>CATORG010000035.1:5000-17369 GCA_951804985.1 Dryomyza anilis | reverse complement strand
ATCAAATAAAACACTAAATTAAATAACACTACCTTGTCTGCAAATATGGCAAGGACTTAGTATTTTCAATACAAACAACACATTTACGATCTGATAGATAAGACTTTATCTAATTTAAAATACTAGAATGAAATCCGATCTTTTCTAATTTAACTATTTATAATGTTTGAGAAATCTTGTCAAAAGCCTTTGCAAAATCTGTATAAATAGCATCAACTTGGTAATATTCTTCAAAAGCTGTTATGCAGTACTCATTAAAAACAGCCAAATTTGTTACTGTGGATCTACCTGTATAAAAACCATGTTAGCAATCACTAATAACACTGTGCTCCATTAAAATTTGAACTCAAATTTTGTTACATGTATGAAATTATTCAGAAGATTTTGTTTTGAACTTTTATTTTACCCGGATAGTGGGTTGTGTATTTCTCATATTCGATATGAACATTATTTATTTTATTAGAATACATACAACTGGTTAGCCGCAACGCGCACACATTGTCTTGGGTTATGGAATGAGAGAAGCTTTTGGTGTTATTTTCCTCTCAATACCGTACCCTCCCTTCATCCTTGGTTGTCGCATGGTTAATCTCACTACAACCCCTGTTTATTGGTTTCCACTCACTTTACTCTAAATGCGCCATACCAACCTTCACATCGATTAATTCATAAATTTATCTCTTTTTATTGGCCAAGCCTTCATGGCTCGTATTTAAACTTATGAAATATGTAACATCTTTCTCAATTATTCACAAAAATAAACTAACTAAGGACTGCGTCGAAAAAAATTGTCCATTACATATCTTCCCATAATGTGATATTGCAAGATTCAAATTAAAAAAATGTTATCATAGTAGCTCTGAATTAAATAGCAGAAAATAATTTGTGTCAGTTATAGTCAATACAAAATTTATTTAACGCGAAAATGGCAAACTAAGTGGAAGTGCGAGAAAATATAATTAAAATTTTTCAAAAACAACCTAGTTGGTCTTTTAAAAAAATTGCCAAGGAGGTAGGGGCTAACCCTAAGACAATTTCTCGCGTTATCAACCGCTTTAAGGAAGACCTGAGTATTGATCGGAAGAAAGGTTCTGGTAAAAAAGGCGCACATGATCGTGAAAAGTCAAAGAAGGTTGTGAATATTTTTAAGAAAGATCCAAGCATATCCGGAAGGAAATTGGCGAGAAAGGCGGATTACTCAGAATCTTTCGTGCGCAGGACTAGGAAAGAAGCTGGGCTGAAGACGTACAATGTCCAAAAAGTTCCGGTGTAAAGACCGTCAAGAATGAAACCGCAAAACAACGAGCTAAAAAGCTGAACCAAGATTTTTTTTAAAAAATTCGATTGCTGCATAATGGACGACGAAACTTATCTTTTAGAGGACTTTTCTCAGCTACCTGGGCAGGAATTTTATACAGCCGATTCTCGAGGAAATGTCGCTGAAAATTTAAATCAAAAAAATTACAAAATTCCCAAAGAAATTCCTTGTTTGGCAGGCAATTTGCAGATGTGGAAAAAGGAGCAGCTCATTCGTGACATCGGGTACAATTAATAGTGAAATATATGTTAAGGAATGCTTTGCAAAAGAGATTGCTTCCATTTTTACGCCAACATGAAGTGTCCACATTTTTTTTGGCCTGACCTCGCTTCATGTCACTACAGCAAAACGGCCTTAGAGTGGATCCAACAAAATGCAGTGATTTTGGTGCCTAGAGAAAGAAGCCAATCCACCAAACTGTCCAGAACTCAGGCCGATTGAGAGATACTGGGCTTTAGTAAAAAGGGAGATGCAGACAACAAAAAAAGTGGCCAAAGATCTTCAAGACTTTAAAAGAAAGTGGTCTTCAGCAGCTGTGAGGGTGTCGGACACTACCATTACAACATTAATGGAAGGGGTTCCGGAAAAATTAAAACTTTTTATTAAAAATATAAATTTTTGGTTTTTTATATTTTTTTTAAATCTAAAAATAATTTGCAAAATAAAATATTTTATTCTATAAAAATTCAATTACTAGATTTCTAGATTTTTTCATTTTTGTAGCGGACAATTTTATTCGACGCAGTCCTTATTACTGAAATAAGGTGTTTATCAATTGATTGTACGGTACGTCTATCATTACTTGGTTGGTTCTTCAAGCAACTTGCTATCCAAACACGATGTGACAGTCGTCAATTATAATTTTATTTATTTGGAGACTTACATTCAGTTATCCTAGGAATGATGTTAACAAAAATGTCAATAAAAGAGCCTGTAATGGTTTCTGCATTCCGACATTGAGCGGCTCAAGTTGATGTTTGATGAAGATGATAACTATGATTGCTGAATGATGTGTTTGTAGATGTGGGCGAGTACAAATAAACAATTAGTATTTTGCAGTAACGTTATTTAAATAATATATATATAAAACAAAAAAAAAATTATTAGACTAAATATTTGAATTATAATGAAATGTCTATTGGCATTTGCTGGTTTACTCTAGCGCTAAATGATCTAAATGTTCTGAGGTAAGAACAGTGTGCAGGTTGTTTTTAATATAGCTAGTAACGTGACCGTTGTGGAATGTTGTTGTGAACTATCCGCGCGCTGGTTTATACTGGCAACTTTTGCTGATTTACTCTATTAGTATGTTTGCGCCGGTTCTGGCTCAAAGGGGCTCCATGAAGCCATAAGGCGCCATGAGGATCATTTTTTAACAGAGGTGTTGTTAGTGTATTTCAGTTGGGATCATATTTTATCAAAAGCGTTCTAATTGTTTTCATAAGGAGTATTTTTTAAGATGTTTGGATCATATTTTATAAAAGCGTTCTAATTATTTTCATACGGAGTATTTTTAACATGGGTGGATCTTATTTTATCAAAATCGTTCTAATTGTTTTCATAGGAAGTATTTTTTAACATGGGAAAGTAGTACATTTGCGCTGGTTCTGGCTCAATGGGCTCCATGGAGCCATAAGGCGCCATGAGGATTTTTTTAACAGAGATGTTGTTATTGTTTTCAATAGGGATCATTTTTTAACAGAGTAGTTGTTAGTGTATTTTAGTTCGGATAATTTTTTAACAGAGGTGTTGTTATTATTTTCAATAGGGATAATTTTTTAAAAGAGTATTTGTTATTGTAATTTCAGGTATATTATATGTGTACTATATACACCATAGTCTTTTTTATTGGTGGGGTGGCAGACTCTAAAGAAACCCCTATACCACCGCGATGGGTCAACATAAAGATTTAACTACTCCAGGTGGTACCCACAAAAGTGGCAATCCACCCGCTTCGGCGGCTGAGGCAAGGATTCTGGAGGCCTCAATCCACGCAACCAACCCTGGTACGATGAACCTCTCTGCTCCTGTAGCAGAGAGCTAGGAATCTAGAGGAGGATAACGACAACGCAGCGGTTCCCATACAAGTAGAGGAAAGTGTCGGTTCGGCTATGCCTACGACTAATCCTCCACTGTATGGCTGCTCGACAGTGTTGTTTCCTCTCAGGGCTCCTTTCTGTCACGTATTTGGAAACATGGGTCCATCAAAGGAAAGTGGTGTCTTACCAGCATCTAATCCTAGAGAGACCGACACCCAACTGGAAGCTAAACTTCCATTGGAGACCGGACCCGGATCTCTGAATACGGAGGTCAGGTTGTCCGATGCCCAGGTGAGTAGGAGAAGGAAGAATAAAGCGAAAGATCGCAAAGAGGCTGAAAAGGCTAAAGGCGACGCTGGAGCTTTCTCTTCCACAGCAAAACGCGATAGATCGGTGGAGGTTACTCCGACTGAAGCCGGACCATCCGCTGCTGCTGTTATGGCTGCCAATGCACCTGAGAAGCGCAATGGCAAGAAGTTTAAAACCTTCACTGCTACTGCGAAACCCCGTAACTCCCAGAACTCGACAGTTTCCAGTGATATTGCTTCAACAAGCAAGAGCACTGGTGCTTCATGTTCCGGATCGGCTGCGGATGAACTGCCTTCAACATCCACTGGCAGAGGTAGGCTAGCAGTATCATATCGTGATGCTGCTCGCAAAGCTCTTCTGGTTGCGATTATTGGCAAATTGGGGAAGGAGCAAAAGATGAATGATGCAGAAGTAAAACACTGCACCGATCATCTTTGGCGGCTAGTCAGCACCGGCGGTGTCAGTGCAAACGCAAAAGGCTATGAGACGAGTGATGGCATCATGAAGGTGCTATGCTCGATTTCGATTGGAGTGCCAATTTCGATTGGATTGCCACAGCCGTTGCTAAAATCCCCTCCTTGGGCAAATCGCGCTTCGCTGTTTTCAGCGGAGACGAACCCAAACGCAGGCGAGCAATATGCTGGATACCTGGTCCTATCAGGAAAACAGCGGAAGTGTTCGCCTGCCTACGTGCTCAGAACCAGGGCATCGAAACGAACGGATGGAAAATCTATAGCCATAAACCAGAGCGAGGTCCGGAGGACAAGGAGGGCTCAACCCTGGTTGTTGGCTTAGACCAGAAGTCGTTAGATGTCATGCTATCTAAGTACGACAACCATCTAAACTTATTCTTTGGACGGATCAAATTCCGAATCAATTCCAAATGAATAGGCATATGATGAGAAACGAGTTAATTATCCTGTCATGATATTTACTCAGATAAATCTGCAACATTCTAAAGCTGCTACCGCTTTACTAGGTAAGCGGCTCTCCATGTTGCATACATTACCTCACATCACAGCTATTCAAGAACCATGGGTGTATAACAAACGCATCTGTGGTCTTAGTGAACTACGTGGTGAAACCATACTATACGATGAGCAAGCCGCAAGGCCTAGAAGCTGTCTTATAGTATCGAAACACTTTGCTGTCACTAAGTTAACCCAATTCTGTGGGCAAGACCTGGTGGCAGCAAAAGTGAGCTATGAAAGCGATAGTGGATGGAAACATCTGATTGTCGCCTCAGGCTACTTCCCCTATGACTCACTACTGCCTCCTCCGCCAAAGGCAATTGCTGAGCTCATAGAGTACTGTGATCTTAAGGAGACCGGCCTTATTCTTTGCTGTGACGCTAATGCTCAACACACTGTGTGGGGCAGCAGTAAATGCAACGCGCGAGGTACCAGACTCCTTGACTTCATCATGACCTCCAATCTGAACATTCACAACACTGGTAATAAACCCACTTTTGTGACTGCTAGAAGACAGGAAGTGATTGACCTTACTTTGTCTAACTGTAGACTGAGAGAGTCAATCTTTAACTGGAAGGTTCTTAAAGAAGATTCTTTATCGGACCACAGGTATATCGAGTTTCATACTGACCGAGAGGTGCTGCCCTCTATGACGGTAAGAAACCCCAGAAAAACGAACTGGGCACGCTTCAGACATGAACTTGAGAATTCCCTCAATATTCCTGTCAGAATTCGTACCAAAGAAAGTATTGAGACGTCCGTTCAAGTTATGAACGATGTCATAAATTCTAGTTTTGTACGAACATGTCCGGTACGAAAAACGTTATCTAGACCTCCCGTTCCTTGGTGGAACGCTTGTCTTGAAACCTTGCGCAAGGATTCCAGAAAGCAGAAAGGAGCAACTTAGACTCTGACTGGTTTCTTTATCGAGCTAAGCAGAAAGAGTATAAGAAACGAATTCGTAAATCGAAAAGTGTTTCCTATAAAGACTTCTGCAGTAGCATCGAATCCTGCAGTGAGACTAGCAGATTGGTCAAGTTTCTTAAAAGAGACCGAACTGCTCGACTGGACTCACTGCGGAGACCTGATGGCTCGTATACTGAGTCTAAGACAGAGGCACTCAGTGTCCTAGTTGAGACTCACTTTCCGGGAAATCAAATCCACATAGGGCCACTTTGTAATCCCAGCACTGGGGACTGCAATAACAACTCTAATGTGACAAAACATGACTGGCAGGTTGCCAGATTGGTTGTATACGATGAAGCTATCCAATCCGCAGTGGCCTCTTTTGATGGCTTTAAGTCACCTGGACCGGATGGCCTCTACCCAGTCATGCTACAGGAAGGTATAACCCAATTGCTACCATGCCTAAAGAAGATCTTTAGAGCAAGTCTCGCATGGGCATACATTCCGACATCCTGGCGTTTAGTTAAAGTAGCCTTCATTCCTAAAGTTGGAAGAGTAGACTATTCCATAGCCAAGAGCTTCAGACCCATTAGTATGATGTCCTTCATACTAAAGTGTCTAGAAAGATTAGTTGAGCTGCACATCAGAAAAACATCACTGTCAAGGTACCCACTATCATCAAGACAACATGCCTACCAACGTGGAAAATCCTGTGAAACAGCATTGCAACATCTGGTTGGCCGGATCGAGCATGCTTTTCAGAGGAAGATGTACGTGATGGGCATATTTGTTGACATCGAGGGTGCTTTTGATAATGCGACTTTTGATGGAATGTGTGACGCAGCTAGAAGGCATGGAATAGATGAAACATTGGTCAAATGGCTAAGGTCAATGCTAATGTTTAGGACCATCACTTCGGAGGCGGAGTGCGGTCAGTATATTATGGCAGGGGTGAATAGAGGTTGTCCTCAAGGAGGCGTTCTCTCCCCCCTGCTCTGGTGTATGCTGGTTGACTCTCTAGTCAACGATCTCGATGGACCAGGTGTCTATTCCCATCGCTGTCAAGGTACCCACTATCATCAAGACAACATGCCTACCAACGTGGAAAATCCTGTGAAACAGCATTGCAACATCTGGTTGGCCGGATCGAGCATGCTTTTCAGAGGAAGATGTACGTGATGGGCATATTTGTTGACATCGAGGGTGCTTTTGATAATGCGACTTTTGATGGAATGTGTGACGCAGCTAGAAGGCATGGAATAGATGAAACATTGGTCAAATGGCTAAGGTCAATGCTAATGTTTAGGACCATCACTTCGGAGGCGGAGTGCGGTCAGTATATTATGGCAGGGGTGAATAGAGGTTGTCCTCAAGGAGGCGTTCTCTCCCCCCTGCTCTGGTGTATGCTGGTTGACTCTCTAGTCAACGATCTCGATGGACCAGGTGTCTATTCCCAGGCCTATGCAGATGATGTTGCCATTCTTGCCACAGGCTTTTCCCTCAATGAGGTCTGTGTTAAAACACAAAACTCGTTGAACCGAATTGACAGCTGGTGTACTGCAAACGGACTTTCCGTCAACCCTCACAAAACAGGGATTGTTCTCTTCACTAGGAAAAGAATAATGACAGGATTATCTCTACCAGTACTTAAGGGTGTCACTATTCCTCTGTCTAACGAAGTAAAATATCTGGGCTTAACTCTAGATAGTAAACTACTTTGGACAAAACATGTTGAAAATAAAATTTCGCGAGCATTGAATGCCTTCTGGCAATGCAGAGGAATTTTTGGGAAGACATGGGGACTATCGCCGAGCAAAACCTTATGGATTTACACGGCAATGATAAGACCGATGATATCATATGCATCGGTAGTCTGGTGGAACAAGCTGTCGCGAAAATGCGTGACAACTAGTCTTGCCAAGATTCAGAGAACCGTGTGTCTGGGTGTTACGGGTGCCTTTCCCACTACACCTGGTCCAGCACTGAATGCAATCTTAAACCTACCACCACTTGACATCTTCATCAGAGGCGAAGCCATGAAAGGCTGCTGGAGACTAAAACGAGGTGGTTTCTGGTTTAATGTTCCCTGGAATATCTCTGATATTGCACTTGACACTCCATTAGACACCTGTCTACTGGAGATGCCCTCTGATGCAATGATAACAGAAATATTACCAAGACGAAATTTTGAGGTCTGCCAACCTGACATTCAAGACTGGCTAACGCCTGACTGTGAGCCAGGTAGAGGGTCACACCGCATTTTCACAGACGGCTCCAGAACCGATCAGGGATCTGGTGCTGGAGTGTTTGTGGAACCGGATGACCGCAGACTTCACTTCGCCTTAGGCGACAATGCCTCGGTATTTCACGCCGAAGTCTATGCTATACTTATGGCTATGGACTACATTGCGGATAATAGATGGCAGAACAGGGCTATATCAGTTTGCAGCGATAGTCAGGCTGCTCTTATGGCTTTGAACAACCAGGTCATCACATCCAAAATTGTACGTCAATGCAGATCACGTCTCAATTGTGTTGGTAAATACAATACACTGAAACTGATTTGGGTGCCGGGCCATAAAGGAGTTTCGGGCAATGAAACATCTGACGAACTAGCACGTGCTGGATCTGAGGATAATCCATTTGGACCAGAACCTGTGCTTGGACTACCTGCATCTACGGGGAAATTCGTCATCAGCTCTTGGGTCGCCTCCGCACACAAGAGCAGATGGCTGAATGAGACGAAATGCAGATTCTCCAAGCTCATGACACCGACGATAACCAAAAGATCGGCCTCGTTTCTACTTTCCTTAAGTAGAAAGGAGTGCAGAAAACTGACGGGACTTCTAACGGGACACAACGCATGTGAAAAACACATGAACGCAATCGGCCTGGCCGAAAGCGCCTTATGTTCTGCCTGCTACGAAGAAACTGGCACCACAGAGCACTATCTCTGTGACTGTCCAGCATTTTCTAGAATAAGAAGGCAGATCTTTGGCACAGACTTGATGAGAGAGGATCAGCTTCACTCTCTATCACACAATAGCCTTCTTAGATTCAATAATGAATCTAAGAAGTATCATTAAAAACCAGGGAACTGGGTCACAGCACAATGGATATAACCCTGTCTGAGTGCTGTGGCTCTATTTTTTATCCCACATTAAAAAAAAAAAAAAAATATATATACATTATAATGGCATGGAGCCATTGGGATGACATTTTAACATGTGTTGTTTGTTAATGTTGATACATGCAGCCGTAAAGAATAAATTTGCAACTCATATTGTTGTTGGGATAAATATTTCAAAGTATGCATTTTTAATGGGAATATTTATAAACGTACATATATGTACGTATTAATTTTTGTTGTTGTCATATGTTATAGAAGAAATTAAAATTTCAGTTTTATACTTGATGGTTTATTTTGCATGATCATCAAGAGAGTTGAGGAACAAAGGGTTCAATTTGAAACTTTATTTATTTAAGATTGTAATTTAAAACTTGGATATATGAATGAATATTATTATTAGACATATATTTTTTTGGTGGATATTTTTTTTTTTTTTTTGAAGTGCATTTACAAACAAATTTTGAATAATTTGTTTGTAAATGCACTTCTGCATTAATGCATAGACACATATTTAGTTCAAGGTGAATTTTACTATAATGGATATTGTAGTATATTTTTATTCTACAAAATCATGGTCATTTTAATTCGTTTAATTTTGTTATATGAATGAATAGAGCCATAAGTATCAATTGGGATATTTTTTTTAAACAACATAATATAAGTTTTAAAGATTGATCAAGTGATAAAAAAGATCAATTTTTATTTTACTTTCTCAAATTGTTTTATTTATCCAGAAGAGTTAAACATACTTTTAAAATAATGCACAGCTGAAATATCATTTCTATGTAAATTATATCAAAATAATTAAAAAACTTATTAAAAGGAATATTTGTACATCTTAAATATATAAACATTCAGAAATAAACACTATAATAAACATTAGAATTTCACTTAATAATCAGAAATGGCTTAATATGGACTCCCTTCTGAACAGAAATATTCAGCCGGTCCATTTCGAGGTAAATATATTACAATCCAATGTGATCCTGGTTTAAATGATGAATCCATATTCACAAATTTTGATTGATTGATGCAAAAACTCCTTTAAACTTTTTTTAAGGGATACATTTTTGAAATTATTTCTATACAATGAAGTATAAATATTGAGCATTTTAAAAATACATTATTTAATGCATATATTTTCCATTATATTCATGATTGCTAGAATTTATATTTATTTTGTATATATTTTGACTAATTCCAAAAAGTAGCTTATACTTATATTTGATATCATAAATAAAAAACTTACGGTTTCCAAATCTAAATCGATTATTGTTTTTTCTGTGTTTTCTTCTGATTGTCTTAATATGACACCTTCAATATCGAAAATGTTTATTATGGAACTGATATTAATTCAAATTATTCCAGTAATTGCAATATATTTATTTTTATTGTTTGATGTGACATGTAGTTATGTAAGAATAATGTTGTTATGAACACATTGCGCTTTCATATATAGTGATTAAATTGCATACAAATTAAGTTATAAAATTTTTAAATAAGTCAATACTTCGATTTTTTTCATGTTATAAAAATTTCATACTTAAATTAATGACATTTATTTGGCAAAATAGAATTTTTTCAAAAATTATTGAACCATCATACTACAACCATCATGAAAAATCATAATATTAACATATTGGATTTTTCTCATAAAGGAAGTCATATTTGATCTGCAGAATTCCATAAACCATAAATATACCGAATAAACATGATATATTTTGTTTTTTCTATACATATTGATATTATTTTGTAATGTATGTAATTTTTAATGAAATTGAAACTTTAATAATATAGATATATATATATATATTTTTTGTGTTTTATTTTTCATTATCTTTATTTATGATTTTATATTTTGGTAATTTCAACTATTATTTTTTCATATTTATTTTTTTGATTTTGAGTTTTTTATTATTTATTATATTTTATTTATTATATTTTATTTTTTTATTTATTGTGAAATAAAAAGTTGAAATTATAAAACCACCTTTGCAAACTCTAAAAACTCGATTTTTCTTGTTTTGCACCACAGCATCCAAAAACTGCCTTTTTAAAATTCTGAAAAAAATGTTAAGATATTGTCTTAACGTGCTCAAGGTCCAGTCGGTACAAATTGGGTGTTTTGTACCAACAAATAAAACAACAAACAATTGGCAAAATGCATTGAGTAGCAGATCGTACAGCTGTTTCAGAAGCAGCCAAGCCCCTTCATCAGCGATCTTTCTCTGCAGATTCTACATTTCAAGTCGCCTAAGTTTTCCTTCTCCAATAAACACAATAAGAATTATGTGCAAAAATGTAAAAACTGCATCAACTCAAAATTTTGCCAAAGTTGTTGTTGCGTGCAGCAATTTGCTACGTATAGGCTGCAGAGTTTCCACAGAATCAAATGCGTAGGCTGCACTTTGTATAAAAAATGGAATCAAATACGTATGCTGTATTGATGTCAATGCCGGACTATTTTTCAATCCCGAAATTTCGGGACTAACAAATTTGAATCCCGAGATCCCAGGATTTAAAAATATAATAGCAAATAAACAATTATAATGTTTAAGGCTCAAACAAAACTCATATATACAAATGCATCTGTTTTCAGACAATTTTTTTTAAAGTTATATGTGATTTTAATTAATTTAATTAACAATTTATGTAAACTCAATCGTTTCCGTTGGTTTTTACTGTTAGTTTAATCGAATTCAGATTTTGATATGATTATATGATTGAAATTTGTAGTACGCACAATTTGATTGTCATGAATGTGAAAAATAGTGAAAAATGTTAGTTTTAGACCGAAATGAAAAAATGTTAAGGTGTTTAATAATATTTATGTATGGATTTTGTTATTAATACAGGTTATAAAGGTTACCTTCAGAGACAACGGTTCCAGTTTTATAGCTATTCGAATCCCGGATTTAATTCTTCAGCATAATTTATAGTAAATCTTTCGACTGTCTTCTAAATAAAAGTTAGTTTATGGTTTGGTTAAAATGATCTATTAAATTTGAAAAATTTAGAAAATAAGGGCAATTTATGGAATTATCGGAAAATAATATTTAGTAAAAAATAAATGTTATATTTTAAATCATTGATAATACTAGAGAGAATACTTATTTCGACCATGTATTGCTTTTTATGTGTCCTTTCTACTTTTTGAGTTATATGCATTTAAAAAACGTAACTGTGAATTAAATTTCGTCTTTTAAATTAATATAATGAATATATATTTATTAACATATTTCTATAGAATTTTTATTCTGGAGATATTGCAACAGAATATATTGATGATGTGAATGAAATATATGGTCGATGCATTATTATAGGGTTTTAAATTATATTATTTAAAAAGAACGATTGAAATTAATTTATTTTTTAAAGTAAAAGTATCAACACAGTTCGTTTTATTATAGAACATTAGAAATAGTATGCTTACAAACCCTAGTAATTGTTATCATATATTTAGAAATAACAATAAAATACTGCTATAATTAATATTTTTTTAAATAAAAAGTGAATTAATTAAACACAGATACGGACTGAACGTAAAAACGGTTGTGAGAACGGGTATGCCCGTTATTGCGGTGACATTACGGCACAATATTACGTGTTAAATACAGGTCTAGCCGTAAATACGGTAGTAGATACGGATATCAATTTTACGTACAAAAACCGGCACCGTTCCGGCCACGTAATTAC
>CATORG010000034.1:47500-70418 GCA_951804985.1 Dryomyza anilis | reverse complement strand
TATCAAGGATTGAAACCGTAACCGAAACCGAAACCGATATCCATTTAAAACCGTTCCATTTTTAAAACCGAAACCGTAACCGAAACCGTTATACGAAAATCAGAAATAAACCGATATCCAAAACCGATATAAACGGTTTCGGTTTTATACCGGTTTAAAACGGTTTTTAAAAAAGTATAAAAAGAAACAGAAAAACATATTTTATTTTATATAGAAGATCTTAATGTTTCATGTTTAAATGTCATTTAAAAAAATTTGGAGTTCCCAAAATAAAAATGTTTTGTTGTACAAAAATTCACATGTTGTTTTTTGAGAAACGATATTTCCAAAAACAACGGTATTTGGTCTAAAATTTGTTCTTTTGTTTCATTAATCGAATTAACAACAAAACACCAGCAACTCCAAGCAAAATTTTTACGTTAAAAAATGATTCAAATTTTTATAATATTGGTTTTTTCTTTATTTTATTAGTAAAATATATAGGGGAGCTTGGGGTAAGTGGGACAAGTTTTGAAAATTCATTTGAATATTTTTTATATTCTTTTAAGGATCTATTCAATAGAATCCTATTTATAAGTCTTTTAATGAATTTTTGACTGATGTTTCAAAACAGCTCTATTTCGGACATAAACAAAACAATGGTAATGCAAGAAAAAATGTAAAAAAAGTTTCAAATTATTAACATCTCAGTAACTATTTAAGGAAATACGAAAAATGAAGTGCAAGTTCGACAAGTTTAAACATTTCAAGTATAAGGCAGATATTTGTTTACATTAGTGATGATTAAAAATTTCTTGTTCTTGCATTTTTTTGAACGAGAACAAGATCGAGATTTTGCAAAAAAAAAAACAAGAGCAAGTGCAAGACTAAGACTGCAAGAAAAATTGACTCTTGCGTTTTTTTATGATTTTAATGTATTTATTATGTTTTTAAGGTAATAATGATATACAAAATAATTCATGATATTACTAAATATTGAACAACAAGTAACAATGGAAAGCGTGCAAAATATTTATGAACGTGAACATTAATGAAGATGTGTGTTTTTTTTGTTTTTGTCAATTCTAAAGAATATAAGCATCTTAAAAATAAGGCCTGGGAAACACTTTTGAAGCGGTAAATAGCTTTAAAAGTGCTTCAAAAGTCGCTTCAAAAAGATAAAACAGACAAAACAATGTTTTTCTCTTTTCTTCGCTACGCTAGTTTGTACATCGATTGTGCATATGCACTGTGTTATGCACATTATTATTATTTTTGTTTTACTTTTATATATAGTTTTTTTGTTAATTGTAAAATCATGAAGTAATAAAAAATAATATATGAACATTTAACAGTGCGATATAGTTAGCTGATATATTGCTTTTTGTGTTTTTCTTTTTTCACAAATCCGCTGATTCGTTTGAAAGTGCAACAACAACAAAAATGCGTATAAAGCAGCATCCAAGCTTTTGATAGAATTTTTGGCGGGAAATTCTTTGTACCACAAAGAGAACTCGTTGTTGTTGCCAACTATAGAGCTGTACTAGATACATACATGTAGTGTGGTGCCATGCGTCTGTCCGTTGCCATGCGTCTGTCTGTGTCATGCGTCTCTCCGTTGTCATGCGTCTGTCTGTTTGTCATGCGTCTGTTTGTTGCCATGCGATGATACAGGATAGCAACGAAGAGTTGTCGTTGTGAAAGTGTGTGTATAAGAATCGTTATATTCTCTTCTTTCTGTTAGTATTCGCTTTGTAGCGTTTGAGTTTGTCTTCGTATGGTGTTCGCAAAGAAAAATGTTACTATGCAAGATATTATTTGAGTTCTATTTACATACGGATTTTTTAATCTGTGACGAAAACAGAAATATGCCTATACGAAATAATCCTTATATTTATTGTATATGTATATCGTATAATGTATATCGTCGTTGTAGAACGAAAAGTCACCAAATACATTTTTATGAAAAACTTAATTTTCGAGTTTGTTGATTAATATTATAAATTGATGCATTTTTAAAGGTGAAATATCAACTAATAGATTTACATTTTCTTATCAATTGACAGATTCATAAAGAAGTTTGTAAAAAATATTTAGCATTTTGAAAATGTATTTGGTGACTTATCGTTCATTTTATTATGGCCTTGAGATTTTGAATTGTCTCGTCAACATCACTTGATTTATACAATTATTTTTTACAAGCTTTTATTATTAGTTAATTCTTGTTAAAATATAATTCAAATTTTTATGTTATTGGTTTTTTTTTTTGTTGTTAGTAAAATGTTGAAGAAATTGAAAATAAGTACAATTATTACAATTATTGTTCAAATTCTATTCGTTTTCATAATTAATATGCAGTTTAAGATACTTGTCTTCGATCTTTTATTTAAAAAGATTAAGATTACCATTTCTTGTCTTGCTCTTGCAGTTCACAGAATTGTTGAAATTTAATTTCTTTGGCTTTTATGGATGAAAATTGTACAAAATTCTTTTTCTTTGCAATTCAGATCATATCTCATGTGAAGTCAAAATGTTGCTTTTCATTGGTTTGTGGTCACGAAATTTTAAATTAAATTTTTTACTTGGCGTAATCAATTAAATAATTCATATAACACAATATTTTTACTAAAATAACAACAAACATTGTTTAAATTACGTTTCCCACTTTACCCCAGTATCATAATTTGAACATAATTTAGCACCATATAAAAAAATGTAAAATTATTTGAAAAATATGGAAATAAAGAAAATTTATACAAAAACCGAAATCAAAACCGAAACCGTAACATGGAACCGGTACACCGAAACCGTTTCGGTAGAAAAACTTAAAACCGAAACCGTAACCGAAACCGAAACGCGGAAAAAACCGAAACCGAAATCGAAACCGTTATTCGTTTAGGTTTCAATCCTTGCATATTATCATTATTAATCTTAATATTAACTCTAAGAAAACATCATTTCTATATATTCAACAATATATTTAAGACATTTTGTAAAAAATTATCATTAATCCTAAAATTAATAATATATTTTTTTCCATAAGGGGGGAGGAATGTTGTGAATTAGCGCATACATTATTCTTTTCTTATTCATTCAGTTTTGGATGTTGCTGTACATATGTTGAGGGCATCATGTTTTTATATCATGTTGTACTCATGTTGTACAGCAACATGTTCATAGCATTGTCCCAACGCTTCACGTTGGCAACAATGATAATAATTTGGCAAAGCGCTAAGCTTTGCGTAGAACACAACTCTTTCAAGTTAGCTTCCACAGTTAACAAAAGCTTGCGATAATTCGGCAAAGCGCTAAAGCTTTACTTAGACCACACCTCTTGCAATAGAATTTATCATTGCAGCTATATATATATATATATATATATATATATATATATATATATATATATATATATATATATATATATATATATAATATATATATATATATATATATATATATATATATATATATATATATATATATATATATATATTATATATATGGATATATATATATATATATATATATATATATATATATATATATATATATATATATATATATATATATATATATATTATATATATATATATATATATATTTATAGAATAATTATCATCCAATTACAAGTATTAATTGGATTATCATTATTAGTTTGAACTAATATTATACAAGTATAAAACGAAAGATATTAAAAAAAAAAATATACAAAACACAAAAATAAAATATATATATACAAAAAAAAATTAATAATACAAAAAAAAAATAATAACAATATATAAAACAAAAAGAAGAAAATATATATATATATATATATATATATATATATATATATATATATATATATATATATATAAAAAATAAGAAATCTATCTAAAAAAAAAAAAATATTATTATCATTATTATTATTCAAAACCATTTAATTATTCAAACATATTTTTATAGATAACTTAAGATAAAATTACATATTTCATTTATTATCACCATATTAAAATAAACATATTATCATTATTAATCTTAATATTAAATCTAAGAAAACATCATTTCTATATATTCAACAATATATTTAAGACATTTTGTAAAAAATTATCATTAATCCTAAAATTAATAATATATTTTTTTCCATAAGGGGGGAGGATTGTTGTGAATTAGCGCATACAATATTGTTTTCTTTTCTTATTCATTCAGTTTTGGATGTTGCTGTACATATGTTGAGGGCATCATGTTTTTATATCATGTTGTACTCATGTTGTACAGCAACATGTTCATAGCATTGTCCCAACGCTTCACGTTGGCAACAATGATAATAATTTGGCAAAGCGCTAAGCTTTGCGTAGAACACAACTCTTTCAAGTTAGCTTCCACAGTTAACAAAATCTTGCGATAATTCGGCAAAGCGCTAAAGCTTTACTTAGACACCTAAAGCTTTACTTACACCTCTTGCAATAGAATTTATCATTGCATGATTAGGGGGCTACGTTCAAATAAGCAGAGCAGCGTTTGCCAACAATTTTGATATTTCGCAATTGGTGTCAGCCAAAAACTGCAAGTCGGATTTACTTCAAAAGTCACGTACACCAAAATTGAGTGAAAGTGAAAACTCACTAGAACATAGTGAGAATAGAATTTAAGAAAAGCTTGCAACGAAGGTATTGTTAATACCTTTCGTTGCAAGTGGAGGTACTAAAATAGTAAAAGTGTCTTTTGAATAATTAAATTGTAAAATAAATAAATGTAAAATAAATCAACTCTAAATTCAACACTAGAAGTTACAACAGCTGCTCTAAACAGGCATCCTGTGACATTTACTACAGCTGTCATGCGAAGTGGCATGAATTTGGTTGTGGATTTGTAGTCGGCAAGAGACTCCGCCACCTTGTCTCTAGGTTCACACCGGTGAACGAACGACTAGCAACAATCCGCATCAAGACTAAATACTTTTACATCAGCATAATTTGTGCGCGTGCCGCGAAGGAGCGATACAAAGAGAAGAGGAAGGAGGAGAGACATCTTTTTAGGCGCAAGAAAAGAGAATTAGAAAGACGCGGGTGTGAAGATATTGAGATGCATGGCGACAGGAACGAGGCTCGAAAGTTCTTTCAGAAGACCAGACGCCTGACCGGAGGTTTAAAGACCGGACCCTCTTCCTGTCAGGAGGATGACGGGAATCTGGTAACAGATGTCCAGGGTACACTGAGATTATGGAGAGAGCACTTCTCTGATCTTCTAGGAGACGATGATGACAACTATTCCGCTGATGCAGAAGACAACTTGACAACCCCAGTTGCTGACGACGGCGTTGACCTACCGCCGCCTGACCGTGAAGAGGTCTGCACAGCCATCAACAGGCTGAAAAACAACAAAGCCGCATGATCGGATGGTCTGCCTGCTGAGTAGTGTAAGACCGGAGTCGATGAGCTCATAACGAGCATGCACCATCTTATCAGCTGAATATGGTCAGAAGAAAGCATGCCTAGCGAATGGAATCTCAATATACTCTGCCCAATACTTAAGAAGTGGGATCCCACGATATGCGCCAACTACCGTGGGATAAGTCTCCTTAACATCGCGTATAAAGTTCTAACGATCGTATTATGTGAAAGACTGAAGCCCATCGTCAACAGACTGATTGGATCTTATCAGTGTGGCTTCAGACCTGGCAAGTCCACCATAGAACCGATTTTCACATTGCGCCAAATCCTGGAAAAGACCAAAGAGAGACAGATCGACACCCACCACCTCTTCGTCGACTACAAAGCTGCCTTCGACAGTCAGATAAGAAGTCGCCTATACGCCACCATGTCTGAGTTCGGTATACCTGCGAAACTTATAAGGCTTTGCAGGATGACCCTGAGCGACACACGTTGCTCAGTGAGAATTGGGAACAACCTCACCGATACGTTTAATACCGAACGAGGTTTCGGACAAGGCGATTCCCTATATTGTGACTTCTTCAACCTAATGATTTGTAAGAGCTGCACAACTCCATCACAATGGCACTATCTTCAACAAGAGTTCCATGCTGCTCGGGTACGCTGATGATATCGACATCATCGGGCAGAGCGTACGAGCAGTCAGTGCAGCATTCTCCAGTTTAGAGAGGTAATCGCGTCGAATGGGTCTTACGGTGAACGAGGACAAGACGAAGTACCTAGTGTCAACAAACAAAGAGTCCCGGCGTCTTGGACAACACGTCACTATTGACAACCACAACTTCGAAGTTGTGAAGGACATCGTATACCTAGGAAACAGCATCAAAAAGGAAAACAAAGTCAGCCTGGAGATTAGCCGAAGAATAACTCTTGCCATCAGGTGTTACTTTGGGCTCAGTAGGCAATTGAGGAGCGGAGACCTCTCCCGACGGACAAAAATTACGCTCATCATGCCAGTCCTCCTCTATGGCGCTGAGGCATGCACGCTAGCCAACACCGATGAGCGAGCTTTAGGAGCTTTCGAGAGAAAGATTCTTCGGAAAATCTATGGCCCGATATGCGTTGAAAACGAGTACAGAATGATATGGAACGACGAGTGGTGGTCAACGTAGGAGAGGGCGTCCGAATCTCCGGTGGAGCGACCAAGTGCGAGACAACCTGACAACACTTGGAGTGCAAAACTGGCGCCAGCGCGCGCAATGCAGAAGCGACTGGCGAGAGGTGATTGTTGCGGCCGAAGCCCATCATGGGTTGTAATGGCCAAATAAAAGTAAGCACATAATTTTTTTATATTTTTCTGCATCAATCTCCGAAAGCACATAATTATACCCTACACTAAGAGTGAAAGGGTATGTTCAGTTTGGTACGCCGTTTGTAACACCCAGAAGGACAAAATTGTTGAGATGGGTCCATTTTGCCCACTTATATTCAAATACCTCATATAAAATTACCAGCTACAGATCAATTTTACTGTATACGTGCTTAGGTAAACTTTTTTTGGTCAAATATATATTGACTTCATGCTCAAATACATGAAAATAATGTTTTATCGCGAATCGACTTATTGTTAAAAAAAAAAACGGTTCATCTACCATTTTGTAAATATGGGTATCATTGAATGGAAATTCTCCAGCGATTGAAAGTTTGTAGTTATTTTCATGATTCTTATACCCTGGTGACCTAGATACCACTTTGGATGGTAACCACACATATGTGTAGGGTATTTATAGTCGGCTTAGACCGACTATAATTTTAATAATCCTTACACCGACTAGAACACCTATTATACGTCCCTTCTTTAAAATTTCTCTTGTGATCTAACCTTTCCAACGGTTTTTTTTTATTTTATATCATCACAAAAATGCATCAATGTCCGAAAGTTGTAAAACCGATTTTGGTGGTCAGCTCATACATTTCTTTTTTTTTTATTTTTTACACCATCACAAAACTGCATCAATAATACATCAACACTGAAAAATTTAGGGTGGGACCTCAACGCTTACTATTTTAAAACTTTTTTTTTTCTAAAAAAAAATATTTTTTTCAGACGTTTGAACGACATCAATATATTAAAATTGCCAATAAACAACAAGATAATGTACATGTCAAATATAAACGAAATTAGTATTAAAATATTTTTAATATATTTCAACCAAAATAGATTTTTGTGTATTGAAAATACGCAAAAAAAAAATTATCAATTATATTGTTTTCTTGGCATTTTCACTAAACAAGCTTGTTATATGCAATTTTAATTTATTGACGCTGTTCAAACGTCAGAAAAAATTAAATTAAAAAAAAAAATTAAAATAGAAAACGTTGAGGTCCCACTTTCAGTATTTTTTGGTGTTGATGCATTATTGATGTAGTTTTGTATTGGTGTAAAAAACAAAATAAAAAGGACCACCAAAATCCGTTTTAAAACTTTCGGACAATGATTTCTTATTATGTTTGTATTAGATGTTTTAAAAACGAGTAAACCGTTAAAATGAGATCAAATTATTCAAAATTGAACTTTCTGTTCACGTGCTACAGTAATTTACCAGAATGCTAAATGCTGATGTTCAACGAAATTTTCCAATTTATTAAGGGGTAAAACTACCCCAAACATTGCTATATAAATAGGCATAAAAATAAAAAAAAGAAAAAATGTGGGCGATTCACGCCTATTTTTTGAGCACGTAATGAGAGATCATTGTTTATAACTAATCTTATAACTTTATCTTGAATACTTTACATATTTTCGAACTTAAAATTACTTTCCTACTCAAATATATTGAAATTAAATTTCATCGCATTCGGACTAGTATTTTTCAAGTTATCGTGAATAGGTGGACCGACATATGGTTATGTCTAAATCGACTTGTAAAGTGATGCTTACATCATGCCAGAATACGGCTATAAGTTTAAATAAAAGTATATAATTTAAATATAAAACTACAGTTGATAAAACGTGTCGAAAAGTAACAATTGCTTTTAACTGTGCTCATTTATTTTTAAAAAATTAGTAGCTATTACGAAAACCGTTGTTTTAAATAAAGTTTTTTTTGGATAGTTGTTTAAAGAAATAAAATTAAAATCAGTTTTGGTTAGTAATTGTTTAACTAATTAACCGAAATTCTAAATGTTAATGTTCAGAAGTAAAAAAAATATACATTTTGAATATGGTTTCATGTGGTTTCATAAAAATATATCATGTTCTACTGATTTCGAAAATATGTTATGTTTTTCACATCGCGATTTGTTTTTTTTTTTTTTTACAAATTAACAACGCTCAGAAGATGCCCCCTATTCGTGCAATGCTTCGTGTTGATCGTAAGGGCGAGTTTACACGATAGAGAAAATAGCTAAAGATAGAGCAAAATGGAGATAAAAATCTCATAGAGTTGTGTAAACACTACATAGAGCTTCACTGTAGGGAGCTCTACGGTAGATTGTTTTCTCTATCTCTAGCTAATTTCTCTATCGTGTATTCGAGCCTTAAGGAAGGATTATAGATTCAAGGGAGGAAAAAAGATGGAGTAGTGGATGTTTGCGTTAAATTTCCCAATATTACAAATGTCGGGAAAAACAGACGTACACAAACGTATCGTGCGATTGAAGCCCTAGTAGAACGAGAGAACACACGACCTGGTGAAATCAGGCCATGTATTTCCCTCGAACACTTACCATTGTAATACCTATAAAACACCTTACGGTCCTTCGGTGCTCAAGAGAAGTATGTCTTACACCGTTTCAGAAAACCGAGGCATGGCCGCTTCTTTCGACCCATCAAATATGTGATCATTCCAACACTGGTGTGGAGATAGCCCACTTTTTTATCCCACTTTTTGGTGAATTCGCCGCATTTTTTGTTGAACATTTTGAATTCGCCGTAACGCAAAATGTCCAAAAAAAGGTAGTTAAAGGCTAAAATAGCAATATAAATCAAAAATACCATCAATTTTATCATTTCATTAACACAAATAAACACCTTTTCAAGTGCCATATGAAAAAAATGCATTTTTTCTAACTTGAAAAAATCGATTAAAATGAAAGACACCATTGCAATTTTTGGATATGTTAAAGATCCAATCTAACTTTTATTTCGAAAAATCAGGATGGGTCATGGTGAAAAATGCTTTTAAATATGTGCAATTTTTCAGATTTAATACGGAAAAATGCATTTCTTGAAACTGTAAAAAACCGCTTAAAACAAAAAACTTCATCGCAATATCTGGATATATTAAAGATTATGGTCCAACCTAACTTTTATTTTGAAAAATCGTACCAGTCCACCAAAAAATCACGATAGGTCATGGTGAAAAATGCATTTGAATATGGACCGTTTTTCAGATTCTATATGGAAAAAATGCATTTTTAAAAATTTAAAAAAACGCTTAAAACAAAAAACTCCATCGCAAGTTTTGGATATGTTGAAGCTCATGGTCCAATCTAACTTTTATTTCGAAAAATCGTACCAGCCCACAAAAAAATCAGGATAGGTCATGGTGCAAAATGCATTTAAATATGAGACATTTTTCAGATTCAATATGGATAAAATGCATTTTTTAAAAATTAAAAAAAACGCTTAAAACAAAAAACTCCATCGCAATTTTTGGATATGTTGAAGCTCATGGTCAAATCTAACTTTTATTTCGAAAAATCGTACCAGCCCACAAAAAAATCAGGATAGGTCATGGTGCAAAATGCATTTAAATATGAGACATTTTTCAGATTCAATATGGATAATATGCATTTTTTAAAAATTAAAAAACACGCTTTAAACAACAAACCCCATCGCAAGTTTTGGATATGTTAAAGATTATGGACAAATGATTATAGGTCAATCTAACTTTTATTACGAAAATTTTTACCAGCCCACAAAAAAATGAGAAAAGATCATGGTGAAAAAATTTTCTGAATATGAGAAATTTTTCAGGTTGAAAATAAAAAAAATTCATTTATTGAAATTTGAAAAATTAGAAATCGGACGTTAGCCATATACTGTGATTATTACACTTAATTGGGTATTTTTGAAAAAAAAGAAATATTTGAAGATCATATATTATATAACGTAAACGGATTTTGAATATATTACATTTTAATGAAATATTGTTAATTCTTCTATTTTTTATTAATTCTTCACATTTTATTTTAATTTCTTCATGGTTAAAATTGATGTTAAAAATATGTCCAGATATTTGAATTTATATAATTTCAAATATTTTTTATTATAAAGCATCGAATATATGATAGAGAAAATAGTGTGTAGTGTTTACAAATCTTTATGATATTTTTACTCTAGCTATTTGCTCTATAGTGAAATTTCGTCTTAACGGGCAAATTTGAGCTTACCCATACATCCACCATGAATTTTTATTTTTAACTAAAAGCTTTACACTGTGAGAACACCCTGTGAAGCGCCGTTTTGTAAGATCACCATATAAAGATTCGTGTATTTACTATATATAGAGTTTGGGTAATAACACAGAAAAAAAAATCTTCAATATGATGAATTTATTCATAAATATTATGAATTTTTTCACCAACTACCAGTTTCATCATATTGATACCACCGTTCATTAAATGACATATTAATGAATGTATTCATTATATATATGAACAAAATATTCAATACAATGAATTTGAATTGTCATATTGATGAATTTGTTCATAATATTTTTTCAAAAATTTTTTTTTTTTTATAAAATAAATCAAAAAAAAAGTGTTGTAAAAATTGTATTTAAAAAATAACAGAAAAAAATTTTATAAAAATTATCAAAAAAAAAATTTTGTAGGGAAGAAAAATAGTTCCGAAAAAACATTTTTCCAAAAAAAAATTTTTTGTTCGAAAAAAAATTGGTTCGAAAAAAATTTTTTTTTCGAAAAAAAAAATTGTTCGAAAAAAAATTTTGTTCGAAAAAAAAATTAGTTCGAAAAAAATTTTGTTCGAAAATAAAAATTTTTGTTCGAAAAAAAAATTGGTTCGAAAAAAAAAATTTTCGAAAAAAAAAATTGTTCGAAAAAAATATTTTTTTCAAAAATATATTTTTTATAAATATAACTTTTTATTAATAAAAAGTAGTAATTATAATAAATATATTATAAAACATTTTACTAATTTATGCATGTCGAGCAAGCATTATATAAGAAATAACATACAAGAACTACGTGAGAAAATGAACGAAAAAAAAATATTTTGGTAGAAATTCGGTTTAATGAACAGCGTTCTTCAATATGATGAACATATATGTTGTATTTTATGTTTTGGTTCATTAATATGATGAAACGTATTCTTCACATACAGTGATCATATTAAAGAACACTTTTTCGACAGTTACCAAGCGTTCTTCATATTTATGATAGCATTCATAACATTGATGGCGTTAGTCATTAATATTATGAATGGTTCTTCAATACAATGAATCATGGTTTGAAGAACGGATTTCATCAATATGATGTACATTTTTTTTTCTGTGAACAAATGTCGTAAGCATTTCGCAATAAGTATATTGTAGATGGCGCGTTTGGGAGTGGATGTAAAATAATAAAAGTAATAATTTATGTTTTAATAGTTTATATTTACAAAAATACGACTGTACATATCAACCTTTATTATGCTTAAGAAATATGATTTGTGCATATATGATTTTTCTATTACTATATAAGTACGATAATTATTGTGAAATTTCATATATACTAATAATGAATAAATATTTATAAAATAAATGCTTAGAAAATTTCAAAATTACACAGTGTAACAAATGTCCAACTTTTTCTTCCATCTTTCTATTTTATAACGATTTGAGGATAACATAGGGTCGCTGATCTTGCTCTATCAGCTCTATCAGCAATTAGGGTGTTAGAGCAATTAGCAATTAGGGTGTTTAATACCAGTACACAACATATTTTAATTTCAGAAAATACAGGTTTGGTTTTTTCAGCAATGTTCTTTATTATGAACAGGCGCATTTTTTACATTGACACCATCGTCCCAACGCTTTTCTGTAAACCTCGTTTTTTCGAATTTTAACGGTACTTATTTCAAATTTTGACATGCTTGAGAAAACTATTATACTCTCTTCGGGAAATATATTAGCCATAAAAAATTAGGTGGGGTTCTTATAGAACAAAATCGGCGTAGATGTCCTGTTTCAAGGATATTGTCAGTTAATATGCATAATTAGGGCGTTTAAATATTGTACATATTTTCTTAATTTCAATAGATAAAGCTTTGATGTCTTCAGCAATATTGTTTATCACGAATATCCTATATACTTAATTTTTTTCGGATTTTAACCCTACTAATTACAAATGTTGTCATACCTCGTGAAATTTTGAGAAAACTTTCATACTATCTTTGTCAAAAATTTTCCGCATAAAGAATGAGATAGGGGTCCTCAAACAACAAAATCAGACTCATTCTGAATGCAATTTAACAGAATGAAAAAAAAAACTCAAATTTTCTATTTTGTTCATTAGGTTGTGTGTAAAATTTTCGACAGTAAAAATAAAAGTTATATATTCTTATGAATTTCACAATTATAAACGGCGTATGCCGTTTTTTCCTAGACGTTCAGTTTCAAGGATATACGACAAAAGCAAAATCCTGCATTTTAAAGCATACTTTTGTTTAGTAGGGTTAAGCGGGTTAATATTATAATGCTGTTTTGAAACTGATATAATTTACTAACGGCCGGTTGCATAAAACTTTTAACTATCAGTTAAAGACAATCTGACAGTTACATTTTTTGATTTGTTTTTATTTCAGTATTGAAACTATCACTTTAACTAGCCGATTTCCATCGATTAACTCTAACTCATAGTTAAAAGTTTTATGTAACCGAGCCTAAGTTAAAACTTATAGTACAAAAATAGTTCATTTAGATGCCGAGAAATAAATACCCAAAAAATGTCTTTTTTATCCCAAAATTTGATCCTTCATTACTTATATCTTGATAACTATGATAAGTATTTCAAAAATCAATATCAATATTTAACGCGTAAGGATTTATGTAAATTTTAAATACAAAAAATATGAGTGTGAATTTTCACCTAACGTCATGCATAATCATGCCTAAAAACAATAATTTTCGTTTTTTTTTTCAAATATCCTACGTCGAATACGCCATTGTATTTAGAATGACAAAATCCGAAAGAATATATAATTTTTTTCAGATTTAGATAATTTTTTTCCAATGTGCATACAACGTAATAAAGAAAATACAACTATTATTTTTTTTTTTATTATTCTGTTTAATGGGTGGATCTGAGGCAATTTTGTTATATGAGAACCCACACAGAAAAAAAAGATTCTCAACATTTTTGTATTTGTACATTTATTTTATGTATTTTGTCGAGTACCTCCACCAAGGACCAATTTCATCGTATTAATGTATAAATTCCATATATTTTACGTACACATTTTCATACATTTTATGCACACAATCTCAACATTTATGTAATTTTACATTATTTAATATTATTTAAAAAAAAAAATATTTTATTGTTTCGTATTACGGTGGTGGTGATTCTGAACATTGTTTATGTTATTTATTTTATTTATCTTACACTTATACCTTTACACTATACCCATATATTTTACCAACACCAAGTTCTTCTCCTCCGACTCCATCGATTTCGTCTCTGCTTCCAAAAATTAATTCCAGTTGTTACACATTCGTTTTCTTAACATATATTCAATAAAATGCTTATTTGAATAAAAATGTTTTCGGAATAAAACCAATGAATTGTATACACTTGTATATTCGACTGAAAATATTCGATTTCAAATATTTTCGATTATATTTCGAATATCTATATTCGAATATTCGATTATATAGTTTGTTCCCAAACCAAATATGTCTTATATACAAACCATCCCTACAAGTACTTCAGAAACCCCAAATAAGAAATTTGTATGTAAATATGTATGTTGTTAAATCAATGTCCATAATATATTTGGATTCACCATTATTATGTACAATTCATAAATATTAGAATTTATACATAAATATTATGAACAAAATTTTTATGTACTCTATACATACTATTTATGCACATTTTTTTTCTGTGCACCTCATTTTTTAAGCTGAATATATTTCCCGAAGAATGTATAATAGTTTTCTCAAGCGTTCATGCAGTATGTCAAAATAGCGTTGGGACGATGGTGTCAAAGTAAAAAAATGCGCCTGTTCATGATAAACAATATTTCTGAAAAAAACAAACTTGTATCTTCTGAAATTCAAATATTTTGTGTACTGTGATAAAACACCCTAGTTGTTCATAAATTGTGAGGAACACAGAGCTAATAGAGCAAAACAGACTTCAGATTCGCGATCAACCATGTTACCCTAAAATCATTATCAAATTGGAAAATGGTATTTTTTGTTGCCCTTAAAAAAATGTATGTATATAACATAATAAAGACATTTCAGTTTTCGTTGCTACCCTGTATACATGGCATGAAAAGTTACAGACGCATGAGCGCACACACTGCTTGTAAGTATTCTAGTGCTGTCATCCAGTTGGCAACAAAAACTGCTTGTAAAACATCACGCACGAGTTTTGTTTGTTGTAAAAAAAAAAAAAATCCCGTGCAAACTTCGATCACTAGTTTGGATGCTGTGTTGTTGAATTCGTATGAAAAAAATAACACATTAGCAGTCAAACTAGTTGTATTCGTTGTACAGCTTCAGAAGTGCTTACCAGACATCTCAAATATAATAAATATAAGCATCTCAAAAAAGTATGTCTGGTACGCACTTGTGAAGCGGTAAGACATGTAAAAATCAGACTAAAGATATTGTTTTTGTTTTTTTTTTCTGTATATTGTAATAGAAAAAACAAACATGGTCCGACCATAGCAGTACTTACCAAAACAAAGCATATTTCTTATGTATATAATTTAAGCATAATAAAGGTTTATATGTACAGTCGTTTTTTTGTAAATATAAACTATTAAAACATAAATTATTACTTTTATTATTTTACTTCCACTCCCAAACGCGCCATCTACAATATACTTTATGCGAAACGCTTACGACATTTGTTATTACCCAAACTCTATATATAGTAAATACACGAACCTTTATATGGTGATCTTACAAAAGCTTCACAGGGTGTTCTCACAGAGTAAAGCTTTTAGTTAAAAATAAAAATTCAAGGTGGATATATGGGTAAGCTCTAATTTGCCCGTTAAGGCGAAATTTCACTATAGAGCAAATATCTAGAGATAAAGTTTTGTAAACTCACTTCTTTTCTAATTTCTCTATTCTCTATTCGATGCTTTATAATAACAAATATTTGAAATTATATAAATTCAAATATCTGGACATATTTTTAACATAAATTTTAACCATGAAGAAATTAAAATAAAATGTGGCTGGCACTTTTTAAAAAAATAGAAGAATTAACAATCTTTCATTAAAATGTAATATATTCAAAATCCGTTCACGTTATATAATATATGATCTTCAAATATTTCTTTTTTTTTCAAAAATACCCAATTAAGTGTAATAATCACATTATATGTCCAACGTCCGATTTCTAATTTTTTCAAATTTCAATAAATGAATTTTTTTCATTTTCAACCTGAAAAATTTGTCATATTCAGAGTAATTTTTCACCATGACCCATCCTGATTTTTTTGTGGGCTGGTACGATTTTTCGAAATAAAAGTTAGATTGGACCATAAGCTTTAACATATCCAAAAATTGCGATGGGGTTTTTTATTTTAAGAGTTTTTTTTTCAAGTTTCAATAAATGCATATTTTCCATATTGAATCTGAAAAATGGCTCATATTTAAATGTATTT
The DNA here is from genome assembly GCA_951804985.1 of Dryomyza anilis. Taxonomy (NCBI): domain Eukaryota; kingdom Metazoa; phylum Arthropoda; class Insecta; order Diptera; family Dryomyzidae; genus Dryomyza; species Dryomyza anilis. The sequence goes on along the minus strand of CATORG010000034.1, from coordinate 54,209 downwards.
TTCATCATGACCTATCCTGATTTTTTTGTGGGCTGGTACGATTTTTCGAAATAAAAGTTAGATTGGACCATAAGCTTTAACATATCCAAAAATTGCGATGGGGTTTTTTGTTTTAAGCGTTTTTTTTAATTTTTAAAAATGCATTTTTTTCATATAGAATCTGAAAAATGGCTCATATTTAAATGCATTTTTCACCATGACCTATCCTGATTTTTTTGTGGGCTGGTACGATTTTTCGAAATAAAAGTTAGATTGGACCATAAGCTTTAACATATCCAAAAATTGCGATGGGGTTTTTTGTTTAAAGCGTTTTTTTTTTGAATTTTTAAAAATGCATTTTATACAAATTGAATCTGAAAAATGTCTCATATTTAAATGCATTTTTCACCATGACCCATCCTGATTTTTTTGTGGGCTGGTACGATTTTTCGAAATAAAAGTTAGATTGGACCATAAGCTTTAACATATCCAAAATTTGCGATGGGGTTTTTTTGTTTTAAGCGTTTTTTTTTAATTTTTAAAAAATGCATTTTTTCCATATAGAATCTGAAAAACGGTCCATATTAAAATGCATTTTTCACCATGACCTATCCTGATTTTTTTGTGGACTGGTACGATTTTTCAAAAAAAAAAAGTTAGATTGGACCATAGTATTTAACATATCCAAAAATTGCGATGGGGTTTTTTGTTTTAAGCGTTTTTTTCAAGTTTCAAGAAATGCCTATTTACATTTAACGTTGAGATAAGTACCCCTTTTAAAAACGGCATTTTTACCATGATGTGGGTGTATATTGTTAAAATATTTTTATATTGAAATTAGCTAGAGCTATTTTATTTAACATACATTCAAAATTTATGGAGCTCTTTTTATTTTAAGCGTCTTTTTATTAATTTAAAATATATGCAGTTTTCGTTATTATATAAATATTTGAGTTTATATCGGTTTTAGTAGATTATTGATTATATTACATGGAAATGCAAAAAATAAGAAGATTGTAATATATAATATTAAAAAAAAAAAAAAAATGCGGCGAATTCAAATTGTGCGATAACTTCACAAATTGTGAGATAACTCCAATTCGCAGCGATGCGCTATCTTCACACCAGTATTCCAACGGAGGTTCTTATGAGCGTGCGTACAGTCAAGCAGTAAGGCTGAGCGGTTCGTTGCTGTTCTGCGCTGTTATCGCAAGCTCATCGCAACAAAACTGTTCTGATCACTTTTTTCACGCGTTTGGTTGCGTTTTTGTGTGATTTTGTTTTGTTTATTTTAAAGAATTTCGATTTTACTATAAAGTTAAATGAATACAAAGAAAAAAAAAGAAACCTATTTCAAATTTATATTAGAATTTAATTAAAATAAAAAAAAAATAATAAAAGTAATCTATTTTTATTGCTATTTGAACTTAGTATGTGGTTCAATTTTTGTTTAAAGTCAAAATCGAATTTTCAGTGAACTAAGGGTTCACTGAAAATGCGCCCTTTTAACCAGGGCTCGGTTGGAACCGGAACTGGAACCGGACCGGAATCGTTTCATTTTTATAGAACCGGAACTGGAACCGTTTTTGAAATTTTTATGGAACCGGAACTGGAACTGGAATCGTTATTTTATTTTTTATAGAACCGGAAGCGGAACCGTAATAAAAAATAATTTAAGAACCGAAACCGGTACCGCACCATTTTTTTATTTTTTTATAGAACCGGAACTGAAACCGCAGAGAATAGAATTACGGTTCCTAGCCCTGCTTTAAACTTAGTTTAACCTACTAATATTGAAGGGTTAAAAGTTTTTACAGGAGGTTCTTATGAGCGTGCGTACAGTCAAGCAGTAAGGCTGAGCGGTTCGTTGCTGTTCTGCGCTGTTATCGCAAGCTCATCGCAACAAAACTGTTCTGATCACTTTTTTCACGCGTTTGGTTGCGTTTTTGTGTGATTTTGTTTTGTTTATTTTAAAGAATTTCGATTTTACTATAAAGTTAAATGAATACAAAGAAAAAAAAGAAACCTATTTCAAATTTATATTAGAATTTAATTAAAATTAAAAAAAAATAATAAAAATAATCTATTTGTATTGCTATTTGAACTTAGTATGTGGTTCAATTTTTGTTTAAAGTCAAAATCGAATTTTCAGTGAACTAAGGGTTCACTGAAAATGCGCCCTTTTAACCAGGGCTCGGTTGGAACCGGAACTGGAACCGGACCGGAATCGTTTCATTTTTATAGAACCGGAACTGGAACCGTTTTTGAAATTTTTATGGAACCGGAACTGGAACTGGAATCGTTATTTTATTTTTTATAGAACCGGAAGCGGAACCGTAATAAAAAATAATTTAAGAACCGGTACCGCACCATTTTTTTATTTTTTTATAGAACCGGAACTGAAACCGCAGAGAATAGAATTACGGTTCCTAGCCCTGCTTTAAACTTAGTTTAACCTACTAATATTGAAGGGTTAAAAGTTTTTACAGGAAATTTTATCCCAACACTTTTAGAAATTTTCTGTCGCTTCACAATTTATTATTTGTTTTTATATTTTTGTACACTGTACATTTAAAATCAATGCTCATGTGCACTATAGTTGCTACTATTTCTAATTATATTCATATCTTTTTTCTGAAACAATTTTTTAATTTCTGCAATTTTTAATGACATTACATTTCTTTTAATTTAAGTTTAAATTTTTTTCTTTTATTTTAAGTCATTTTTTTATATCGGTGCATTAATAAATATTTTCATATCAATTAGGTCGATCGGAAAGCATTATCAGTTGCCAATCAAAAAGAGCAGGAAAACATTCCGGAATTATTTTTAAAGTCCGTATTGCCGGAACAGATAAGTAACTGTAAGTACAACACTTTCAATAATTTCTTCAAATATATTTAAACATATGGGCATTTTCAGAAAAACGTGAACCACGACCGAAAAATTCAAAATGCTCAAATCTTTGAAATAACGGTGGATTTGAAATCTTAAATATGTGAATCTAAATAAGATTGTTTTTCAGACAACCTTAAGTAAAATTTCTAAAGCTTAAAAATAGGGATTGATGTTAAATTATGGACAAATTTTGATTTTTGTATAAGGGTCTCCTTTTGTCACGTACGTTACCAAAAATATACATTTATTATCATATTAAACTAACAACATTTTTTAAAGAATCCTCGCTTATAAAGAGAATTTCTTCGTAATTTTCGAAAAGGTAAACATCGGTTTCCTAGTAAATCTAGAACATTTTTGACAGCTATTTGTAATCTGTCACACCTGGAACTTTGAGTACGAAAAGTGTAAAAAAAATCAAAAAAAATAGAAAAAAATAAAAATCTTAAAAAAAGTCTAGAAATTCAAATCGAACATCACTTTTTATTTTGTAAAAATGATTATTAATATTGTTAGATATAAATTTTTTTTTTAGTAAAAAACGTAGTGCAAATTTTCATACAGAACATCCGAAATAATTCTGTGATTTATTACGAAATAACTATAAACTTTATGCACAAAGTGTTTATCAACAAAAATAAAGTAAATTGTAAATTGAGATATTAAAGTTTTAAGCGTATGAATGTCCCGTCCGGAACCCCAGGAAATGCCCATATGTTTCCTTAAATCGAGTTCAAATGTAAAGCTATTTGCACTGTGTTTTTTGTACCTAATTTTTGAACACATTAGTCATTATGTAGTTCACATGTCATTGAACTGTATGACGAATTGAAGTGAAATTCGAATCTGCGTCATCAAATCACGGCGCCGACTCTAAATAAAAAAAACACATTGTTCAGCAGTCTTTTAAAACATGAAATATATTAATGTTACCTTTTTTTTTTAAATATACGTTCTATACAATATTTTAAAATTAGCTACTTCTTGCATATTATGCGGATTATTTAAATATTCTTAAGTCTTAAATTAAAACATGCTGTAGATGTAGTATTGAATCGATTTTTGTATAAAATTTAAATAAAATAGTAAGTAGTAAACAAATTTAGTCAATATAAATTCAGATCTAAATTCAATAACAGGAAGCTTTTTTTTATTTTCAATAAAAATTTAGTAAATTTTTGTACAGAAATGTACTAAATGTAGTATTTTCCCTTATAAAAATGATAATAATAAAAATACGTTTGGACGTAAATGAAATAAATATGAACAAATCCAGGAAACTTTTTACCTTCACAGGGGCGGATCCAGAAGTACGGTTTGGGGGGGAGGCCATTGATTTTATTGCGCCATTTTTCAAAAAATTTCTAAAATGCGCCCCAAGAAAAATTTTGAATCTCTGACTTTTGTGGATCCAGAAATATACCACTTGAACAGTATATATAGTTTAAAAAATCACTAAGTTGGGTTAACTTAACTGCGTTTATTTTACAAAATTTACATATGAGCCCTAGTAAAAATTTTGGCAGGGCCATGCTCATGTACTAATCATGAAAGAGCATCTGCTGTATAGTAGTCAATTAAATTCCCCATCTAATAATGCGGTTGTCATTTCTGGCTTTCACTTCAGATAGTAGCTATAGACGCCTCCATCTGAATCTTCCAGTATCTCCAGTTTACCAAGTAGGTTTTTCGCCGTTGCTGATGGTAAAAATCAATCGTGTAAGAAAACCAAGTATGCCATCTCAATCTACGACATACCAATGTCATGTCGGTCCTGTACTTAGTAAAGAATCTAGTGGTGGACCCACCAACTTGGTCATGTCAGGTTTTATTTTATATTTTATATTTTATATTTTATATTTTATATTTTATATTTTATATTTTATATTTTATATTTTATATTTTATATTTTATATTTTATATTTTATATTTTATATTTTATATTTTATATTTTATATTTTATATTTTATATTTTATATTTTATATTTTATATTTTATATTTTATATTTTATATTTTATATTTTATATTTTATATTTTATATTTTATATTTTATATTTTATATTTTATATTTTATATTTTATATTTTATATTTTATATTTTATATTTTATATTTTATATTTTATATTTTATATTTTATATTTTATATTTTATATTTTATATTTTATATTTTATATTTTATATTTTATATTTTATATTTTATATTTTATATTTTATATTTTATATTTTATATTTTATATTTTATATTTTATATTTTATATTTTATATTTTATATTTTATATTTTATATTTTATATTTTATATTTTATATTTTATATTTTATATTTTATATTTTATATTTTATATTTTATATTTTATATTTTATATTTTATATTTTATATTTTATATTTTATATTTTATATTTTATATTTTATATTTTATATTTTATATTTTATATTTTATATTTTATATTTTATATTTTATATTTTATATTTTATATTTTATATTTTATATTTTATATTTTATATTTTATATTTTATATTTTATATTTTATATTTTATATTTTATATTTTATATTTTATATTTTATATTTTATATTTTATATTTTATATTTTATATTTTATATTTTATATTTTATATTTTATATTTTATATTTTATATTTTATATTTTATATTTTATATTTTATATTTTATATTTTATATTTTATATTTTATATTTTATATTTTATATTTTATATTTTATATTTTATATTTTATATTTTATATTTTATATTTTATATTTTATATTTTATATTTTATATTTTATATTTTATATTTTATATTTTATATTTTATATTTTATATTTTATATTTTATATTTTATATTTTATATTTTATATTTTATATTTTATATTTTATATTTTATATTTTATATTTTATATTTTATATTTTATATTTTATATTTTATATTTTATATTTTATATTTTATATTTTATATTTTATATTTTATATTTTATATTTTATATTTTATATTTTATATTTTATATTTTATATTTTATATTTTATATTTTATATTTTATATTTTATATTTTATATTTTATATTTTATATTTTATATTTTATATTTTATATTTTATATTTTATATTTTATATTTTATATTTTATATTTTATATTTTATATTTTATATTTTATATTTTATATTTTATATTTTATATTTTATATTTTATATTTTATATTTTATATTTTATATTTTATATTTTATATTTTATATTTTATATTTTATATTTTATATTTTATATTTTATATTTTATATTTTATATTTTATATTTTATATTTTATATTTTATATTTTATATTTTATATTTTATATTTTATATTTTATATTTTATATTTTATATTTTATATTTTATATTTTATATTTTATATTTTATATTTTATATTTTATATTTTATATTTTATATTTTATATTTTATATTTTATATTTTATATTTTATATTTTATATTTTATATTTTATATTTTATATTTTATATTTTATATTTTATATTTTATATTTTATATTTTATATTTTATATTTTATATTTTATATTTTATATTTTATATTTTATATTTTATATTTTATATTTTATATTTTATATTTTATATTTTATATTTTATATTTTATATTTTATATTTTATATTTTATATTTTATATTTTATATTTTATATTTTATATTTTATATTTTATATTTTATATTTTATATTTTATATTTTATATTTTATATTTTATATTTTATATTTTATATTTTATATTTTATATTTTATATTTTATATTTTATATTTTATATTTTATATTTTATATTTTATATTTTATATTTTATATTTTATATTTTATATTTTAT
>CATORG010000034.1:0-45000 GCA_951804985.1 Dryomyza anilis | reverse complement strand
AAGGTGCCACTCTCTTTTGCCCAATACTGCCCAGTTTTACAACACTGCTCTTACTAGGTCAGGAGCAGAGCTGTAATGACTACTAAACGATTACGATTCTTTAGTAGATGTAATCAAAATTTTTGATTACGATTCTTTAGTAGTCGTCATCAAAAGTTTTGATTATGATTAGAAATAATCAAAAAGTAATTTGATTCTTAGTACATATTTTCATTTTTTTTATTTTAAAAGATTCAAAAGCTAGTAATCGGACTACTATTTTTATTATTTTCACAAAATTTTTTGATAATTTTCAGAAACAAAAAAAGTTGTGAGATTACTTTTTTTGATTATTTATATGTTTTAGATTATTTTTAGATTATTTAAAAATAATCAAAAACCAATGGTCAGATCGAAAATTTTAAAATAAAGAAATTGTAATAGTTGCTGTTAAAGTTAGTAAGAATTATGAAAATTCATATGATATAATATCAGATAATGTTGCACCATTTGAACTGGTGCATCCTGATTATGCGTCCTTTTGGGTGGTACAAAACGGGGTTTAAAATTATTTTAAAATAATCAAAAAATAATCTAAATAATCTAAAAAATAGAAACAAACATAAAAAGTAGTCGGATTACTTTTTTGACTAATGGTAAAATGATGAAGTTGAGTTTGTGATAGATATAAAAGAAGAGACAATACGTGAAAACTCAATAGATAAATTTCATAATGCTTTAAAAATCGATCCACATTTTTGAAATAAATAATTAATCATCTTTTTTTAACGTTCCTCTTTTTAAATAATACAAAAAAGAATTTTATTAGCTGTTTATTGTTTATTTTTTTGCGCCGTTACCGTTATCAGATAATGTTGCACCATTTGAACTGGTGCATCCTGGTTATGCGTCCTTTTGGGTGGTACAAAACGGGGTTTAAAATTATTTTAAAATAATCAAAAAATAATCTAAATAATCTAAAAAATAGTAACAAACATAAAAAGTAGTCGGATTACTTTTTTTGATTAAAGGTAAAATGATGAAATTGAGTTTATGATAGATATAAAAGAAGAGACAATACGTGAAAACTCAATAGATAAATTTCATAATGCTTTCAAAATCGATCCACATTTTTGAAATAAATAATTAATCATATTTTTTAACTTTTTAATCATCTTTTTAAATAATACAAAAAAGAAATTTATTAGCTGTTTATTGTTTATTTTTTTGCGCCGTTACCGTTATCAAATAATGTTGCACCATTTGAACTGGTGCATCCTGGTTATGCGTCCTTTTGGGTGGTACAAAACGGGGTTTAAAATTATTTTTTTTTATTTTAAAAGATTCAAAAGCTAGTAATCGGACTACTATTTTTATTATTTTCACAAAATTTTTTGATAATTTTCAGAAACAAAAAAAGTTGTGAGATTACTTTTTTTGATTATTTATATGTTTTAGATTATTTTTAGATTATTTAAAAATAATCAAAAACCAATGGTCAGATGGAAAATTTTAAAATAAAGAAATTGTAATAGTTGCTGTTAAAGTTAGTAAGAATTATGAAAATTCATATGATACAATATCAGATTATGTTGCACCATTTGAACTGGTGCATCCTGGTTATGCGTCCTTTTGGGTGGTACAAAACGGGGTTTGAAATTATTTTAAAATAATCAAAAAATAATCTAAATAATCTAAAACGAGTTGGGAAAGTTAGGTCACATGGGTAAGTTCGGTCACATGGGGCGGATTTTTATAGTCGGTCGGGCCCGACTATGGAATACCCTACACCTTTGGTGGGGATATTAATGTGGGATATTTAATTGCATACCTTAAACCCTCAGAACATTATTCACATATAAGAAATTTACGTCTTATATCCCCATAATTTTAAAAAATGATATAAAAGTATAAAAACTAATAAATTAGAAAAGTGTAATTGGGCGGACCACGCCTATATTTAAAATTTTGTAAGGCTAATATTTCATAGAATTGATTTTAATAATTAACGGAACAAATTTCCACTATTAAAAACCGGGAAATAATGAAAAAAAAATATGGGCGGATCACGCCCATTTTTGGACCACACATTTTTAGGTGAATTATAACAATATGTTTTAAATTTTATAACTATATCTTGAATACTTTTCGAGTTATTAGTTCCTAAAGATTTATATAAAAGTGGCTTGTATGGGAGGTGGGCGTGTCTGTTAACCGATTTGGCTCATTTTCAAACTCAGTTCCTACTTTTGGCTAAAATATATTGTGACGAAATTTCATTGCATTCTGAGCAGTATTTATCAAGTTATTCTGTATTCGGACAGCAAGACAGCAAGACGGACAGACAGACAGACAGACGGACATGGCTAAACGGACTCGGGTAGTGATGCTGATCAAGAATATATATAATTTTCCATACCGGACACGCCTCCTAAGGGGCGTTACAATATATGCACAAAGTTAATATACCCTGTACCTCATAGGTGTAGGGTATAAAAATAGAAACAAACATAAAAAGTAGTCGGATTACTTATTTTGACTAATGGTAAAATGATGAAGTTGAGTTTGTGATAGATATAAAAGAAGAGACAATACGTGAAAACTCAATAGATAAATTTCATAATGCTTTAAAAATCGATCCACATTTTTGAAATAAATAATGAATCATCTTTTTTAACGTTCCACTTTTTAAATAATACAAAAAAGAATTTTATTAGCTGTTTATTGTTTAATTTTTTGGGCCGTTGCTGTTATCATATAATGTTGCACCATTTGAACTGGTGCATCCTGGTAATGCGTCCTTTTGGGTGGTACAAAACGGGGTTTAAAATTATTTTAAAATAATCAAAAAATAATCTAAAAAATAGTAACAAACATAAAAAGTAGTCGGATTACTTTTTTTGATTAAAGGTAAAATGATGAAGTTGAGTTTATGATAGATACAAAAGAAGAGACAATACGTGAAAACTCAATAGATAAATATCATAATGCTTTCAAAATCGATCCACATTTTTAAAATAAATAATTAATCATCTTTTTTAACTTTTTAATAATCTTTTTAAATAATACAAAAAAGAAATGTATTAGCTGTTTATTGTTCATTTTTTTGCGCCGTTACCTATAAATAAAACAAAGTTCAAAAATTTACGCTTTATAATGATATCTAAAAATGTTGCACTAACCGGCAAAATACCGGTAATTACCGGTAATACCTTACCTTTTCAAATCAAATACCGTTACCGAAAACAATACCGTTACAAAAATTACCCCAATACCGTCATTCGTATCGGTTACAACCCCAAATTTAAAGTGTTTCTTAACTTCATCTGCAATGCGCGAACACAGGACATTATTTTTATTTAAATAAAAGTTTGGAGTCTGGTACGATAAATCAAAATTTAAAATATCGAAACTAAAAATAACGAAGACAAAAATGTTGAAAATAAAAATTCTGAAATTTAAAAATGTCGAAAACGAAAATGTCGTAAACAAAAATGTCGGAATAAAAAATGTTGAATACTAAAATGTTGAAGAACAACATGTCGAAAACTAAAAATGTCGAAATTTAATATGGCTATCATTTGTTACAGAAAACCAGTTGGGAAGGTAAGATCACATGGGAAATTTTAAAGTAGGTGTAATTATGATAGTTAGGATTATCAAAATTATAGTCGGTCTAAGCCGACTATAAATACCCTACACATATGTGTGGTTACCACTCAAAGTGATATATAGATCACCAAGGTATACGAATCCTGAAAATAACTACAAACATTCAATCGCTGAAGAATTTCCATTCATTTGATACCCATATTTACAAATGGGTAGGTGTACCGAATTTCGATTTTTTTTTTTGTGAACCACAAGTCTTTTCGCCGGAAAAAATTATTATCATGTATTTGAGCATGATGTCAATATATATTTGACCAAAAAAGTTTACCTAAGCACGTATACATAAAAATTGATCTTTATATGTACATTTTATATGAGGTATTTGAACATAATTGGTCGGATCATAGGTCACAATGGACCGATCTCGCACATACAGCGTAGGTATATTAGTAATCTAAGTTATAAGTTTCATTTATCTAGCTCTTCAATTTTAAAAGTCTTAGGGATTTCAACAGACAGACGGACAGACAGACGGACAGACAGACAGACAGACAGACAGACAGACAGACGGACAGACAGACGGACAGACGGACATCGCTAAATCGACTCAGGAGGTCATGCTGATCAAGAATATATATACTTTTCCATACCGGAGATGCTTCCTTCTGGGTGTTACAAACGGCGTACCAAACTGAATATACCCTTTCACTCTTAGTGTAGGGTATAAAAATTATAGAAAATGTCGAAAAAACTGCAACGGAACAAAGTAACACAAAAAAAAATAATAAATACATATATATATTGTTACGAAAAGAGGTAATTTGCTCCACTGTGCAAGCAATCAACAATAATAAATGAGACGCAAGACAATTCACCGCACTTATCAATGTGTTAGAAAGAGACGGAAGATCATTCAGCGCACTGAGGCAGTGTGCGAGAAAGAGATGAAAGATCAGCGCATTAAAACACATGAGTGCGAATGAGATGCCAATAGCATGCGTCATTCACGAAACGAGTAGAAGGTTCTCGAAACAAGTCGAAGCTTGTCGAATCGTGTCGAACTGATGCATGCAGTATATAAGGCCGCGCATCTGAGGCACTGTACTTCAGTTGTGATTTAATAGTGAACTAGTGCGTCTCGTGAGTGAACATTGTAAAGATAAATTGTAGTAATTCAGCAGTTGATATAAGTGATTATTCTTTAAGTTGTTATTTAAATTAATAAAGTTAATTAATACTAGTTGAAATAATACTAGTTAAAACCAAATATAAGTGCGTTTTTATTTTGTACACAATCCAGCGATACGAACTCGTAGAACAGTTTTCCGTAGACTAAATTTTCGTAACATTGGTGTCAGAAGTGGGATTGTGGTACAAAATGGTTAAATTCGAACAACTCAAAGTCGACCAGCTAAAGAAGGAGCTGGCGATTCATAATCTTCCAACTGTAGGTACGAAAGTAGAGCTACAAAAGCGTCTAATGGATGAATTAGAGAATCAAGGCATTGACCTCGCAGAGCACGAGTTTGAAGTGGAAGCTATAACAGCGTCATCGAAAAGTGTGGACACGGAGCAAAAAGTACAGTCGCAAAGTTTTGATATGAGCCAGTTGCTCGGAGCAATACAACAACAGCTTCAAGAAAATGCCAAAAAAATGGAACAGAAACTTGTAGAAAATTCCAACAAAATGGAACAGAAACTTCTAGAAAATTCAAAACAGCTCCAAGAAAATTCGACCAGAATAGAACAGAAACTTCACGAAAATACCGAACAGCTTCAAGAACATTCGAAGCAGCTTCTGGAAGTTTCTAATACACTCCATGGCAAAGTAAAAGAACTTGAGGCACATGTAAATGACATTGTAGTGGACATTGATGTCAAATTTGAAAAGTTGGAAAATGGTTTCGACAAAAAGCTACAGAAAATACAAGAAGATGTCAGTTTACTACAGACAAGTGGACCTACACAGCATGTTGTTACTGGTACGAGGCTAAAATCGCCGATTTACGATGGAACGACAGCGTTCAACATTTTCAAGCTGCAATTTGAGACCACGGCTGTAAGTAATCGATGGAATAATGAGGACAGCGTAGCCGCACTTATCGTGGCGCTTAAAGGAGGCGCAGCCGAAGTATTGCAGACTGTTCCAGAAAGTGATAGAAACAGTTATTTTAGCGGTTATGGCTGCACTGCTGAGAAAATATGGCAGTGATCACATGAAGCAAATCTACAGAATGGAACTAAAGTGCCGAATGCAAAGAAATGGTGAAACATTGCAGGCGTATGCAGTGGACGTCGAGAGGCTTGCGCATTTGTCGTATGCAGATTCAACGAGTGATTTCATAGAAAAATGCAAGATCGAAGCCTTCGTTGACGGTATACGGGATCCTGAGACAAAACGGGCAACAATGACTAACCCAAAGGTGACATTTATGGAAACGGTCACCACAGCGCTTACGCAGGAGATAGCGTCTACATTGTGCCGACCAGCGACGGAGACACGTGTACAGGAGAGAGAAAATTTATGTCAAGGAGTAAGTAGAGCGTCCAAAGCCAGCGTTAAATCCGAACATTATGTTGCCAACGGAAACACACAATTGAAAGGTAAATGCTACAATTGCGGAAAATATGGGCATATGGCACGCGACTGTCGTGAAAAACGTAAATGTGTAATTGTGCAACCACCAAAGAGATATAGACCAGAAAAGAGATCTGAGGATAGTCCGAATAACACCAGTTGCCATCTTGAAAAGTCAGGCACTGTGTCGGTACGAGTGTGTACAATGGAATCCGGAGAATGCCGGAGAGAAGATGAAAAAACGAAAATAATTCACATTCGTTCATTGGGTGTCGTGCCAGATGATCAATGGAGTCTAGAGCAAATACGAAATGATCAAAAGATGAACCCCGACATCGCAAAAATTCGGACGTTCAAGGAACAACAAAGAAAACCATTATGGAAAGAGTTAGCATCCAACAGTCGAATAAGCAGGGCTTATTGGGCGCAGTGGTAAAGCCTGAAGCTACAAAATGGTTGTTTGTACCGTGTTTGGGAAACTGAAAATGGCAGATCTGCACGAAATTTAATTGTTGTTCCCAAATCAAAAATTAAAGAGATAGTACTGAAATGCCATTGTGGTTCCAATGGATGTCACTTGAGCATTAATAAAACGGTTGAAGAAGTCAGAAAACATTTCTATTGGGTCGGATATCAGAAGTCAGTCGCCTATTGGATTCAGAGATGTAAGCAATGTGTATCCGCAAAAAGAAAACACGTCAGAAGTTGCGGTAAGATAAATCAATACAACGTAGGAGCACATTGCGAACGTACTGTAATGGATGGGCAAAAGCCGATTCCAAAAAGTGTTTTGCATAAGAGAAAAAGTGAAGCCCGAGACGAGTTGCATCAGTCCTTAAGGCAGAGGATACAAATTCCAAGTAGTAAGATAAAGTCCAGATACGACTTGAAAGCAAACTCTGAGGGGTTTAAGAAAGGCGATCTGGTTATGCTTTGTAGCCCGCCACGAGTGAATTTGATAAATCCAAAACTACAAACACACCGGGAAGGACCGTACAGGATAATTAAAAGGATAAATGACATTGTGTATCGGATTCAGAATACTACAGGCGTCAGACGAAAAATGAAAGTAGTACATTTAGAAAGGTTGGTGCCGTATATAGAGAGAGAGGATTAACATCTGTTCGGGACGAACAGATTTAGGTGGAGGGCAGTGTTACGAAAAGAGGTAATTTGCTCCACTGTGCAAGCAATCAACAATAATAAATGAGACGCAAGACAATTCACCGCACTAAGCAATGTGTTAGAAAGAGACGGAAGATCATTCAGCGCACTGAGGCAGTGTGCGAGAAAGAGATGGAAGATCAGCGCATTAAAACACATGAGTGCGAATGAGATGCCAATAGCATGCGTCATTCACGAAACGAGTAGAAGGTTCTCGAAACAAGTCGAAGCTTGTCGAATCGTGTCGAACTGATGCATGCAGTATATAAGGCCGCGCATCTGAGGCACTGTACTTCAGTTGTGATTTAATAGTGAACTAGTGCGTCTCGTGAGTGAACATTGTAAAGATAAATTGTAGTAATTCAGCAGTTGATATAAGTGATTATTCTTTAAGTTGTTATTTAAATTAATAAAGTTAATTAATACTAGTTGAAATAATACTAGTTAAAACCAAATATAAGTGCGTTTTTATTTTGTACACAATCCAGCGATACGAACTCGTAGAACAGTTTTCCGTAGACTAAATTTTCGTAACAATATATATATATATATATATATATATATATATATATATATATATATATATATATATATATATATATATATATATATATATATATATATATATATATATATATATATATATATATATATATATATATATATATATATATATATATATATATACTAGCTGGACCCGTACACGACTCGTGCAAAGATTTTGTGAACGCAAGGTTGTTGAGAAATTTTATTTATATAAATAACATTTTTATTATTTATATCACCGACCCGTGCTTCGCTGTGGATGTTTTTTTTTATTTTTTTATAAATGTAGTAACCAAATCCAAAGTAAATATCCGCTTAAACAATTTTTCTCATAGACAATTCTTTCCCAGACTGTTCTTCCCCGTAGAATTTCTTCCCAGAAGAATTCTTTCCCGTAGAATTCTTCCCCGTAAAGTTTTTCCCAGTAGATGTTTTAGTGTGGTTAGTTTTAGTGTGGTGAGTTTTAGTGTGGTGAATTTTAGTGTGGTGAGTTTAAGTGTAGTGAATTGTTTTGTTGTGTGTTTTAGTGTGTTGAATTTTAGTGTGGTGAGTTTTAATGTGGTAAAATTTAGTGTGGTGAGTTTTAATGTGGTGAATTTTAGTGTGGTGAATTTTAGTGTGGTGAATTTTAGTGTGGTGAATTTTAGTGTGGTGAATTTTAGTGTGGTGAGTTTTAGTGTGGTGAATTTTAGTGTGGTGAGTTTTAGTGTGGTGAATTTTAGTGTGGTGAAATTTAGTGTGGTGAATTTTAGTGTGGTGAATTTTATTGTGGTGAGTTTTAGTGTGGTGAATTTTAGTGTGGTTGAATTCTTAGCTTGTGTATGTGCCGAGTTATATCGTTTTGAAAGTTTAGGTTGTATGGGAGGTGCCACGCCCCTTTGTCCAATCCCGCCCATATATAGCCTATGACACCCTCCGGACTCCATAGAATCCTGGTGCAAAATTTCAGATAAATCGGTTCAGCGGTTTAGCCGACAGACTGACAGACGGACCAAGAGTTTTATATATATAGATATATATATGTATATATATATATATATATATATATATATATACAGACATATATTTATTTATATATATATATATATATATATATATATATATATATATATATATATATATATATATATATATATATATATATATATATATTATATTATTTTTTTTTTGTGTTACTTTGTTCCGTTGCAGTTTTTTCGACATTTTCTATGTTTTTTTCCGTAACAAATGATATCGCCATATTAAATTTCGACATTTTGTTTTTCAACATTTTAGTATTCAACATTTTTTATTTCGAAATTTTAGTTTACGACATTTTTGTTTTCGACATTTTTAGGTTTCAGCATTTTTATTTTCTACATTTTTGTCTTCGGTATTTTTAGTTTCGATATTTTAAATTTTGTCTTATCGTACCAGACTCCAAACTTTTATTTAAATAAAAATAATGTCCTGTGTTCGCGCATTGCAGATGAAGTTAAGAAACACTTTATATCTGGGGTTGTATATAATATATATATATTTTTGTGTTACTTTGTTCCGTTGCAGTTTTTTCGACATTTACTATAATTTTTTTCTGTAACAAATGATATCGCCATATTAAATTTCGACATTTTTAGTTTTCGACATTTTGTTTTTCAACATTTTAGTATTCAACATTTTTTATTTCAAAATTTTTGTTTACGACATTTTTGTTTTCGACATTTTTAGGTTTCAGCATTTTTATTTTCTACATTTTTGTCTTCGGTATTTTTAGTTTCGATATTTTAAATTTTGACTTATCGTCCAAACTTTTATTTAAATAAAAATAATGTCCTGTATTCGCGCATTGCAGATGAAGTCAAGAAACACTTTAAATCTGGGGTTGTAACCGATACGAATAACGGTATTGGGGTAATTTCGGTAACGGTATTGTTTTCGGTAACGGTATTTGATTTGAAAAAGTAAGGTATTACCGGTAATTACCGGTATTTTACCGGTAAGTGCAACATTTTTAGATATCATTTTAAAGCGTAAATTTTTGAACTTTGTTTTATTTATAGGTAACGGCGCAAAAAAATGAACAATAAACAGCTAATAAATTTCTTTTTTGTATTATTTTAAAAGATGATTAAAAAGTTAAAAAATATGATTAATTATTTATTTTAAAAATGTGGATCGATTTTGAAAGCATTATGAAATTTATCTATTGAGTTTTCACGTATTGTCTCTTCTTTTATATCTATCATAAACTCAATTTCATCATTTCACCTTTAATCAAAAAAAGTAATCCGACTACTTTTTATGTTTGTTACTATTTTTTAGATTATTTAGATTATTTTTTGATTATTTTAAAATAATTTTAAACCCCGTTTTGTACCACCCAAAAGGACGCATAACCAGGATGCACCAGTTCAAATGGTGCAACATTATCTGATAACGGTAACGGCGCAAAACAATAAACAATAAACAGCTAATAAAATTCTTTTTTGTATTATTTAAAAAGAGGAACGTTAAAAAAGATGATTAATTATTTATTTCAAAAATGTGGATCGATTTTTAAAGCATTATGAAATTTATCTATTGAGTTTTCACGTATTGTCTCTTCTTTTATATCTATCACAAACTCAACTTCATCATTTTACCATTAGTCAAAAAAGTAATCCGACTACTTTTTATGTTTGTTTCTATTTTTTAGATTATTTAGATTATTATTTTAAATTATTTTAAAATAATTTTAAACCCCGTTTTGTACCACCCAAAAGGACGCATAATCAGGATGCACCAGTTCAAATGGTGCAACATTATCTGATATTATATCATATGAATTTTCATAATTCTTACTAACTTTAACAGCAACTATTACAATTTCTTTATTTTAAAATTTTCCATCTGACCATTGGTTTTTGATTATTTTTAAATAATCTAAAAATAATCTAAAACATATAAATAATCAAAAAAAGTAAACTCACAACTTTTTTTGTTTCTGAAAATTATCAAAAAATTTTGTGAAAATAATAAAAATAGTAGTCCGATTACTAGCTTTTGAATCTTTTAAAATAAAAAAAATGAAAATATGTACTAAGAATCAAATTACTTTTTGATTATTTCTAATCATATTGCAAAAAGTTAGCCATTTCATACCGGTATTTTACCGGTAACACTTTATATTGGTAATGTTAAACGGTATGGCGTAATGCCATCAATTCGGTAACAGTAACGGTATTGCATATGAAACGGTATGAAACGGATAACAGTAAAGGTAACGATTACAATCCCTGCTTTAAATCCATATTTTTATTTTTTACTATCTACATAAATTTTTTTTTGCAACGTAATAGACTCAAAAAAAAATAGATATTATATCTTTTAAAGTCCTCCTAAAATTTCAACAATTTTGAATGTTATGCTCGCACATCGTCCTTGAAGTTGAAAAAGTACAAAATAATGGATATTTTCTTTGGTTAAACCGTTCTAAAATCGGCATGGGTGGTTATTTAAACATTTTATTTTTTAAAGATATTCTTAGGTGTGAATCCAAATTTGTTAACGGTGAATTTCTATCGAGTATAGTTTTTGAATAAAAAAATTCCTAATGTCTGGTGCTTTGTCCATTATGCAATTTTTTACTATTATATCACATTGTTTGAGATTTTTTTGCGTTATTGGGTTTATAAGTAATATAATGGTCTAGAATTGACCACAAACAATTTCACTAACAAGTAATCAAGAAGAACATCAAAGAAAATTACAATTTTTTGGGTGTTTTCTACTTCAAGGACGATGCGCAGTCACAAGATTGGTTTTAAAAATGATTAAATTTTCGGAGGGCGTTAATAGATTCGAAATCTAATTTTTGGAGCTTATTCTGAACCATAAATTGAACCTATTTTTTACCCTAAAAAGAAATATACATTTCTTAAAGGAATTATTTACCTTCGGTTGCAATGCGCGAGACGATATTTTTTTTGACTAAAATTATATGAGGGAAATTCTAGGACCATTATGTAACTTTTAAGCAGGGACCGTAAATAACGGTTATTCTTATTTTTTTAAATGAAAAAAATCAACGTATTATAAAATAGGTACGTAAGTTTTGAGAATGCAGAATTAATTATTTTCGCATGCAGAATTGAAATTTGCAGTGATTTTTATTTATTGATTGTTACGGCAAAAAATCAAAAAGTAAGGATTATTTTTAATTTTATGTTTGCTTGCTCAGAAATAAAAATCAAATTTCAATGTTTACTTTAAAACATCGAAAATAAAAATTAAAAATTAATTTTTATTTTTTTTGCTCAAGAATAACGATTATTTTTGATTTATACTTTTTTTACTTAAAAATAAAAATTAGGGTGATTTTGAAAAAATGCAGAAATGTTTGTAACGCACAACGTAAAAATTTAGGTATGCAATTTAAAAGATAAATTAGTTTTTAATATTTTTGAACCTCACTTATTTTTTGCCCATCGAAGTATATGTACAGGACAACATTATTTCCGAAAATATTAATTTTTTAAAAGGACTTGTCCCACAACCGTTATAATGTATATATTCCCAAATTATTTTTATTAATTTTGAAGTATATAAAATTAGTAAATATTCGGTAAAAGTTTTATGGTGATACACGCTGCAAAAAATGGGCTCTCCCAAACATAATTTTGCAGGCATTAACATGTATGTTTGGAAGTTTATGTAAACATTAAACAGGGTTGTATTGGGGCTTGAACAGTGTTGTAATGAGCTCTGAGTTACTTTATAATATCACGGAAACATTTTAATGTTGCCCCTTAAAATGATGTATGTTCTAATGGAAACATAATAATTAAAAATTTTTAAATGCATAAATACATAATTAGTTTAAAACTGCAAGTACGAGTGACATCATCAATGAATGCACAATTGCACCTGCAGACGCTAAACCAGACGATCCAGGCTAGCTTTATATTTGATACAGTTACAGTTGGTTTCAGTACAACACATAGCGTAGGCTAGAAATTCACGGAGGCTTTTGTAAAAAAACATGCCAAATTCTGTTTGAAAATCGAAACACTTATTTTTATTTGTGGTTTTTTTCACATTAGTTTCAGAAATTATATACTGCACTATATTATACTCTGTTACTATTATAACACAATTTTTATGACACAATTTATATATTTATTTAAACAAAATTATTACCGACGCGAACACGTTTTCTCCACGAACAACAAAAGACACGTACGCAGAAAATGCCGAACACTGAGTGTCAACATTGTATACAAGAAGAGAATACCTTTATTTACATTTGAATTCGATTTTTTGTTTGTTTTCAAACATCAGTATGTTTAAAATGACCCTATACATACAAACGACGACAAAAGAGACGTAGGTAGAAAATTCTGCTAAATGAGTGCCAACTTCGTATTCAAGATGAATATTGCAAGAATACATTTATTTAAATCCTATTTATTTCTTGATTGTTTTTAAACATCAATATGTTCAAACGATGGCAATTGAGAAAGAAACATTTTATTCAAATGCAATTAAAATTTACAGATTCTGCTGGACATTATAATAATGTTTACACGTGAGCAAAAATAAATTCAATTTCGATTACAATTTAATTACACTTCATTCCTAATACATGTATGGTAATTTCGTATTACTTTTAATTACATACAAATATATTCAAACAAATCTTTTCTATCCATGTAGCGTTAGATATGTTCAATCAAATTCAATGTTAGTTTTCTACTCCAGAATCCAGTTTAGTATTTCGTATGTTAAACGTAATGTATATTAATATGTCATTGCACACATACATAAAGTAAATATTTAAGTGTTTGGTATCATTGAAAAGCAGAGATATGTGGCGAAAATAAGGACTATATGTATATATTTTCTGAACATTTTTTTTTTAAAAGAAGAAAAAGATATAAAATAATATGGAAAAAAGACTTTAAATTAGATTAAATATATCTAAATAAGTTTTAACCTTATCATCATGAAACTTATACTAATTTTAAGAACTTATGCTATCGTTGTAGAACGAAAAGTCACCAAATACATTTTTAAAATGCCAAATATTCATTTACATAAATCTTTATAAATCTATCAATTTTTAATCGATAATACCAATTTTCTCCACATGATAAGAAAATGTTTTTCAACTTTAAAAATACATCATTTACTTTTTCTAATATTAATCAACAAACTCGAAAATTAAGTTATTCATAAAAATGTATTTGTTGACTTTTCGTTTTACAACAGTTTTAATCTAAGTCGATTAAAAAAATAAGTATTTTTGGAAAAAGTGCTGTCCTCCACATATAGTATTTTTGGAAAAAATGCTGTCCTCCACATATACTTCGCCGGGCAAAAAAAAAAGGTAAAAAAAGGTAAAAAAAAACGTAGAAATAATTCGTCTTTAATTTTGACTTTTAACTTTGAAAACTTTTCTGCGGGAGGTGAAAGTAAAAAAAAAGTTTAAACCAGTTGGGAAGATTAGATCACATGGGAAATTTTTAAGTAGGTGTTATTATGATAGTTAGGATTATTAAAATTTTACTCGGTCGAAGCCGATTATAAATACCCTACACATATGTGTGGTTACCATTTAAAGTGGTACATAGGTCACCAGGGTATACGAATACTGAAAATTCCCGAAATTTCCATCGCTGAAGAATTACCATTCATTTAATACCCATATTTACAAATGGGTAGGTGTACCGAATTTCGATTTTTGTTTTGGGAACCACAAGTCGTTTCTCCGGAAAACGTTATTTTCATGTATTTGAGCATGATGTCAATATATATTTGACCAAAAAAGTTTACCTAAGCACGTATACAGTAAAATTGATCTGTAGATGTAAATTTTATATGAGGTATTCAAACATAAGTGGTCGGTGCTCAGGTCACAATAGACCAATCTTGCCAATTTTTTTGTTCAGACAGCTTAGATATATAAGTAATCTAAACATTTCATTGCTCTAGCTCTTCTACTTTTTCTGTAACCGTGATTTCAGCAGACAGACGGACATCGCTAAATCGACTCAGGAGGTCATGCTGATCAAGAATATATATATATATATATATATATATATATATATATATATATATATATATATATATATATATATATATACTTTTCCATACCGGAGACGCTTTCTTCAGGGTGTTAACTGGCAACCAGTGTTGCCAGTTAAATATATTTTGGATAATTTTTATCATTTAAAAGATTCTCAGTAAAATTATCTATCAAAAAAATATATAACAAAAATACATGTTACTGAAGAAAAAAAATTATTATGGAGATTTGCGTATAAGTCCAAATTTCCAAAAGAACAAAAAAAAATGCAAAACAACAAAATTTTCGACTTTATAATTTTATATATGAGTCATTCCAAATCAAATCAATTGAAAAAATTCAAATTATGGCAGCACCATCTCAGAATTTAATAACATTTGGATGTGTGGTGAAACAACATAAAATTAATTAATTATCAAAATTTTAGATTCTCAGATGGAGTTGTTACCGAGATATGGTGGTTTTAAATTAGACCAAACTGTATAAAAATCACAAAGTTGTTGCTAATCAATTAATGCCCGTAATTTTAACGAGTAGATATCTATTGGTGTTCATACCTAGTAGATATCTTTACCTACTTGGTATATATCTTTCGGTAATTTTAACTGTTTTATTACCTACGCGTTTCTATCCAAGATGATTTTTCTAAAATATGGCATCATTTGCATTTGACTTTTTAAATATTGACAAATTTGTTATAAAATTAACTTTCAAATTTTAGAAATGCAATAATTTTGTAGCCGCGGTAGCTCAGTGGATAGTGCGTTGGACTGCGAGCCGAAAGGTCCCCGGTTCAAGCCTGGACTGGGGCTAACAACATCTTTTCATAGAAACATTTTTCTATACCGCTCTACCTCTCGGCAGTAAATGGCAAACCCGCCGTTCGGATTCGGCAATAAACTGTAGGTCCCACCACTTTAAGTACAAATATAACACGCACAGCTAAAAATGGTGAGAGAGCTCGGCCTAAGTTCTTATAGAACTGTAGTGCCAAACTATTATATTATTATTATAATTTTAAAGCAAATTAAAAAAAAAATAATTTTCAGCGAATTGTGAAAATTGGAGGACAAGAAAACGTGCCAATTTGAATATTCCCTCCACGTTATGTGTTGAAATATCTTTTTGCAAATAAAAAAATCAAAATTTGTGCGTGAAATTGTTCATATTTTTGACATTGACAAATATATAAATTTATTTGACATTTTGTTTGAATTTTATTTACCTAATAGATAACTATAGAAAATCGACTGTGTAAGATACACTACAAATTGCCGACTAGGGCCCGTAACTTCAACGAGTAGATATCTATTGGTGTTCGTACCGAACAGATATCTCTTCCCTATCCGGTGTTTTTGCTCCTTAACTATGAGTTGAAGTTATGAAATTTTGGTTACACGATAGATAACTAAGCACCAGTAGATATCTATTCGTTGAAGTTACGGGCATAGATATGGTGTATAAAGTGTTGAAATTGCTAAATTTGATTTACACGGTAGATATCTATACACAGCTAGATATCTAGTTGTTAAAATTACGGGCATAAACGTTACATAAGCTGTAGTCAACCAAAAGAAAATAAAAAGGTCTCATTTTAAAGATAATAAAATTGCCAAAAAGATGTCTTAAAATTTCTATACCACGTTGATTTAATAGTGGTCAGTTTTAAACAAAGTATATCTCAAAAAGCAACCTTTTTAAAAATTTTAAATTAATATATGTTCAAGGTTGACTTTTTATCTTTTATTTAAGATTTTTACTAGAGTAGTTCAGAAGTTATGAGTAAAATGTTGAAAATTGTGTATGAACTTTTTTTTTTTTATTTCAATATTTTTTTTGTTATATTATAACATACATGCCCAGTAAAAATTATTCTGCCCAACAATCATTTTGGTCTAGTTAAAGTTGTAGTCTTTTTTAAATTCATTTAAAGCGCTGAAATGGCAAAAGATTTGTCAAATGTACTCTAGTTTTTGAGATATAGACAATTTTTTGAGAATTTTTGAAATGGGCAATATCTCAAAAACTGGATTGAATTGGACAAAACTGATGCCATTTTCAGAATCAGCAACAAAAATACATCTATTAAATTTTGCAAGACCAAAATAAGTGTAGGGCAAAATAATTGGTTACTGAGCATGTATTTTATAAAATAACAAAAAATAAATTGAAATATAAAAAAAACAAATTTTTCATACAAAATTTTCAACATTCTACAACATTTTTATACATAACTTCTGAACCCGTCATTTCACCACTCTAGTTAAAATCCTAAATAATAGAAAACGAGTTGGGAAAGTTAGGTCACATGGGTAAGTTCGGTCACATGGGGCGGATTTTTATAGTCGGTCGGGCCCGACTATGGAATACCCTACACCTTTGGTGGGGATATTAATGTGGGATATTTAATTGCAGACCTTTTAATTATGCTGAACCTCCCCACCCTCAGAATATTATTCATATATCAAAAATTAACGTCTTATATCCCCATAAATTAAAAAAATTATATAAAGTATAAAAAACTAAAAAAAAAATTGAAAAATATAATTGGGCGGACCACGCCTATATTTAAAATTTTGAAAGGCTAATATTTCATAGATTTGATTTTAATAATTTACGGATTAAATTTCCACTATGAAAACCCGGGAAATAATGAAAAAAAAAGTGGGCGGATCACGCCCATTTTTGGACCACATATTTATAGGTGAATTTTAAAAATACTTTTTAAATTTTTTAACTATACCTTGAATACTTTTCGAGATATTAGTTCCGAAAGAGTTATAAAAAAGTGACTTGTATGGGAGGTGGGCATGTCCGTTGACCGATTTGGCTCATTTTCAAACTCAGTTCCTACTTTTGGCTAAAATATATTGAGAAGAAATTTCATCGCATTCTGATCAGTATTTCTCAAGTTATTCTGTATTCGGACAGCAAGACGGACAGACAGACAGACGGACATGGCTAAACGGACTCAGGTAGTGATGCTGATCAAGAATATATATACTTTTCCATACCGGACACGCCTCCTAAGGGGCGTTACAATATATGCACAAAGTTAATATACCCTGTACCTCATAGGTGTAGCGTATAAAAAGTCAACCTTCAACATACATTCATTTAAAAATTTTAAAAGGTTGCTTTTTGAGATATGTTCTTTTGAAATATACATTGTTTAAAACTGAGCACTATTAGAGCAACATGGTATGGATATTGTATGATATCTTTTTGGCAATTTTAATATCTATTCACTATAGCTTAAGTTACGTGCAATTGATTTGCACCACCTTTATGATTTTTATACAGTTTTTTCAAATTATAAACCACCAAATTTCTGAAACCACACCATTTCGGAAGCTGAAAATTCTCCAATATCTTCATTTTATGTTGTTTCACTATATTTCCAAATTTCATCAAATTCTAAGATGGTGCTGCAAATCACTTGGTTCATTTGATATGGAATGACTCATATACTAAACCACTGGATATATATAAAAAAACTGTTTTCAATTTATGCTTTATGTGTTAATTGTTTATAAATATCCCATACAAATATTTTAATTTTATGATATAGTCAAAATATCTATGTATAAATATGTATCTATGTATAAATATGTAACGTTAAAAAAATGAAAAAAATGCATGTCAATCTCTATATCTTTAAAACTAAACAAGATATATTCTTAACTGAGCACATTTTCTTTAGATCTTATTGTAAGCTTTTTATAAACAAACGAATTTTTTAATGGAAGGATGTTTTACAATTTTTTTAAGAGTCTTCATGAACAAAATTTCAACTTTATTGATTTTTATCTCCAAACCTATTAAAATTACAATCTCCAATTTCAAAACTTAAATTCTCTATACAAAACTTTTTAAATTTTTAAAATCAGTTGAGTGGTTCTGAAAATAATGAATTTCACCCGATTTAAGAGCGTTTGGGCACACTGTGTGTCGCGTGGATGTGACCCTACCCAGTCTGCCATGTCTCGGAGACCTCCGATTCCTAAATTTTTTATTGAATAACTTCGAGACAAAGTTTGATCTCGTTGCATTATCGTTTCTAATTTTTATAATTTCTCTAACTGGAAAGTGTCCGATATCGTGTGATTTCTCCTTTTTTTCGCATTGACTGGATAAGATTAAAAATACAGCAGCACTTTAAATGTGAATTTTTTGTTTAAGTGTACAAAAATCTCCATTTCCTAAAAATAACTCTTACGATGTTATTTAAATTGATCGGATTAAACTGTGTTTGATCCATTATATTATGTTTTATGCTCAAAAAATAATTCTTCGTCATAATTTAAACAACAACAAAACCTATTTCATGGTATATGCAATGAAAATCCAAAAAAAATACAATTTTACATCTAACATCGAACGTGTGAGGAGCGGCATTTAAGGAATATGATTTTTGTATGACAACATAATGCAGTAGCAATGATATGTCACAAAGGTATGTCACTTGAATGTGCTCCTGGTATGAAGAATACCTAAAATACTAAAAAAAACTCAATTTCTTTAAAATAATTTTTTCGTTATATACTTAATTATATGATATTAAACTGAAATATATTGAAATATTATGTCACACAAAAATAATTTCACTTCACTTATTCAGTAAATACTTTGTAAAAAACATATTCTTTATAATTTTGAACTTTGTATATAGGCCTATACTATAAGCCTATATACAAAAGCGCTAAGATGTGCTCGTAAATTTGTTTGTGAAATTTTGTCAATCCCAAAAGTTAAAGGTTTTCTGAATTTTCTCATGTATTATTAACATTGTTCCAATTAACTGCGTTCATTCCATTTATGAAAATAAAATATGTGCGAGCTTTCAATTAAATTAGAATATAGAGAATAATTTCAATAGAATTAAATTTTTGTGACTTAAGAGGTTCATGAAGAGCCGTTTTGATGCCACAACTTATGTAACCCTATTTTTAGTGATGCGTCACTCATCACAACACTCAAATTGCACAAAGTTTTTGAGATCCCAACAGGAAATGACTTCATTGACGACAAGGTCATCAATAACGAATCGAGGACATTGGAAAATTTGTCATTGATGAATTTGTCTACAACAATTTCATAAAGGACATTGCATTAATGATCTCATACACAATATGGGCATTTCCTGGGGTTCCGGACGGGACATTCGTATGCTTAAAACTTTAATATCTCGAAGGAATGAATTTTCTTGATTTTTTTTTGTGCATATAGTATTTAAATTGGACTAAGAATTTGCAAATTTGCAATTGTAGATTTCTATACCGTAGATCAAAAGATAAAAATGAAAAAGTGAGCGTTCCGGACGAGACAAAAACGGAATTATATATCGAGGTTTATATGGATATTCATAAAAGTCAGCAAATTTTGCGTACAAATGATTTTATTGAAATATTTAAAAAAAAATAGTTGAAATCATGTGCTTTCTTTTTATATTTATTTTTATTTTAAAATACTTTTTTCGTACAATATATTTTTTTTGTATTATCTCTGAACATAGCTGAGACAATTTACTATATTTTTGTTTACATACACTTTGTTCCTAAAGTTAAAAATTATTTCGTGATAAATCGCAGAATAATTCCGGACGTTCCGTATCGAAATTTGCACTACGATTTTTTGCTAAAAATAATTATGTATATGACAATATTAATAATCATTATTACGAAATGAAAAGTGATGTACTATTCAAATTATCAGGTGTTTTTTAAGTTTTTTAATTTTTTATTACTTGTTTGAAAAAAAAATGATTTTTTGATATTTTTTATACTGTAGTTTTACATTTTTGGTACTAAAAATTGTGGACGGGACAGATTTCAACTAGCTGTCAAAAATGTTCTAGAATTACTAGGAAAATGATGTTTACATTTTTGGAAATGCCAAGGAAACAGTTGATTCAACTCTTTAAAAAATTGTTTCAGTTTACTATGGTAATAAATGAAGCTTTTTGGTTCCCGACGGGACATCGAAAACTCTTATACAAAAATCAAAATTCTTCCGTTCTTTTAATTTAGATCATTATTTTGAGCTTTAGAAATAATTATGAATGTTAACTGAAAAAACAGAAAACAATATTTTGTATCTGTAAAGTTAATAAATTAAAGTTAATAAAGTTAATAAATTTGGTTATTCAAAATACATGAAAAATGGGTATATTTACATATTGCATAGTAACGTAAAATTATGAGTATTTTTTATACGTTACCGTTAACGGAATAGAAATTTCTTTTTTGATATATGGATTCAGATATTTAAGATTCCAAATAAGTCGTTATTTCAAAGATTTGAGAATTTTTAATTTTTCGGTCGTTTTTGACGTTTTTCTGGAAATGCCCATATGATATAAAATGTTTCGCTGCGCATCCACTTTCTCCGGCGGGCGTGTTCGTACACATCGTGTGTACGTTCTACGTAAACATACCGCCTTGCAGTAACTGCAAAATATTGGGTCTTTAGGGTCCAGCATAATTACTACTGTGGGTCAGCCAAGAACATGCGATAAAGTCGGCTGATTCTTTTCGGTTCAAAAAGTGGGTCTGATTAGTTGTTTAATCGGGGGCCAGAATGGGTCAGTAGCCGCGTGAATTGCTTCAATTCATATCTGCTAAATGGGTGCAGACTCGTGTGGTGTCTCTCATGACACACGACACATGTGTTTTTGCTGGTGCAATTTTCTGTGCTATGAGATTGTGCCAAACAATTCACGCAATAGTGGAAATTCCTCACAGTGTTCTTTTTCTCATTAAAGTTCTTCTCCTTGAACCTGGAGCAAGTCGCTAAGCGATGATCCTGATGGTAAAGTTCGCCATTGACGACCATTGGACGGGTCGAGGGTCCATATTGTCGTCCATGACAATAAGAGCGGATAGCGATGGGTCGAAATCTTGTATGCTCATTAGGCCTGACGATCTTTACATTTTGGAATTCAGCTCAATTGTCATCACTGCAATTTTGGAGGGTTGGGTCTCAGCAAGTTCTACTTTGTCACACATTGGTACAATATTGTTGGGTCTCGGTGTGCTGTCAGGAATGGGTCCTGAAACTATACATCCAAATTCAGTCTCCTGCGCTAACAACGATTCTAACACATTGTGCAGGACACCATCTCGGATAATTTGTGGATATAGGTCACACCCAATGATCATATCCACGGGTCGGGTTTTGTAGAACTCTGGGTCGGCCAATTGAAGGCTAGCCAAATTGCTGCAAAGTGTCGGGTCAATTGCATAGGTAGGCAAATCATTGGTTAGGGTCTTGAACACAAGTGCGTGTGTTTTAACTTTAAAGTTAGAGTCTGTTGGAGAACACAACGTTAACTCGCAGGATCTTGATGGGTTTGCAGTAACTGTGTGATTAAGACCACCTTGATTGGGTGTAGAGTCAGTGGACTGTATTTGGGTCGTAAATGCTTGGGTTATAGCCGCTGCACTTGTACTGGGCCGTGTATTTAAATCAGAATCATGGTCAGGGTTCACATGCAGAAGTGAATGATGCCTTTTTCCACATGTCTGACACTTACACTCACTTCTACAATTTTGACAGCCGTGAATGATTGCTAAACAATTATAGCACAATCCTACCTTTCTCACGACATCGAGTCTTTCGCCCACTTTCATGGCTATGAATCTCGGGCACTCGAGGAGAGTGTGCTGGGCTTTGCATAATGGGCAAAGGTCCTCTTCAAATTCCTATTGGGTTGGCTTTGCAAATGTGGGTCTTGGATCTGTATTATGTGTGGGTCCAAATGCGCAATGGGTCTGAGAAACATTCATGTGATATATTCACATTTTCTCCCCAAGATTCGGGTCCCAAACCATCTCGGCTGTGTCTTGAAGTCGATGGCTTCATATCATCAACAGCTTCGAGTGTCCTATATATTCGGGTCAGAAACACGTTCAAAGTTGTCCATGATGGAACAACTGAGAAGTCCGTTAGAGATTTCTCAAAGTTCTCTAAGGTATTCTTGGGGAGATGGGTCGAGCCCAAGTACACCAGGACTGGGTCCCAGCTCTTTGTGTCAATTTGCAAATTTTGATGGATCATATTGCAGTCATTTATAGTTCTTTGTAGCTTCCTAATGGAACAACCTGACTCAAATGTCACTGCTTGCAAATTACTGCTTGCGAATTTATATGCATCCGTTTATTTTCGCATTGTCCCACGAGATTAGACCAAGCAAAAGAGAATCCAGCATTGGTAAGCGGAGCCTCGGGTCTTTTGATTAAGGTAGAATATTTTTTCTACATCACTTAATCGGGAATTGTTAATTTACATACTCGAAAACAGATCTCTGAAAGTGGGCCATGTAGCATAATCACCATCAAAAATATCCATGTCACATTTGGGTAAAGTTATATAGGGTTCGAATTGTATCGGGGTCATTTCTTCTCTTGCCTTGGGAGTTTCTACCGTGTGTTTGAATGTCTCCATTATTTCTGAAATTGAAGCAATACAGCGTATGTACGCGTTGTACGCTTTGGAATATTTATCCTTCAGCTTCTTTCGGTCCACATCGGGATTGTCGGCTTCACTTCGTACAGAATGATACGAAGCTTGGAAATTATCCCACAGAAAGGTAAGCTGCTTCTGATGAAATTCCAAGACGTGATGTATTAAATCTTGGGTAGGCGTCTCGCAAATACTTTGCTCAAATTCAATAATATCGTTTCCAAATTGAAAAAATCCTGTCAGAGCCGCCATATTTTTTATTATTGTGTTGGGTTTAAAAATATTCAACTAATTTGAGACAATCTCAAATATTTCAATAATAAATATTGAGTATGGATGGCTTAATCTTAATCTTCTAGATCCGCAATTGTTTTTCAGAAAAATATATCTGAAAACTTATAAAAAATATATAAATAATTTTTGTGTTTGGGTGTGTATGGGTTAACAGCATTTCACAGTGAAAGAACGATAAAAATGTCTTAAATCAATTCGTTTTTAGATAAACTTCAACAAAATTTGAAAAATTTATCTTTGGGTCAAAATGGGTTAACTTTAAAACTTTATTTATTCGTAAACCGGGTCGAAATAAAATTGTATTAAACATGCTTAAACACTTATTCTTTTTTATATATTATTTTGTAAAAAATTCTTTAACTTTATTAAAAAAAATTAATAAAAATGATTTTGAGTCCTGATGGGTTAATATTTTAAAAATATTTTTGATTATAAACGGGTCGGGTAATTTTTTATAATTATTTTTCAATAAAAATTATTAAATATCAATAAAATTGATTTTTTGGGTCAAAAAGGGTTTAAAAAAGGTTTTATGTGGGTTAAAAAGGGTTAAAGTTTGCTCAACAGGCAATTTCCGAAAATTCGGGAAGATTCTTTGATTCCGACGGGCAATTTTTAAAAACCCACGAAAACACTTATTTATAGTACAGCGTGGCAACCCTATATACACTTGACAGCTACGCTATTTTCTGTGAGTGTATTAGTGTTTGTTTATTTGTTTTATGAGCAAATAAAATAAACAAAATAAATAAAAACAAACGAGTGCAGCGGCGAGTAATTAGCTGAAAACAAATGAAACAAAAATTTGGCAAATTTGTAAAGAAAATATATTTAAATATATGTTTGTATGTGGGTGGGGTCAATTACAAATTAAATGCCAAATTTTTATTGTTTCATGCGGGTCGGGTCAATCCGGCTCGAAGGACCAAATGTTCGGGTGGTGACCAAAGTGTCTCAGATTAAAGACAATTGAAATTTCTTCCAATTTATTGGGTCAGACGAAGTACAAAAAATTTACCTTTAATTTGTGAACTAGGTGTTGATTGGGTGATGTGGACATCCTTGTTCCTCTTCTGCAGAAGTGCTGTGAGTGGCGGTAGTAAGTTGTTGATTGTGTTTGAGTTTATTTGTTTATTAATGTTTAATTGTATGTGACCGAATTGTCGCGATTGACCGACGGGTTTTTATGTGTTTATTATTATGTCACGGTTGCTGGTGAAATTAGTATTTAAACTTTAAATGTCGGGAAACGAGTGGGTAGAGATCTTTCGTTTAGAATAAAACTTATCGAGTGAGTCGATCTTTTACTTAAACGTCAAAACTCATTGCAGCGAGTATCACTTGTTGTGTATCATAATCGTAGAGTTCACTGCTTACATATGATCCACTGTTGTGTACCATAATCGTGGAACTTTCAGCGTGCTTATGATCCACAACATAACATAACCAGTATATTTTTCTGTATGGCATACTTTTAGGGTTAAGCATTATGCATGTTAAACACAAAACAGCATTTAATTGTATTGGCGCACACAGCTTAACATAGCACAGGTATACACGCCCACGTTAAATAGGTCACTCAGATAAACGCTGACTTAGTTATTTTAGAATGATGAAAGTACTCAATTTATTGTGAAATTATAAATACGCTGACTAAGTTATTTTAGCATGATGAAATTACTCAATTTATTGTGAAATTATAAGAATACGAGGTGTTAAGTAGAAGTTAAGTATAGACTAAGAATCAATTGTTTTCGATAAGCTGAACTGTCTACAACTAAGTGTTAAGTATAAGTGTAACCAACTTTTAAAGCGAAATAAAGTGTCTTGAAGTAAAAAAGACTCGGTTGTTTTAAATAATATAAAAAAAGTAAAAAGGACTCAGTAAGTATAAATAGGATCAAGATAAAGTCCTAGCCAAAGGACCTTTTATAACTTACAACATTTTGGCGCAGCCGGTTTCTCAAACAACGCTCTCAGGGACCGAGAGAAGAAGGACGATAGAAGGAAGAAAAGGACTAAAAATAACAAAATAAATGGTGATTATTTAATTTTTTTTTGTTTTGAAAATACGTGAGTAACAGCAGAAAATTTAAACAATTATTACAGTGTTTAATAAAGCAATAAATACAAATCGAATGAATAAATATACAAATGGAAATTAAAATTAAATAACAAACGAAATAAAAAGAAAATAGGAAATTTATTTAATATTAAACTCAGATAAGTAAATAAAATTATTTCTAAAATTAATATGAAACGGAATTTTTAATTTTTTTTTAAATTTAAAAAATTTTTAGAACATTTAAAATATAATTTTCATTTTAAAATTTAAATGAGAATAAAATAACATTTCTAAAGATTTTGTGAATTTGAAATATTTTTTTTATTTTAATATCATGGTCAATTTAATTAAAAATTTTACATTATTATAAAATATCTGATTTTAGTCAACAGATTTAAAATTTAAAAAATTTATAATATTTTTTTTATAACATTGTGGAGCTACGTGAACTGTTGAGTGTTCTAGGAAATAAATTGGAATTTTTTTTGGCGTTGATAAATATATGGCGGAATTGGAACAATTACAGTTAGCATACGGAAACATACTAGGGCAATTGGACAGGTTTACGGATAAATTGTGGGCTCAAATTAGCCTCGAAGTAAATAATAAAGAACATTTACAATTAATAAAAAATAAAGTTAATAACACAAAGGTTTTTTCTAAAGTAGAAGGAGTAGATGTCGTGTTCGAAGAATTAATATATTTCCTGGAACACAAAAGTGAGAATAAAATAAAAGAGATAGAAGGCTGGAAAGGCGAATTTGCTGCATTAACTAAAAAAATAAACGATAAATTAGCAGAAAAACAGGAGTTGTTAGACCACGCCTGCGGTATAGAGGCGGAAAACGAAAAATTAAGAGCATTGTTGAAAGATAAAGATATTTCTGATGAATCAGTAGCTAGGGCACTACGTCAACAACCAAGGTTAGAATTCGAATCAGTCGAAGAGGCAAATAACAAAGTAAGGGAATTGGATTCGAAAATCAGATTTTTAGAGGCGGAAGTAAACTTAGCACACGAAACATCGTTATACCATAAAGAAGCTTTAAGAATAGAAGAAAATTTAGAAAGCATAACAAAAGATATAACAATAATTGAAATGCCTACTGACGATATTTCGAAATGCGTACGAAATCTGGTCCCGGTGTTCAAAGGCGAAGATTCACCGTTCCTAAAAACGGAGCTTCTTAGATTTATAGACGGTCGTAAGGCAGCGAACCTTAAAATAACTGAAGAAAATCAGGAGGAATTCATGATTTGTATTAAACTCCGTCTTGATGGAGATGCATACGAATTAGTGAGGATCAAGAAAATAGATGATTTAGATGAGTTGTTTGAATTACTTAAAAGCACATATTTAAAGGTGGCTACATTAGATTCAGTTCAATACAACATAAGACAGGCATATCAAGGTGGAGGGGAAAGTTTAAGGGCGTTTGCAAGGCGTTTAGAAGTATTGCAGTCGAACGCAAACGACATAGCCGATACAATGTACAAAAAGAAAAACCTGCCAACAGATATTTTTAACACGGAACTATTAAATTCTGTGCTAACAGCATTTAAAGTGGGAGTGAGTGACCCGACTGTAAAGATACTACTGTTGAGTAGCAAGGCAGATAATTTAAATGATTTATTAGACGAAGCGTTAAGGGCAGAAGCCACCATACTGCGGGGGCCGAGATTACCGGAGGAACTGTATAGTTTTGAAAAAAGACCGAATGGAACCTCAGTTAGTAAAAATAATCAAGAAACTGATATTAGAAATTCACGACAAGATAGGGGTAAAAGTCAACAAAATAGAAATAATGGGAATACAGGGGGTGCCATGAAAAAGGGGCCAGTCTGTTCATTTTGCACAAGACCAGGACACACAAGGGATGACTGTTATTTGCGAAAAAATACACCATTTTGCAGAGAATGCGAGAAATACGGACATGAATCGAGTTGGAGATGTGAATCAAATAGACTGGAAGAACGCCAGGAGAACCAACAACAACCATTTCAGAATCAACAGTACCAAGGGGGTTATAGAGGACTTCAGAATAACGGCTATCAACACCAACAGCAGCAAAATCAGAATCCGCAAGACAGCAATACTCGTAATAATAGAAATAATAATATTAATAATGGTAATGAAAATAATAGAAATAATAATCCGTTTAGAAATAACAATAGTAATAACAACAACGAACCTAATAGAACATACAGAAATAATAGGGCATGTTATGGGTGTGGTCAAGTCGGCCATATGATAGCGGATTGCCACGCCAAGAAAAATGTTGTGCCAAACAGTAGTAATGCTCACAATAGGGGAAACTACCACGGGCCCAGCCAAGGCCAATAAGCTGGGGTCCCGTTAACATTAGTAAAGTTAGGTCAAAGGTAGAAATAGTGGATCATACACCAAGGCAGCCTGTGATCACATTTGCTACCGCAGCTTCAAATAACAACCAAAAAATCGTGGGGGAAAATATCGTTCATCAAACGTCGAGAGTGACCGTTGATACATATGTTGAGCCACCGTGTTTGGTCTGTAAGGAGAAGTTGAAAGAGGAAAAAATGGGTGAAAATATTGTTCATCAAACGTCGGGAGTGACCGTTGATACATATGTTGAGCCACCGTGTTTGGTTTGTAATGCAGTAGTAGGATTATTAGTTTATATCATACACTTTATAGGTATTGTGTCGATTACACTGGGGAACAAAATAATAAAATTAGCAGAATATGAAAAGTATAAGGGAACCTTTGGAGAGGAAGCAGTAGGGTATAAAGTAAAAAACATATTATCAAGAATTTCAAAAAGTTTTGAAAATTTCGTAATAGAATATGATAAGAAGATTAGATGTCATATGAGTGAGTTTAGTAAAAGAAAGAATCGTATAATATGCAGTAGGCAGGGTGACTATTTCAAACTACCTAATGTAAGTGATGTTTTCATCGAAGTACCTTGTGAGGATGCTAAAAATGGAAAACTCATATTACTGGTAGATTCGGGAGCAGATGCTAGTATAGTAAAGGAGGGTTCGATGATACGACTTCCGGGTTTTGATAAAAATACTCAGAAGGACTTTAGTGGTGCTTTTGGGGGATGCGTAAGGACTTTAGGGACAATAAATATTCAGCACAATAGTATAGAGTGGTTCTGTTTAAAGATGCATGTAGTGGCACTTGAACAAGGAATACCCGCTGATGGAATAATAGGACGAGATAATATATGGAATAGGTCCATAATAAATGCCATAGATAAGAAGTTAATATTTTATGATCAAGATAAAAACAATACTATACAACTACCCATGAGGACACGGGCAGACATGGAAAATATTTTTCTAAATCAGGAATTAAAAGTAGAACCTAGAACCGCAAAGATAGTATCATTACGTTTAAAAACAAAAATTCCAATCGTCTTAATACATAAACAAGAAATTTGTCCAGGAGTATATTTGGGCGAAAGCATATCGAATGTTAGCAAAAATAGAGTTTATGTGTCCGTATTAAATGCTACAGAAAAAGAATTTATAATAGACAGTGCTTTTAAACCAAAATTCTCGAATTTCAATCAGTATAAGGAATCGGATACCAACAATTCTACAATAAATAGCATAAATTCAGTAAACATTACGAACAGAATTAACAAATTATTAGAGGAAATAAAAATTGATGGAACCTTGAATAAAGACGAAATTACATCTTTACAAAATCTGTGTATTTCGTATCATGATGTTTTTCATTTAGATGGCGATGAATTAACATACACGCCAGTACTTAAACATGAAATAATAACACAGTGGAACCAACCACCAATCAATCAAAAGCAATACAAATTGCCACACACACATAGAGATGAAATCAACAGACAGGTTAGTAAAATGTTGGATGACGGCATTATAT
Organism: Dryomyza anilis; assembly: GCA_951804985.1. Lineage (NCBI taxonomy): Eukaryota > Metazoa > Arthropoda > Insecta > Diptera > Dryomyzidae > Dryomyza > Dryomyza anilis. The sequence continues at coordinate 15,362 of CATORG010000034.1, read as the reverse complement.
CGCCAAGCATATCACCCTGGAATTCACCGATGTTGCTAGTTCCTAAGAAGAGCGGCAAGGACGGTAACAAAAATTGGAGGCTAGTTATCGATTTCCGTAAATTAAACGATGTGACAATTAAACAAGTATTTCCGATTCCTCGAATAGACGAAATATTAGACCAATTAGGTCACAGTCGCTATTTTTCAACTTTAGACTTGGCAAGTGGTTATCATCAGGTACTAGTTGAAGAAGGGGATAAGGAAAAAACAGCTTTTAGTACAGGTCTTGGTCATTTCGAGTTTAACAGAATGCCTTTTGGTCTAACAGGGGCTCCAGCCACTTTCCAAAGAATAATGAATCACATATTAACAGGTTTACAGGGTATCGATTGTTTTGTTTATCTTGATGATATAGTGGTGTACGGAAAGAATTTAGCTGAACATGAGTTTAGGTTGAGTAGAGTATTGCAGAAATTAAGGGAACACAATCTAAAATTAAATACAGAAAAATGCCAGTTTTTGCGTCGCGAAGTTGTCTATTTAGGACATAAATGTTCGGAACTAGGTGCTCTGCCAGACCCCTCAAAGGTTGAATGCGTGAAAAATATTCCGGTACCAAGAAATAAAAAAGAAGTACAAGCGTTTTTGGGATTAATTAATTATTACAGAAAATTTATAAACAATATGGCAAAATTATCATTACCAATTAATAAATTACTTAGAAAAGATGTTAAATTCGCTTGGACAGACGATTGTCAAAGTTCATTTATTAAATTAAAAGAATCAATAATTTCACCACCCATTCTCGCATATCCAGATTTTACAAAACCTTTTTTACTTACAACAGATGCAAGTAACGAAGCAATAGGTGCGGTACTGTCACAAGGCAAAGTAGGGAGCGACCGACCAATAGCATTTGCTAGTAGGGCCTTAAATGGAGCAGAAAAAAATTACTCCACCATTGAAAAGGAATTTTTAGCTATAGTCTGGGCAACAAAAAATTTTAGAGCTTATCTTCTAGGCCGACATTTTCAAATTTATACAGATCATCAACCATTACGTAGCACAGCAAATCTCAAAGATCAGACATCAAGGTTAGCCCGTTTCAGGCATAAATTATCAGAATATGATTACGAAATATCTTACAAACCAGGTAAACAGAATTTGAACGCAGATGCTTTAAGTAGAATTCCACATCCAGAACCAGATATTACTGCGGTCCAAACACGGTCTAAGACCACACAGAATAAATTATATAATCAAATTTCAAAAACCAAACAACAAGTGAGCACGCCAGTACTGGATGAAATAACAACAGACACCAAGAACGAATTAAACTCAAGTCTACTATTAACTGACCCAGAGGAAATTAAAACTGTTATAAAAGACTTTCATGACTCAGCATTAGGAGGTCACCAGGGCGCAGTGAAAACATATTTTAGAATCAGAAAACAATTTAAGTGGAAAGGTATGCAGAAACAAATAAAAGATTACGTTAAGAATTGTCAAAAATGCCAAGTAAATAAAAGTTCTAGGCTTACTAAAATGCCAATGGTTTTAACTGATACGCCTGTACGACCATTCGATAAAGTATACATGGATCTTGTAGGTATTTTACCGGAAACTATATCTGGAAATAAATATATATTAACTTTTCAAGATGATTTTTCAAAATATATGTGCTGCGTAGCTATCCCAGACGCAGAAGCAAGCACTGTAGCAAAAGCATTTTACGACGAAATTATTACAAGACATAACATACCAAAAGTATTGATAACCGACAATGGTTCAAATTTTGTTTCAAAATTATTTTCGGACACGTGTAAATTGTTAGGAATTAAAAAGTTACATATTACGCCATATCATCCACAGGCCAACGGCTCTTTGGAACGAAGCCACCGACCATTAGCAGAGTATTTACGAAGTTTTGCGAAAGAGGATGGATCAAACTGGGACCAGTGGTTAAATACAGCAATGCATGTACACAATAATACAATGCATATGTCCACCGGGCAAACGCCTTTCCGTACTTTATACGGTTACGATTTTGAAATGCCAACCAATCTAAAACGCAAATGCTCACCAGTATATAATACCGATGATAGCAACAAGCTATTAAAATACCAAATTCAACGTACACACGAAATCGTGCGACAAAATCAAGCCAGAGCCAAAGAAAAATCTAAGCAAAGCTATGATAGCTCAGTACACCCAATAATATTCAAAATAGGCGATAAAATTTTACTTAAAAATCAAAATAGGAAAAATAAATTTTCACCAGTTTGGGTAGGACCCTACGAGGTACTTTCAATAATAAGCCCTGTAACGACTGAGATTTGTATCAAGGGTAAAGGGAAAAAATTTCATAATAATTTGTTAAAGGCATACAACAGTATAGTTACGTAGAATGAAATAAACACTGTCTGCAGCAAGAACCAATATTTTTTAACATCATTGAAATAAAGTCAAATAGTTAGTGCAGGACAGAATAGCTAAGTATTACATATTGAAATTAAATTGAAACTACAAAATAAATAAAGAATAGAGAAAAACTATATATTTTTTTAAATGTAGATATTAAATAAATTAATTTTAAATAATTTATAAAATCCAAAAAATGTCATGTAATATTGCCAAAATACAAATCGCAGAGAAAATAGCTATGTATTAATTGAAGATGACTAGCATTGAATATAAACAAATAACAAAATCAAATTATTATTTGAGGTACGAATTTGCAAGATATAAAAATTACGTTGTCATTAAAATTGTGATAGGTCAGTACCTACCTCAATGGCATTTTAAACAAAAAGATTCATTGCGCATAGAGCGCAATGCTCCCAGCTCATATTAATATAGAAGGCTTGAATATATTCATATGCTAAACGATTAAATGCACTTCAGCACTTTACAGGCAGAAGCCACTAACGTACTGGAACTGAAACGAGATACGGTAGTGCAGCGACAAAACTGCCTAATATTTTTTATCATTAACATAATTTTCATTCATGAAACTAAATATATTAATGCAGATATGCGTTAATATAGCAAACTAACAAACTAACAAACGTTTTAAATTCATCATTACACGGTAATGAAAATAAATAAGTACAATTGAGATGTACAAAATTAAATATTTAACAACTTAATATAGCAAATACATTTATGTAATGCTAAGAAGTCGCGCGCGCTTATTTCTTAATATTTTAAAAAAAATTATTAGTTGGTGCATGAGTAAATAGCTGAGTATTGTTGAATATGACTAGCATTTAACCATGTACTACTGGGACTCTAAATAAAACAATTTGTATTGCAATAATGCAGAAACATATCCAAACATATATGTTTCTAAACAAAATCATATAGTAAATGTTGACACATATGTAAATTAACTATTATAACTAATTAAGGTATAATTATGGCCATAGCCTTAACAGGATGTATTAAGGTAAAATAAGAAATATTTATAAGAAAACTATATGATATGATCAAGGATTCCATTAAATATGTAAAAAAAAAAAAAAAAATGGAATTTCTTCTCTTTCTCTTTACGATAGGCAATAAAGAGCGAAACCAATATAATGATTAGAATTGTCACACTGGTCCTGATGCTGGCAGCCAATGAAGCAGTCAACATCACACAGACATCAATTAATGATACAAGATTATTCTTTGAGAAGACAACCGATGCTTTGTTCTACAATGATGAATGGACGATAGTAGCCAAGTTTAAACCGCTACAACTGAACGATTTCCTGGAGCTGACAAACAAATACATAATCACGGCAAACACAATGTGCGAACAAATGAGCACCAATGTAAACGGACCCAGCATAAAAAGATCATGTATAGCAGCAACACGGGAGACCACGGCAATAATAGCCACACTACAGAAAAATGAAGAAATTATTAAGCGCACAATAAAGAGTAACCGACAAAAGAGATCACTCAATTTCATTGGAGAAGGATTCAACTGGGCTTTTGGACTGATGGACAATAATGAAAGAGAAACTATCTATAAACACCTGAATAATATTGATGAAAATGAACATAAAACATACGAAATAATGAAAAGACAAATTACGGTGATTTCATCAAATTATAACAAGATAGCAGAACCCTTACTGAATTCCTTGAAGGAAGTCGAAAATCTACAAAATGTGTTAAATATAACAATAAGAACACAAAAATACATAAATGAAAAAATAAACCAACAAGTTAGTCATTTACTATTCATGATGGATACCTTGGAAATTCAATCTACAATTAATGCAAACCTAATCGAAATTCAAGGACAACAGCAGATGGAAATGGCAATCATAGATGATCTATACAAGGGACGATTACACCCGACAATTATAGACCAGAGCGAGTTAGATGAAATGCTGACTAGTCTCACGTTAAGAGGAAAGGCGAAGTGGTTCATACAAAAATCATTCGAAATGCACCGTGCATCAACAGTACGAGTTTTCCCAGACACAGACGGCCTAATAATAGTCATCAAGACACCACTACCTGATGATTTGTTGTTCACATTATATAGAATTTACCCAATACCCACAAATATTAATGAAGAATGGGATGCATTGGTTAAAACAACATATGACTACATATCAGAAGCAGAAGACCGGAGCAAATACATAGGTCTATCGAATGAAGATCACAGCAAATGCATTTTGGTTAGCCAACATACGGACAAAGAAATTACACTATGCAAACGTCCAGGAACCATGCTAACAACTAGCAACACACTATGTGAAGTCGCGCTGATTCAACACAGAACAGATATTAAAGATACCTGTGAACATGTTGCAATCAAAAGGAGTTCTGGCCTAGTAGTTAAACTATGGACACCAAACACATGGTTGTATAAATTCAATACACCAGCCTTTTTCGAAGCAGTTTGTGGGTCAAATATAGCCACATTGACACTATCCGGCCTGGGTTGGATGTCCATAAATGAAGCTTGCAACATACACAACAAAGAAATGATACTGCCATACGAGTTTACACATCAAAGCATTAGGAATATAACATACAAGAAGGAAGAACATACGGTTATGATAGAAAATTTACAAGGCAATTGGTCATCATTATCATATTCAAATATATCACAAACATCGTTACCGATCTTAGTGTCAGATCACAGCAAAATAAGAGCAGCATTAAGAGATGGGCATCGTGATTTCGACGAAATATTACTACAATTAACTGATAACCAGGAACGCAAAGAATTACTTAATCGTCAAAATGAAATAACGAAAACCGTTATGTCGTACGGCATATTAATGCTGATACTAATAATAATAATAGCGGCATATGTATTATACATACATTACTACTCGACAATTAAAAATAAAGCAACAATAAAAGCCGATGAATTTAATACAAATAAATCACCAATAGCAACAATAGATGTAGAAGCGGCTAAGAAAAACCTTGAAATGGTGTCAAATACATTTCCCAGCAAGAAATCCCCACTCGAAAAAATCGGTTCATTGCGGAAATCAACAACGCAGAAACCAAACACCACAACACCCATAGCAAGTCAACGAACGAAGTCACATGAAATAGAAGCCAATACGTCAGAAACAACGACAACGCATCGAACTACTACCGCAGAACAGCAGCAGTCAGCAACGAAAACATCGGGACCAGGTTTTTATTATATATAACTGGAAATTACAACTCTTAATTTACTAATATCCATTAAATATCATATAAGTAAAGATCATAACTTCATAACTAATAGAACTTAACGTAATTTATACCACATAAAACAATGTAAAAAGAAAAAACTATTATTCTTTTTAATAATAATTTTCTCTTCAGAAATAATTAAAATAATACAAAAAAAAAAAACTATTATTCTTCTTAATAATAATAATTTTTTTTTTTCAATAAGGGGGGAGGTATGTTGTGTATCATAATCGTAGAGTTCACTGCTTACATATGATCCACTGTTGTGTACCATAATCGTGGAACTTTCAGCGTGCTTATGATCCACAACATAACATAACCAGTATATTTTTCTGTATGGCATACTTTTAGGGTTAAGCATTATGCATGTTAAACACAAAACAGCATTTAATTGTATTGGCGCACACAGCTTAACATAGCACAGGTATACACGCCCACGTTAAATAGGTCACTCAGATAAACGCTGACTTAGTTATTTTAGAATGATGAAAGTACTCAATTTATTGTGAAATTATAAATACGCTGACTAAGTTATTTTAGCATGATGAAATTACTCAATTTATTGTGAAATTATAAGAATACGAGGTGTTAAGTAGAAGTTAAGTATAGACTAAGAATCAATTGTTTTCGATAAGCTGAACTGTCTACAACTAAGTGTTAAGTATAAGTGTAACCAACTTTTAAAGCGAAATAAAGTGTCTTGAAGTAAAAAAGACTCGGTTGTTTTAAATAATATAAAAAAAGTAAAAAGGACTCAGTAAGTATAAATAGGATCAAGATAAAGTCCTAGCCAAAGGACCTTTTATAACTTACAACACACTGTAACGAGTGGGTCCGGCGGGCGTGTTTGTACACATTGTGTTTACGTTCTACGTAAACAAATACGTTATCCTAAAAGATAAGTGTGATATATCATTTCTATTAATACAAAAATGTTATTCTAAACTTATTAGAATAATATTAGAAAAATTTCGACAGTTAAAATTACTATACTAAAAAAAAGTCTACAATTGGCAAGTCATTAAATTGTAATGGTTAAATAAAAATGTATAACCATAATTTCAGTAAGAGATTTTAAATTAAATAAAAAAATAAAATCTAATGAAGTTTTTTATATTTGGAGTAATAATAATTTTATTGAAAATAGTCTTTAAATGTTCAAAAATGTCCTTTAAGCACTTTGCGCTACACCACAGGATCAGTTTTTTTTGGTTTTAAAATCTTCTTCTCAGTTTTAGAGGGCCTAGTTCCAAAAAGTTGACGCGGAGCGAAAAAATAAGTTCTCTTTTTTTCATACAAATTTGAATCAGACCTATATACATTATCAATGACATTGTGAAAGTCCGTCATTGATGATATGTTATTGATGACATCATTGATGAAAATTAACATTCTCGTGACATGCCCCTAAAGGTATGCAGCATTTACGTTGTGAAAAGCATACAACTTAAATTTTGTCACCCTGCCATATTATTTATACACACAGAAAAATCCTCTTTTTGCATGAGGTTAATTGAACCAACGTTTCAGTGTTGCAACCTAAATACATTTTTTGTAACCTCATGTCATTAAAATGAACGTACATTTTTTACTACAACCGAAATGATAGTCCGCGCAACTGCACATTCGGTTGTCGTAACCTCACGATTGCATTTTTCATTCTGCGAAAATTGACATTCGTGCATTTGCTACGGCAATTGAGTACGTATTGTATTAACAAAATAAATGACAATCGGCAAACTCATGTCAACAGTAGGTCGATTGCCAGATTTTTATGTTATTTTAGGTTGTTGCAACTACTATATCAGTTGTTGCTACTACCGAATAATTCTGTAGGGCAATTTTATTGGTTTCCGCAACAAATCAGTTTTCTGTGTGTAGGTCTAATTTGATGAACCAAATTTTATAAAAACGGGATAATAAGCAGTAGTAATGTTTATAGATGATGGCTAGTAAAGTGCGTTATTGACATTAGCAAGTACACATACCATTCCAACCGAGAACAAAAGAAAATAATAAAATTGAAATAATAAACAACATAAGATTAATAATAAAAAATATATAAATTAAAAAATAAATTAAATAATAATAAAAATATTTTTTTACAAAAAAAAATTAAATATTTATGACAATCATTTCTTATTTCCTTGCTAATGACGTGCATGACATCGTTAATGCTACATCATGCATGAATCGGAGGACATTTATATGAAAATATCATCAATGCTTTGCAGGGAAAAAAAGGCTATCGGTCATCGATGTTTCTGACCTGTCATAGGGGAATCATTGAGGAACCAAATACTCTACCCTGCTGGGTAGAGTATTTGAAAAAAGTAACATGAGCGCAATATATTTATAACTCAAATTGAAAAAAAAAAAACAATTTATAAATTCACACTTTTCAAAAATATTCAGAGGTTCAAAATTTCAAACAAAAAAAAAATATGTTTCGTGTTGTTATCAATCATACAAAATAGTTATAAAAAAACTTATAACAACAAACAAAACTTTGAGCCACTGTATCTCTGGAAGAAGTGGTCGGAAAAAATAAAAAAAATGGTTAGTGCATGTCTTGATACCCTTTATCAGTTGCCAAAATTTCATTAAAATCGAAAAGGTAAAATCTCAAATTTGACTTTTTTTGGTCGATTTGGTGTGGAATGGCCCATATACTAAAATTAGAAAATTAAAAAGGTAAATTTTAGCTTATTATACAGCGGAGTCTAATCGGACGATTTTTATCTTTTACATAATTTTGCAGGCATTAAATATATCTTTAGAGCTTTATGCAAACAAAAGTATTAATGCATTGCCAAACATTATTATAATAAACATAATTTTGTAGGCATTAAATATATTTTTAGAGCTGTATGCAAACAAAAGTATCATTGCATTGCCAATCATTATTATAGTAACCGCCAAACATTTTTTTTTCTTCCAAACATATGTATGTTTAGAATGAATAATTTTGGAATTCTTGCAAACATATATTTGTTTGAATGTGATAAACATTTTATTTACCTGTAAACATATTGATGTCTACATTTAATATTAATGTAACAAAAGTAAATTAGGTGCTAATAATTTTATTACACACAATATTAAATTACATTTATATTATTTATATTATTTATATTATTTATATTATTTATATTATTTATATTATTTATATTATTTATATTATTTGTATTATTTATATTATTTATATTATTTATATTATTTATATTATTTATATTATTTATATTATTTATATTATTTATATTATTTATATTATTTATATTATTTATATTATTTATATTATTTATATTATTTATATTATTTATATTATTTATATTATTTATATTATTTATATTATTTATATTATTTATATTATTTATATTATTTATATTATTTATATTATTTATATTATTTATATTATTTATATTATTTATATTATTTATATTATTTATATTATTTATATTATTTATATTATTTATATTATTTATATTATTTATATTATTTATATTATTTATATTATTTATATTATTTATATTATTTATATTATTTATATTATTTATATTATTTATATTATTTATATTATTTATATTATTTATATTATTTATATTATTTATATTATTTATATTATTTATATTATTTATATTATTTATATTATTTATATTATTTATATTATTTATATTATTTATATTATTTATATTATTTATATTATTTATATTATTTATATTATTTATATTATTTATATTATTTATATTATTTATATTATTTATATTATTTATATTATTTATATTATTTATATTATTTATATTATTTATATTATTTATATTATTTATATTATTTATATTATTTATATTATTTATATTATTTATATTATTTATATTATTTATATTATTTATATTATTTATATTATTTATATTATTTATATTATTTATATTATTTATATTATTTATATTATTTATATTATTTATATTATTTATATTATTTATATTATTTATATTATTTATATTATTTATATTATTTATATTATTTATATTATTTATATTATTTATATTATTTATATTATTTATATTATTTATATTATTTATATTATTTATATTATTTATATTATTTATATTATTTATATTATTTATATTATTTATATTATTTATATTATTTATATTATTTATATTATTTATATTATTTATATTATTTATATTATTTATATTATTTATATTATTTATAATATAAACTTAAACTTTTATTTTTTTTTGTTGCACATCTTTTATGTATACTTCATAATTTTACTTCCATCTTTTGTTCGTATTTTGAGTTCAGTGAATTACGTTTTAATTGGATATTTCACGAACAGCCACTATCTGGTATTAACAGTAATTTGCGGTACTTAAACAAATTTATCCACCAACGAGTTGGGAAAGTTAGGTCACATGGGTAAGTTCGGTAACATGGGGCGGATTTTTATAGTCGGAATACTATACACCTTTGGTGGGGATATTAATGTAGGATATTTCATTGCATACCTTAATTTTAAAGTTTTTAATTATGCTGAACCTGCCCACCTTCAGAATATTATTCACATATCAGAAATTTACGTCGTATATCCGCATAAATTAAAAAATGTATATAAAAGTATAAAAAACTAAAAAAAAAATGTGAAAAATATACTTGGGCGGACCACGCCTATAATTAAAATTTTGAAAGGCTAATATTTCATAGATTTGATTTTAATAATTTACGGATCAAATTTCCTCTATGAAAACCCGGGAAATAATGAAAAAAAAAAGTGGGCGTATCACGCCCATTTTTGGACCACATATTTTTAGGTGAATTCTGATAATACGTTTTAAATTTTATAACTATACCTTGAATACTTTTCGAGTTATTAGTTCCGAAAAAGTTATATAAAAGTGACTTGTATGGGAGGTGGGCGTGTCCGTTGACCGATTTGGCTCATTTTCAAACTTAGTTCCTACTTTTGGCTGAAATATATTGAGACGAAATTTCATCGAATTCTAATCAGAATTTCTCAAGTTATTCTGTATTCGGACAGCAAGACAGCAAGACGGACAGACAGACGGACATGGCTAAACGGACTCGGGTAGTGATGCTGATCAAGAATATATATACTTTTCCGTACCGGACACGCCTCCTAAGGGGCGTTACAATATATGCACAAAGTTAATATACCCTGTACCTTATAGGTGTATGGTATAAAAATAACATTTGAACTATATGAAAATGTGAGGGTTACTGAGTGCTAAAAGTAGACAGCGTTGTTATTTAATTGTGATTTCATAATGTCAAACATACATATAATTAAAGCGTTGTCATACTAATTCTATTATTTTTAAATTCGTAGTCACCAAGAATAAACAAATACATATAATTCAAAGAACCTTTTTTTTGAAGTTGGATGTGTTAAATCGCTTCCAAAAATATACCTCTGAACGAAAGTAGATACACATGTTGTCATTTGATAGCATTTTCTTAAAAGTTATAAAAAATTAAATCATATAAATGAAGTAAATTTAGTTTATGTAGTCGCGGTAGCTCAGTGGTTAGTGCGTTGGACTGCGAGCCGAAAGGTTCCCAGTTCAAGCCTGGACTGGGGCTAACAACATCTTTTCATAGAAACATTTTTCTATACCGCGCAACCTCTCGTCAGTAAATGGCAAACCTACGAGAGTAAAACCATTGCCTATGAAAAGCTCTCACCCGCCGTTCGGATTCGGCAATAAACTGTAGGTCCCACCACTTTGAGTACAAATATAACACGCACAGCTCAAAATGGTGAGAGAGCTCGGCCGAAGTTCTATACAGGACTGTAGCCCCAAACTATTATTATTATATTTACTTTATTTAGTGCTGCAAAGTGAATTAATCTAAATATACAGTTTTACAAGTGTTCTGATATTTCTATAGCTTTACAAATAAGCTACAAATCAGCTCCACAGCTGAAGTGGCAATGTGACTGCACTAGATGTGCAGTCATTGTGACGGGATTTTACTATTATAATTGTAGGTAATCTATTGCCAACCATAATAGATGTAAATTCCCACAATTTTTTGTTAGAGTGTAGTTCATGTTTCATTAAGTACTTCAAAGTAAATGGATCTAACACAACATTCCACAGTTATTGACCACATTCAGTTGTGCTACTGTTCCAAAATGAGGTCAAGTGTTCCTAAACATGTGGCTGTGCTGGATTCTATATGTCGCAGAATATGTGGAAAACATTAAATAGCAGTTAGGTTTACTTTGCAATACTGAATAACAGTAAAATATGTCGATTATTAAGCTAACAATAGCCATGAAAATCGACATAAATTTGTAATTATACCCTACACTAAGAGTGAAAGGGTATATTCAGTTTGGTACGCCGTTTGTAACACTCTGAAGAAAGCATCTTCGGTATAGAAAAAGTATATATATTCTTGATCAGCATGACCTCCTGAGTCGATTTAGCGATGTCCGTCTGTCCGTCTGTCCATCTCTCTCGTCTGTCCGTCTGTCCGTCTGTTCGTCTGTCCGTCTGTCCGTATGTCTGTCTGTCTGTCCGTCTGTCCGTCTGTCCGTCTGTCCTTCTGTATGTCTGTTGAAATCACGATTACTGAAAAAATAGAAGAGCTAGAGCAATTAAACTTCAGATTTAGATTACTTATATATCTAAGCTGTCTGAAGAAGAAAATTGCCATGATCGGTCTATTGTGACCTGAGAACCGACCACTTAAGTTCAAATACCTCATATAAAATTTACATCTACTGATCAATTTTACTGTATACGTGCTTAGGTAAACTTTTTTGGTCAAATATATATTGACATCATGCTGAAATACATGAAAATAATGTTTTCCTGCGAAACGAGTTGTGGTTACCAAAAAAAAAATTCTAAATTCGGTACACCTACCCATTTGTAAATATGGGTATCAAATGAATGGAAATTCTTCAGCGATGGAAAGTTTGTAGTTATTTTCAGGATTCGTATACCCTGGTGACCTATATACCATTTTGAATGGTAACCACACATATGTGTAGGGTATTTATAGTCGGCTTAGACCGACTATAATTTTGATAATCCTAACTATCATAATAACACCTACTTTAAAATTTTCCATGTGATCTAATCTTCCCAACTGGTTTTTTTTTTTGTTATTATTGAGTGCCAAACAAATACCCAATAAATTGCCTTTTGCCGCTACACCTAAACAGTTACTGTAGTAAATTACATACATTTTATGTCTTTGTTTTGAAAAAAATTGTTTCTACTACATTTTGTTGCTTTTTAAATACATTTGCCTTTATTTGTCTTATTTTTGACTACACCATGTATTGAAAATTAGTTCTCTACATATTGCACAAACTGCATAGATGTTTTGTTTTTTGCTTTCATTTGAGATCATTGATGAACGAATTACGAAAGGTCGTTCCTCGTGCTCGTATAAACGAATTCTTTGGTTTCATATTGCAGAAATTGTTTTTTTGTTGTTGTTGATTTTTTTGAACACGACGGATGACAGTGAAAGAGGTATATAAATAAACCAAAAGTGTCCGTTGCATCTGACCGAACCGTGTTAATGAGAGAATACTATAGAGCTGCCAACTAAGTTTACCGCTGAATATTTTTGGTTTTTAAACTTAGTTGTCAACTCTGCAGTATACAAATATAACACCAGGGATCACACTATCCCGCAATGTAAAAGAAGCAAATCATGATTACAAAGGTACTAGAAATGAGCAAAATGTAGCAGAATTGGTTTTTTCTCAAAGGGATTGCATACAGGTGGTTTCGCTGCCACTTTTATCAAATAAATTCAAACATTAGTTATGTTGAATTTAAATCTAAAATTTTGTCAAAAGCCAAATTATGACGGTAGAAAACTCCATTTAATATCTGCCCAAACGTAGAGTCAATTGCTAAGAAATGTCTAAAATGGAGAAAAATACAAATTCGGGATCTAATTGGAGTACTTTGCACTCACAAAAAATTTATTTGAAATGAAATATAGGTACTTCCACATCAAATTGACAGGGTTTTAATTTTTTTTTTTTTAGATTTTCATAAAATTTAGTTTACACCTTTGAATAGATAAAAAAAAAATATAAGTTGAATTATGATGCTTCAAAAAATCACAACTTTTCTTTATAGAGCTAACTTCGAAAGCCAATATCTAGGTCAATACCGTTGAAAAATGGATGTTTTTGGTGTCTGTTATTCGAAAAATTGAATGTAGTTTACGATTCTGGTTTACAATATTTTTTTCGAATTCGGTTTATAAATATTATGTTATTGTAAAATTTTCGAACTCGAATTTCGGCAAAAACAGCCATTTTGATTTGGCTTAAATTTTTTTCAAAATAACTTCTTTTATTTAAAAGTATACTGTTTAAAATTTGGAGAGGTTTTCTTCGATATAAGGGAGAAATATTTTTTTGTATATAATACCTTTTTATCAATGACAAAAATTTAAAAGTGCAATTAACATAAAGACTTTTTGTTAGGTCTTCAAACTTTATTCAAAATTACTTTTGAACACTTCTAATAAATATCTCTAATCAATTTGTAAAATTTTATTTTAGTTATTAATCCATTTTTTTTAGATTTTTTTTTATATTATATTTTATATTATTATATTATATTATATTATATTATATTATATTATATTATATTATATTATATTATATTATATTATATTATATTATATTATATTATATTATATTATATTATATTATATTATATTATATTATATTATATTATATTATATTATATTATATTATATTATATTATATTATATTATATTATATTATATTATATTATATTATATTATATTATATTATATTATATTATATTATATTATATTATATTATATTATATTATATTATATTATATTATATTATATTATATTATATTATATTATATTATATTATATTATATTATATTATATTATATTATATTATATTATATTATATTATATTATATTATATTATATTATATTATATTATATTATATTATATTATATTATATTATATTATATTATATTATATTATATTATATTATATTATATTATATTATATTATATTATATTATATTATATTATATTATATTATATTATATTATATTATATTATATTATATTATATTATATTATATTATATTATATTATATTATATTATATTATATTATATTATATTATATTATATTATATTATATTATATTATATTATATTATATTATATTATATTATATTATATTATATTATATTATATTATATTATATTATATTATATTATATTATATTATATTATATTATATTATATTATATTATATTATATTATATTATATTATATTATATTATATTATATTATATTATATTATATTATATTTATATTATATTATATTATATTATATTATATTATATTATATTTATATTATATTATATTATAATTATATTATATTATATTATATTATATTATATATTATATTATATTATATTATATTATATTATATTATATTATATTATATTATATTATATTTATATATATTATATTATATTATATTATATTATATTATATTATATTATATTATATTATATTATATTATATTATATTATATTATATTATATTATATTATATTATATTATATTATATTATATTATATTATATTATATTATATTATATTATATTATATTATATAT
>CATORG010000033.1:0-99597 GCA_951804985.1 Dryomyza anilis | reverse complement strand
GCCTGCTCTAACCGACTGAGCTAAGGGCGCAGGAGCGCGAATTGTATCATGAGGCCTCGGCAAGATCAAATGCCGTCTCAAGTTCTGGGGGCGTCGCGCACCGGCGGGAAGGCGTTTTGCGACGGGATGGGATATCATACGGGGACCTTTCCACATACAGGCTTGAGACATGAGCGACACTACCGAATGCCGCATGGTGACGGGCGGCGAAATCGCAGACGAACTCTCGGACGCGTTTCCGGACATTCCGACGAGCAAGGCGCGCGACGCGTTCCGCACCATCCTCCATGCGATGCAGAACGCGCTGATTCGCGGCGACCGCATCGAGATCAGGGGCTTCGGCTCCTTCGCACCTCGCTACCGTCAGGGCGGCAT
Source organism: Dryomyza anilis (assembly GCA_951804985.1). Taxonomy (NCBI): domain Eukaryota; kingdom Metazoa; phylum Arthropoda; class Insecta; order Diptera; family Dryomyzidae; genus Dryomyza; species Dryomyza anilis. The sequence goes on along the minus strand of CATORG010000033.1, from coordinate 99,222 downwards.
GCGCCGCAATCCGCGCTCGGGCGAGAAGGTCTACGCCCCCGCACGCTGGGTCGTGATCTTCAGGGCCGGCAAGGACCTGCGCGAGGCGATCGACGCGCGCACGGAACGAAAGGCCTGATTGCGTCCTGACGATCCGAATCAAACGAAACGAAGCCCCTGCACCTTGCGGTGCGGGGGCTTCGGCTTTTCCGGGAACCGGTCCCGTGTGCTCGGGACCGGAGGTTCGGTGCATTACGCTGCGTTGGCGGCTCCGGTTGCGTCCTGCTTGCCGCCCTTGAAGAGGCGGCCGACGCAGTGGTAGACGACGAGCAGCGCGAGCACGATGAGCGCGATGGCGATGATGGCCTGCAGACCGTGCGTCATGAAGACGAAGGTGCCTGCGCTCCAAGCGGCGGCGATCTTGAGGAGCGCTTGGACGAGGGCCGTCATCGTGACGACGAACATGACGGTCATCGGAACCCACAGCATCCAGCCCTTGCGGCCCGTGCTCTGAAGGAACACGGCGAGCGCGGTGAGGACGAGGGCGCCGAGGAGCTGGTTGGCGGAGCCGAAGAGCGGCCAGATGTTCATGTAGCCGGCGAGGCAGAGGAACCAGCCGCCGCCCAGCGTGAGCAGCGTGGAGACCCAGGTGTTGCTGAGGAACTTCGCAATGGGGCCCTTTTCCCTGCCGTCGGTCGTGGCGAAGAGCTCCTGGAAGCTCATGCGGCCGATGCGGGCAACGGCGTCGACCGTGGTCATGGCGAGGGCGGAGACGCACATCGTCAGAACGCAGGCGGAGATGTCGGCGGGGAGCCCGAAGGTGTTCGTCAGGAAGCCGGCAACAGCGCCCGAGAAGAGCTGGAACGGGGTGCCCGAGGGCAGCTGGCCCGTCGTGGAGGCGGCGGCGCAGACGATGGTCAGGGCAAGGGCGCCGAGGACGCATTCGACGAGCATGGCGCCGTAGCCGACGGGACGCATGTCGGTTTCATTGGCGATCATCTTGGAGGACGTGCCGGAGGACACCAGGCTGTGGAAGCCCGATATGGCGCCGCAGGCGATCGTCACGAAGAGGATCGGGAAGAGATCAAGCCCCTTCACCTCCCAGCCCACGAAGGCGGGCATGTTGATGGTCGGGTTCGTCACGAACACGCCGACGACGCCGGCGATGATCATGCCGAAGAGCAGGAACATCGAGAGGAAGTCACGCGGCTGCTTGAGGATCCACATCGGCATCACGGAAGCGGCGAAGGCGTAGAGGAAGACCACGACGCGCCAGGTGTCGGCATCGGCGTAGATCGGCCAGGCGATGCCCATGGCGAGCATGGCGATCATCATGGCGATGCCGACGGCGAGCTGCAGGCCGCTCGAGGGCTTGACGTACTTCTGGAAGAGGCCGAAGATCACGGCGCCGACGATGTAGATCATGGAGATCGAGGCGGCGGCAGCGTTGGGCATGTTCTGTTCGCCCGTCTTCGTGAAGCCGTTGAACGTCGCGGCGATCATGTCGGCGAAGGCGGCGATGACGAGAAGCGTGAAGAGCCAGCAGAAGGCGAGGAAGAGCTGGCGGCCGAAGCGGCCGACGTACTGCTCGATGATCATGCCCATGGACTTGCCGCCGTTCCTGACGGAGGCGTAAAGAGCCGTGAAGTCCTGGACGGCGCCGAAGAAGATGCCGCCAATGATGATCCACAAAAGCGCGGGAAGCCAGCCGAACATGGCGGCAATGATGGGACCCGTGACGGGACCGGCGCCCGTAATGGACGTGAACTGGTGCGCGAAAACGGAGAGGCGGGAGGCGGGCTGATAGTCCTTGCCGTCGTTGCGAAGCGCGGCGGGTGTTTTGGCGTTCGGATCGATGCCCCATGTCTTTTCGAGCCAGCGACCGTAGAAGTGGTAGCCAAGCCAGAGGCAGACGATCACGACAGCCATGAGAGTGAGACCGTTCATCTGTAGATCATCCTGAAAAGTTGTTCTTGTATGTCGGGAGGTCGAGAGGGCCTCCTTCATTTGCTACTCTAAATGCCTGTCGCACAGAGGTGACTAGGCTCTTTGCCTTATAAGGCATAGGGCTTAGGGAGAAAGCCTCATGGATGTTCAGCCTAGGCGGCTTGAGGAAAGCTGGCCCTTCCTTGGAACATCGGCTTATCCCGAAAGTGTCGCCTATAAGTGACGGTCAAATGAAAACGCTCGTCGGGAGGTCGTTTTCGGGCGGTCGTCGCTCGAAAACGCATCGGACGTGCGCCCGAAGGGGCGCGGGAGGCGGATATTGCGGAAATCTATCGGAGGATGTTCGCCCTGAGTTTTTCTTGAGGGCGAGAAGGGGATTTCTGCACCGTGAAGGGGAGCGGCGCGAGGCGTTGATGGTGCGTGCGCACGCAGATGGTGCGCGGGGGAGGAAAGGAAAAAATCGGGCCGGCTCCCTGCAGGGAGCCGGCCCGATCAAGCACTGACGGCTGGCAAGAATTACTTCTTGAGCGTGACGATGCGGTTCGTGTCGACGACTTCGAACGTGTCGCCCGTCTTCACGAGGCCGCGGACGTCGGTGAGCTCGGCCGGGATCGACCAGGCGTTGACGACCTTTTCAGCGGCCACGTCGATTTCGACGAGGACGTTGTGGTTCTTGGAGACAGCGAAGAGGCTGCCGTTCTCGTAGACCATGCCGGTCACGTAGAGTTCGCCGAGCGTGCGGCCTTCCTTGAGGTCGGCGGACGGGACGAATTCACCGGAGAGCATCCAGTCGGACATGAGGGCCTTCGAGATCACGAAGGTCTTCTTGTTGCGGTTGTCGGGCACCGTGGCGGTGTAGACGTAGCGGCCGTCGGAGGCGGCGGAGTGCACGTAGGAGAACTTGGCGCGTTCAGTGCCGACGCGGGCGCGGCCAAGACCGCCGACATGCTCGACCTGGGTGCGGCCGGCCGTGAAGTTGCCCCAGTTCTTGACGTCGTCGCCGTTCGGGTTCAGACGAGCGCGCAGGAGCGACTTGTTGGAGCCCATGAGGATGAAGGCGTCGTCCTTGTACGGCGTGATGGCCACGAGGTCGAGGACGTTGGCGGAGTACCACGGATCATAAGCGGCGGAGACGACCGGCTTGAGGGACTCGTCAAGGGCCCAGAAGCTGTACTTGGAGCCGATGAGGTACTGGCCGTTGATCTTCGAGATCGTGTTGACCTTGGCGTCCACGCCTTCGATCGGACGGATGTTCGCGATCGAGAGGGCGCCGGTCAGCTTGACGGGCGCGTCGGCGGCGTCATGCTTGAACTCGATGCCGAGCTTGGCGGCATTGGGCTTGTAGGCGAAGTCGGGATCCTTCACGTTGCGCTTGCCGAGGAAGTCGATGCCGGACCACATGCCTTCCCAGCTGTCCGAAGACCAGATCACATACTTCGGGTTGAAGGAGAAGCGGACCGGGTCACCCTGGCCCCAAAACGGAGGAACGCCGGTGGACCAGAGGGCCTGGAAGCAGTTCGAGGCGATGATGGCCGTGACGATGCCGAAGGCGACGCGGTTGAACTTCGTCATCGGACGGAAGGCCTTGCCCTTGAATTCGGCCACGAGGGCGTCGAAGCGCGGGGCGAGGTAGACGGCGAGACCGAAAAGGAAGACGACGCACCAGAAGACGATTTCGGCCCAGAACTGGGTGTGGATGCCGAAGACGTCAAGACCGAAGCCCTGGCCGACGTCACGCATGGCGTGGTTGCCGTAGTGGCGGAAGCTCATGTAGAGGCCGACGGCAGCCATCACGAGCATCGTGGCGAGGTACTTGGGCTTGAAGCCATAGCGCACCATAAAGAGCGCGACGACGCCGATGTAGGCCATTTCCTGACGCTGACCCCAGCACAGCGTGCAGGGAGAGTCGCCCATGAAGTAGCCGAGGATCACGTTGGCGATGCCGACGGGAAGAAGAACGATGAGGAGACCGCCCCAGCAGATGAGGTCGTAGAAGGTCTTGGCCTTCGAGATGTCCTTGTCGTTGACGGGAAGAGCATAGTTCGTCATGATCGGCTCTCCTTAGATGTTGAGGACGCCGAGGATGGCGTTGGAGACGTGACCGACGTACATGAGGACGACGACGGCCCAGGACACGATGAGGAGCCCCCACGCAAGCTTTTCCTTCTCAGGCTTGAAGATGAGAAGCAGCATGGCGGCGGTGAGCATAAGAAATTCCAGGAATTCCATGATCAGCCTATAAGGTTGAGTACTTCGAGCCCGCCGTATCAGGCGGGGAACGGAAATGCACCAAGGAAACATGTACTGCATCGTTGCATAACGCAAACCCCTGCAACACAGTGTTTCTTGACTACGCAGGCCGTGGATTATATACAATGGGCGGGGCTAGGGAGAATGCCGTAGCGTGTATGCGGTACGAACTTTGTATCTCACGCAAACGGCTCTTGCACAGCGTTTTCACCCGCAATGCGTCCGAACGTGAAGACGTCGGAGAGGGCGTTGCCGCCCATGTAGTTTGCGCCGTGGACGCCGCCCGTGACCTCGCCCGCGGCGTAGAGGCGGGGGATGACGCGGCCGTGTCGGTCGAGCACTTCGGCCCGCGGGGTGATGGCAATGCCGCCGAGCGTGCAGTTGACGCACATGGTGACCTTGGCGCCGTAGAAGGGGCGTCGGGCGATGCGGTGCATGAGGACGACGGCCCTGCGGCCGACGGGGTCGTGCCCCGTTTCGACGGCTTCGTTGTAGGCCTCGACGGTGGCGACGAGGGCTTCGGCGGGGATCTGAAGCAGGGAGGCGAGTTCGGGGATGGAGTTCGCCTCGAAGGCGTCGCCGCGCATGAGGGCGCGGTCGAACATGGCGCGCGAGAGCGTGCGCATGGCCGAGTAGCCGTTGGCGTCGAGAATGGGGAAGGCGATGCCGCCGGGCTGGGCGAGGACGGCGGCGGAAAGCTTCGAGCTCGGGCTGTCCTCAGCGATGAAGCGTTCGCCCGCGCGGTTGACGAAGATCATGCGCTCGACGGTGGAGGCGGCGCCGATGAAGCGGCCGTCCTCCGCGCTGCCGGGGAGAAGCTGGAAGAAGTCCATGCCGACGGCGGCCGCGCCGATGTCCTCGAGCGGCGCGATCAGGTCGCCCGTGGTGCCGGGCAGGTTCGTCGAGCGAAGGTGCCCGAGCCTCGGGGCGAAGCGCCCGACGAGTTCGGCGTTTGCGCCGAATCCGCCCGTGGCCACCACGACGCCGCGCCTGGCGCGGATGAAGAGGCGCCGTCCGTTCATGCGCTCGGCCTCGACGCCGAGGACGGGGCCCTCGAGCCCGTTGCGGATGACGCGCAGCACCTTCGTGCCCGTTCTGATCGAGACGCCAAGCTCGCGGCACTTGAAGAGGAGCGGACGGATGTAGCCCGAGCCCTCGGGTTCGGACGGACTGTGCGTGCGGGGCCAGAGGGAGCCGTAGACCTGATAGACGCCGGGCTCGAACCGCACGCCGAGCTCCTTGAGCCAGGCGAGCGCACGGGGCGCACCCGTGGCGACGGTCTCGACGAGCTTCGGATCCGCACACCAGCGGCCCGTCTCGAGCATCTGGCGGGCGTGCAGCTCGGGCGAGTCCTCGATGCCGAGCGGCTTCTGGACCGCGGGGTCGACCGCATTGAAGGCGTCGGCAAGACGCGTGTTGCCGCCCACGTCCTGGGTCTTCTCGAGGACGACGACGTCCTTTGAAATGCTGCCCGCCATGACGGCGGCGGCAAGACCTGCGCCGCCCGCGCCCGCAATCACCACGTCGTGAACCTCGCTCCAGCGGACGGCGTTCGCATCGGCCGCGAGCACGGCGGGTGCGGCAGCGGCTGCGCCCGCCGAGACGGCGGTCTTGAGCAGGGTTCGGCGGTCGATCTTGAGGTCTTCGGGCATGTGGCTCCTGTGCTGGGCAAGTGGAAGGGACAGAAAGTTTCGGCCGCATGGTCCCGACTCTCCGTACAATAGGAGTCCGGGCCACACCCGAAATGCGTTCCACAATGATAAGTCAATCCCGAACACCTGCAGGAATCCTCCGCACGCTCACCGCCATCCTCTGCCTGGCGGCCATTCTGATGTCCGTGACGGGCTCGTCGGCATGGGCGGCGCCCAGAGTCGTGCGCGTCGTCGGCATCCAGGACGGCATCTCCGATTCGCAGGCCGACTACTTCAGGCGCACGATTGCCGAACTCAACGACCTCACCGAGGACCGCATCTTCGTGACGAGACCCATTCCCGCCGCCTCGAGCCTTGACCTCAACGCCTATCAGGGACTCGACTTCGCGATCGTGAGCCCGCGCGTCTTTGCGCTCCTCGAGCGCTACAACGGCTTCATTCCGATGGCGTCGCTGAGCGTGGACATCCCCGACTGTGAGCCCGGCGCCGAGCTTCGCCCCGTCGTCTCCGCGCTCGTCTTCGCGACGCCCGACGCCGATGAGGACGGTCTGGCGAAGCCGCACCTGAGCGACATCGCGGGCGAGACCGTCACCGTGGTCAAGGGCGACGAGGTCGACACGACCTTCCTCCTTCAGAACGAGCTTTCGAGCCGTCGCCTAGCGCCCGTCAAGGTGCGTGTCGCCTCCGATGGCGGGACGCCCTCCGAGATCATCAGAAGGGCGGTCGAGCGCGGCGACAAGCTCTTCGCGGTCTCGACCGACCTGTTGCGCGAGACGAGTTCCGACCTCTTCAGCGGCTTCGTCAAGGTCGACATGCGCGTCGACGACGAGACGGGGCTCGTGAGTTCCGTGACCCCGATGCCGGGACGCGTGTTCGCGGCGGGTCTTTCGGTCGCGCGCATGGGGCTGCTCGAATTTGCCGCAACGCTCTTCGCGCTTGACATCGCTCCCGACATCCACTGGGTGCGTCCTGCGGACTATCGCTCCGTGCATCTGGCGGCCGAGCGCATGCGCGATCCCGTCTACATGAGCTATCAGAAGAAGACGCTTCTCGAGGAGATGCGCGAGCACGCCGCCTGGGTGATCCTCGCCGCGGCGATCCTCATCGGCATGATCTGGCATTCGGTCGCGGCCGAGCGGCTCGTGCGTCGCCGCAGCGCCGAACTCATGGAGACGGTCAAGCGCCAGCAGGCCTCCGAGCGCCAGTTCGAGGCCCTCGAGCGCATGACGGCCGTCTCCCAGATGTCGAACATCGTGGCCCATGAGCTCAGGCAGCCGCTCGCCGCCGTCACCAACTTCGCGATGGGCGTCAGGCGCCGCATCGCCAACGGCACGCTCACCGCCGACTCGCTCGAATTCGCGCTCGGCAGGATCCTCGCCGAGAACGAGCGCGCGAGCGACATCGTCGAGCACGTGCGCGACTACGCCCGAAAGCGCCGCCAGATCACCCCCGTCGACCTCACGCAGATGAGCGCCAAGGTCGTTTCCTCGATGCGCGCCTCCAACGCCAGGGTCTCCTTCGAGTCCGAGGTGCCCGCAGGCCTCTTCGTCGAGGGCGATTCGCTCGAAATCGAACTCGTGCTCAGAAACCTCGTGAAGAATGCGGGCGAGAGCGCCGCACAGGCGGACGGGGTGCCCCGCGTCGTTTTGGCGGGCGAAAGGATAGGCGATGAAGTCGTCATCACCGTCACCGACAACGGTCCCGTGAGGACGAAGGCCGAGATCGACGCCTTCCTCGTTCCTCTCAGGAGCGAGAAGTCGGGCGGCCTCGGACTCGGCCTTGCGATCGTTCGCCGCATCATCGAGGCCTACGGCGGTACGATCGTCTTCGACGTCGTCGAGCCGCAGGGCGTCAGGGTGGAGGCGAGGCTTCCCGCCCGCCCCGATCTCTGAGCCTCAACACCAAGAAAATCGAATCATGGAAAAGATCAATCTTTCGGATCTCCTTGAACCGGAGCACATGGATCCCGTCAAGCGCATCGCGCTCATTCGCATCGTCGACGACGACGGCGGCGTGCGCGAGTCCTACAAGTTCCTGATTGAAAGCGAGGGCTGGCGCGTGAAGACCTACCCGAGCGCCGAGGCCTTCCTCGAGGAGGACGACCCGACGGTGCCGGGCTGCGGCGTCTTCGACGTCCGCATGACGGGCATCACGGGCATGGAGCTGCACCAGAAGCTCATCGAGCTCGCAAACCGCCTGCCCGTCATCTTCGTGAGCGCCCACGGCGACATCGAGATGGCCGTCAAGGCGATGAGGCGCGGCGCGGTGGACTTCCTCACGAAGCCCGTCGTCGACGAGAAGCTCCTCTCCTCGATCGACCGCGCCGTCGCAAGAAGCTGCGAGGAAGCGGCCGAGGCCGAAACGGTCCGCGAACTTGCGGGCCTCTGGCAGGCGCTCAGTCCCCGCGAGTGCCAGGTCGCGCAGCTCGCCGCCGAGGGCCTCACCACGAAGGCCGTCTCCGACGTACTCGGCATCGCCGAGCGCACCGCACAGGTCCACGTCGCCCACGTCTGCTCGAAGCTCGGCGTTGAGAACGCCGTGGGTGTCGCGCAGATCATCGCGCGCCTGCGCGCCCGCGGAGTCCTGCAGTGAAGCGGCTCCTCAGATCCGACGGCTTCGACGTCATCGTCGTGGGCTCGGGACTTGCGGGCCTCTCCGCCGCGCCTACGGCTTCTTCAACGCCGCGGACGCCCGCAGGCAGATTGCGCTCGGCATTGACGACAGTCCCGAGAAGCACCTGAGGCAGGCCCTCGAAGTCTCGAGGGGCAAGGCCCGCGAGCCGCTGATGCGCACGCTCTGCTATGAGGCGTACTCGACGCTCCAGTGGCTCGAGGCGCTCGGGCTTGAGTTCGAGCCCGGCATCCGCCGCGTACTGGGCGGCGTCTATCCGCGCACGCACATGCCCCTGAGGGGCGCGGGCGAGGCCTATCTGAGCGCGCTGCGCTCCGCCCTCAGGCCCTTCGGCGTTCCCATCGTCTGCAATGCTGAGGTGACGGCGCTCAGAAAGTCGGGCGACGCCGTGACGGGCGTCGAGGGGCTGCTTTCGGGCGAGCCTTTCAGGCTCACCTCGAGGCTCGGCGTCGTGCTCGCGGGCGGCGGCTTCTCTCGGAACATGGAGATGATGCGGCTTTATGCGCCGGGCCTCTCCGACGTTCTCCCCGCCCTTGACGAAGGTGCGGACGGGAGTCTCATTCAGGCCGCTGCCGACATCGGCGCGGCGCTCGTGGGCATGTCCTATTTCGAGGTCCGACTCTTTGCGTCCACGCTCGGTCTTCCGGGGGATCCGTCCGACTACATCCTCGTCAACGCGCGAGGCGAACGCTTCATGCGCGAGGACCGCCGCCGATCCACGCTCGCCGAGGCCGTCGTCAGACAGCCGGACGGCATGGCCTGGATGGTGATCAATGCACCGGGCGCCGACCCCCTCAGGCCCACGACGGGCTTCAGGGAGACGGTCATCGCGACGATCTCGGGTTACAACGACGGCATTCGTACGAAGGAAAGGGATTCCCTCGGACGCGATCCCCTCACGATGAGGCCGATCGGTCCGGGCGTCGAGATCAGGCCCGTTCTGCCGAGAATCCTCTGGTCCTACGGCGGTCTCGAGATCAACGAGAAGGCCGAGGTGATCGACCGCAGGGGCAGACCCATGAAGGGACTTGCGGCCGCGGGCGACATTACGGGCGGCATTCACGGCGAACACGCCCTCATGGGCGACATGCTCGCGTCGGCTGCGGTCTTCGGACGAATCGCGGCGAGAACACTCGTGAAGAACGGCAGGGCCGTCAAGCGTAAGGACTGACGGGACCCGTTCAAGGATCTCAGGAGAAGACAGGAGAGGGCGCGGCTTCAAGAGAAACCTCGCCCTTCGTGCATTAGGGCTTCTCAGAGCCTGCGCTCGACGAGAAGGCCGGGGGCGCCCGCATGGGGCTCGAGGTCCTCGCGGAACCAGAGCGGAGCGTGCTTTGCGGCCGTCTCTGCGTGAATGCGTCCGTCCGAGCCAGGCAGGATCGCCTTGAGTTGTGCGAGAGAGAAGCCCCATCGGAATGTGGGCGAGAAGAATCAGGACGCCCGCCTTGAAGGTAAAACTGTGGGCAGCGAGCGTGCCCTGATAGAACCGCGACTGCTCATGAGGCTGGTGCAGGATGAAGAGGAGCACGCCCGTGCCGATCAGCGTGAGGTTGAGGAGCACGAGGAGCGCGTAGGCGATGCGCTGGCCCGCGTTGTAGCGGCCTTGCGGCGCGGTCGAGGGTTCGGCCTTCGTGAGGCGCAGGAACCTGAGAAGCTTTGTGGGATAGCCGCCGAGATTGCGCAGCCAGGCGAGGAACGGGCGGTCGGTGCGTAGGATCTCATGCACGAAGCGCCTTGCCCTCGCGGGCGAGAAGACGAGCCATGCGGCGATGACGATGATGAGCGCGAAGCCCGCGATGAAGTGGACGGAGACGTCGAGGCGTTCCGGGCGGAGGCTCGCGCGAGCGGCGGATCCGAGCGCAATGCCTGAGACGGCGAGCGCGGCCCAGCAGATGAGGTTGAGGAAGTGGACGATCTGGTCGGAGTGACCGAGGGTGCCTGACGAGCGTTTGCATAAGCGGACTCCTGTACGGGTTGTGCCGCGGAGCGCCCTCAAGGCGGAATGACGGATCTGCGGCGTGTTGAACGAGCGGCGGGGAGCGAAAGGCCTCCCGAGCGTGTTTTCAATCGCGCCACGAGGTCTTGGGGCAATGTTGGTTCAGACCCGTGTAAAGAAGCGCAAGGACGTGTCGGCAAAGTGGGAGGAAATCCGGGAAGGACATGTTGAGGTCATGAAAAGGGCGCGGTCCCTGCGGGAGGCGCGCCCATGCGTGCATTTGCGAACGGTCTGATGAGTTTGCCGCGGTCAGGCCGACTTGGCGGGCAGGAAGGCCCTGACGGCGAGGATCAGGTCGCGCACGCCGTAGATCGTCATGAAGAAGGCCGAGACGGGGATGGCGGCGTAGGCCCAGCGGACCTGCAGCCAGGGGATCGACTGGAAGGTGGCCTGTGCGCGCAGGACCCAGACGATGCCGTACCAGCAGATGAGCGCGTAGGTGACGAGCTCGATCACGGTGACGGCGAGGCGGCAGCAGTGGCCGAAGTTCGTGCCCGCGACGCGGTCGGTGATGACGTCGACGACGAAGTGGCCGCGCGTGCGCACGAGTTCCATGGCGCCGGGGAAGATCATCCAGACGAGCAGGATCTGGATCCAGTCGTCGGTCTGGGTGAAGTTGTAGACGGGCACGAAGCGCACGAAGACGTTGGCGATGAACATCACGAAGATGCCTGCGAGCGCGAGCGTGCTCACGGTGCGCGCCGTGACGGAGACGCAGCGGTCGGCCGCCTTGAGAAGGTTCATGACGGCGGACATCAGGGCACCCATTTGGCGAAGCCGAGCGAGAGCTCGGGGATGAAGGCGACGAGGATCGCCACGATGATCATGATGAGGACGTAGCCCACGGCCTCCTTCGCGATGGCAAGGACGTGCTCGCCCGTGATCGAGCTCATCACGTAGAGGTTGAGGCCTACGGGCGGCGTGAGCACGCCGATGGCGAGCGAGATGCACATCACGATGCCGAGCTGAACGATGTCGTAGCCGAAGCTCTTGGCGAGCGGCACGAAGATCGGGACGGTGATGAGGAGGATGGCCGTGCCCTCCATGAAGCAGCCCATCAGCACGAGGAGCGCGATGATGAGAAGGAGCACGGGCGCCGCAGTCGCAAAGGAGGTCGACATGAAGGCGATCGCCTGCTGCGGAATGCGGGTGTAGAGGAGTACGTACTGGAAGAAGCCCGCGGTGGCAATGACGAACATCACCTTGGCGGTCTGCTCGACCGTGTTCCAGAAGATGGCGGGAAGGTCGCGCACCCTGAGCGTTCCGTAAACGAAGAAGCCGAGGAACATCACGTAGAGGGACGCGACGGCGGCCGCTTCGGTCGCCGTGAAGATGCCGCCGAACATGCCGCCCATCACGATGACGGGGGTCATGAGCGCGAAGAAGGCCTCCCTGAAGGCCTGAAGGCGCTCGCGCCATGGCGCGGGTTCGGTCTTGGCGTAGTTTCGGCGCGCGGAGACCCAGGAGGACCAGCCCATGAACATGATGCCGAGCAGGAGGCCCGGCACGGCGCCCGCCGCAAAGAGCGAGTTGACGCTCGTCTGCGTGAGGCCCGCGTAGAGGATGAGCGTGATCGAGGGCGGGATGATGGGGCCGAGGGCGCCGCCCGCCGCGATCGTCGCGCAGCTGAACGGACGCCCGTAGCCCGACTTCGTCATTTCGTTGATGGCGATCATGCCGATGCCCGCCGCGCAGGCGGCCGCCGAGCCGCTCATGGCGGCCATGACGACGCAGGCGACGATGGCGGCGTTGGAGAGTCCGCCCCAGCGGTGGCCGAGGCAGACGCGTCCGAAGCCGAAGAGCGACTTGCTCACGCCGCCCACGGTCATCAGGTTCCCCATGAGAAGGAAGAACGGAATCGACATGAGCGTGATCCCCGAGACCTGCGCGAACATGCGCTGCGGCACGAGGAAGAGGCGCGCGGGGTCGCCGCCCGCGAAGAGGAAGGTCGCGATCGAGGCGAACCCCATGGTCACGGCCGTGCTGACGCCGAGAAGCATCAGCAGGAGCACCGCCCCGAAAATGACGAACATCAGCATGGATGAGCTTCCGTGCTTACTTGGCGCGGTTGGCCTCGACGGCGTCGAGGAGCTTCTTCATCTCGTCCTTGCCCGCGAGCTCGCCAATCTTGTCGTAGGCGGGCTTCATGAGCTTCACGAAGGAGTCGCGGTCGGGGTTCGTCACGTGCATGCCCTTCTTCTTGAGCTCCTCGATGACGGCGGCTTCACCGTGGCTGATGCGGTCGCGGGTGAGGTTCTGCGCCTTGACGGCCTCTTCCTTCAGGATGGCCTGCAGTTCGGGTTGGAGGCCCTCGAGGAACATCTTGTTGAAGAGAAGGACCTGGCAGTCGAAGTAGTGGTTCGTGAGCGCGAGCTCGTCCTGGGTTTCAAAGAGCGAGTCGGCGAGAATCGTGAAGACGGGGTTTTCCTCGCCCGTCACGACGCCCTGCTTGAGGCTGGTGTAGAGCTCGGAGTAGGCGATCTTCTGCGTGTTGGCGCCGACGGCGTCGAAGGCGGCGAGAAGGCCCGTGGCGGGCGGAACGCGGATCTTGACGCCCTTGAGGTCGGCGGCGGAGTTGACGGGCACGCCCTTGGTCGTCGTCTGGCGGAAGCCGTAGTCGAACATGGAGAGGCCGACGGCGTCGTGTTGGGCGAGGCCCTCGTTCATCCAGGGCATGACGAAGGCGTCGATCGTGCGGTGGGCGTGATCATAGTCCTTGAAGAGGAACGGAGCCGTCATGGCGTTGAGCTTCTTCGAGTACATGGCGAGGTTGCCGAGGCTCACGACCGCGCTGTCGAGCGCGCCGAGCGTGACCTGTTCGGCAAGCGCGGGCTGGTCGCCGAGCTCGCCTGCGGGGTAGACCTCGACCTTGACCTTGCCGCCCGTGCGCTCGGAGACGTTCTTCGCGAACTGAAGCGCGGCCTCGTGGTGGGCGTGCGAGACGGCCGCGGTGTGGGCGAGGCGGATCGTCTGGGCGGAGAAGTCGGCGGCACCGGCGACGGCGCACGCAAGGGCGGCCGCGACGGCCACGGCGGCGGTCTTGATGAAGTTGGGCATTGTGTGGGCTCCCGCTGTTGTCTGTCCTGAACCTCCGCCCATGGGCGAAGGCACATGTCGTTTTTTGAAGCTAACCATTATAACGGGAGCCGCCTGCGGCCGAAAGACGGTGATAACGCGCGCCCGCAACAGATTCGCGAGGCTCTCCATATGCAGACGACTGCTGCAGAGGGATGAAGAATAGGAGGAGGACAATTTCATGTCATCGTATGGGAGCACGTACCGTATGAAGATTTCGTGGACCATATGATAATTAACCCGAGGTAGTACTTTGGGGGTAGGCCTCATATGTCCAATGCGCGACTTTTGCCGTATGAGAGGCGCTTCGGGGACGTTTAGACTGTGGTCAAACGGTCGCAAAAGGCGGACGGGTGCCCTCGCTCCCGCTTGCCGGCTCAGACGCACGGACCGTTGAAACGACGGGCCCGGCGCAGCGGGAGAGCTGCCAGGAGGCCCTCACCGGAGAAGATCCTATGTTTGAAACGCAATACGAAGCGCTGCGGCGTCAGGGCATTTCCCGACGCAGCTTCCTGCAGTTCTGCTCCCTCACGGCCGCGAGCCTGGGGATTGGAAGCGCGGGCGCCAAGGACATCGCCGAGGCGATGGAGACGAAGCCCCGCACGCCGGTCATCTGGCTCCACGGCCTTGAATGCACCTGCTGCACCGAATCCTTCATCCGCAGCTACCATCCGGTCGCCAAGGACCTGGTGCTCTCGATGATCTCGCTCGATTATGACGACACGATCATGGCCGCCGCCGGTCATCAGGCCGAGGCCGCCCTCGAGGACACGATCGAGAAGTACAAGGGCAACTACATCCTTGCCGTTGAGGGCAACGTGCCGCTCAACGACGACGGCGTGAACTGCATTCCCGGCGGCGAGACCTTCCTGAGGAAGATCAAGCACGTCGCTGCGGGCGCCAAGGCCGTCATCGGCTGGGGCTCCTGCGCCGCCTGGGGCTGCGTGCAGGCCGCCAAGCCCAATCCCACGCACGCCGTGCCGATCACGGAGATTATCACGGACAAGCCCATCGTGCTCGTGCCCGGCTGCCCGCCGATTCCCGAAGTGATGACGGGCGTGGTCACCTACATCCTCACGTACGACCGCCTGCCGCCGCTTGACCGCATGGGCCGTCCTAAGATGTTCTACGGCCAGCGCATTCACGACAAGTGCTACCGCCGCGCCCACTTCGACGCGGGCCAGTTCGTCGAGAAGTTCGACGACGAGGGCGCCAAGCTCGGCTACTGCCTCTACAAGGTGGGCTGCAAGGGACCGACGTCCTACAACGCCTGCTCGGCCATCCGCTGGAACGAGGGCCTCTCCTGGCCGGTCCAGTCAGGCCACGGTTGCATCGGCTGCTCCGAGCCCAACTTCTTCGACAAGGGCTCCTTCTACGAGCACGAGACGACGGTCCTGCCTCCGGGCTGGGGCGGCATCGAGGCGACCGCCGACAAGGTGGGCCTCGCGACGCTCGGCGTCGTCGGCGTCGCGGCTGCCGCGCACGTGGCCATGTCCGCCGTGTCGCAGGCCCGCGCCAAGAAGACCAACAAGGACATCGGAGGTAAGGAAGAATGAGTGAACGCAGAATTGTTGTGGACCCGGTCACCCGAATCGAGGGTCACCTGCGCGTCCAGGCCACGCTCGGCGACGACGGACGAATCGCCGACTCCATGAGCACCGGCACGATGTGGCGAGGCCTCGAGGTCATTCTCAAGGGCCGCGACCCGCGCGACGCCTGGGCCTTCGTCGAACGCATCTGCGGCGTCTGCACGGGCATTCACGCCCTTGCGGCCGTGCGTAGCGTCGAGGACGCCCTCGGGATCAAGATTCCGAAGAACGCCAACATCATGCGCAACCTGGTCAATGCCACGCTCTACGTGCACGACCATCTGGTGCACTTCTACCAGCTCTCCGCGCTCGACTGGGTCGACGTGGTCTCGGCGCTTGAGGCCGATCCCCGCGAAACCGCGGCGATCCAGCAGAAGATCTCCCCGAGTCATCCGCTTGCCTCCGTGGGCTACTTCCGCGACGTCCAGAACCGCCTGAAGAAGTTCGTCGCGAGCGGCCAGCTCGGCATCTTCAAGAACGGCTACTGGGGCCATCCGGCCATGAAGCTGCCGCCCGCCGTGAACCTTCTTGCCGTCACGCACTATCTTGAAGTGCTCGACTTCCAGAAGGAGATCATCAAGATCCACACGATCCTTGGCGGCAAGAATCCGCATCCGAACTATCTGGTCGGCGGCATGGCCTGCCCGATCAACATGCACGATACGGGCGCCCAGGGCACGATGGTCAACGAGGTGACGCTCAACTACATGCGCGACATTGCGAAGCGCTCGCTCGAGATCGTCGAGAACGTCTATCTGCCGGACATCAAGGCCATCGCGGGCTTCTATCCCGAATGGTTCAAGTACGGCGCGGGCCTCTCCAACAAGAATGTCCTCTGCTACGGCGAATTTCCCGAAATCGCCAACGACTGGTCCGATGCCTCGATGCAGCTGCCGCGGGGCGCGATCATCAACGGCAACCTCAACGAGGTGCACGACGTCGACCTGCGCGACCTCAACGAGATCCAGGAATTCGTGGACCACTCGTGGTACCGCTATCCGGACGCCGGCAAGGGCCTGCATCCGTGGGAAGGCATCACCGAGCAGGCCTTCGAGCTCTCGAAGGGCTCCGTGGGCGACAAGACGAAGTTCGAATGGCTCGGCGCCGACGGCAAGTACTCCTGGATCAAGAGCCCGCGCTGGAAGGGCCACATGATGGAAGTCGGACCGCTCTCGCGCCTCGTCATGGGCGTCGCCAAGAACGTGCCGCACATCAAGGAGCCCGCCATGGCGCTCCTCGAGGAGCTCAACGCGCCGCTCGAGGCCGTCTTCTCGACGCTCGGCCGTCACGCAGCCCGCGCGCTCGAGTGCCGTTGGGCCGCCCAGAAGATGGTCCAGTACGTCGACGACCTGACGGCCAACATCCGTGCGGGCGACGAATGCGCCGCCAACATGGAGAAGTGGGAGCCCAGCACCTGGCCCAAGGAAGCCCGCGGCGTGGGCTTCTGCGAGGCCCCGCGCGGCGCCCTCGGCCACTGGTGCGTCATCAAGGACACGCGCATCGCCAACTGGCAGGCCATCGTGCCGACGACGTGGAACGCGTCGCCGCGCTCTCCCTCGGGCGAGCTCGGCGCCTTCGAGCAGAGCCTCATCGGCACCCCGGTCGCCGTCGAGGACCAGCCGCTCGAAATCATCCGCACGATCCACAGCTTCGACCCGTGCCTGGCCTGCGCCACTCATCTCCTGAGCCCGAAGGGCGAGGAACTCTGCAGCGTCAAGGTGCGCTGATGGGAGGCCGCTATGAAAATCGATCCCGTCACTTTTGAAGTCGATGCGAGCGGAGGCACCCGGCCCGTATACGTCTGGGAGGCCCCGGTCCGAGTCTGGCACTGGCTGATGGCCGTCGCGATGTTCGCGATGATCATCACCGGCTACCTGATCGGCCGACCGCTTGTCTCCAACCTCGGGGACACGTGGATCACCTACGACTTCGGCTACGTGCGCATGGTGCACTTCGCCGCGGGGCTGTTCTTCACGGCGCTCTTCATCTACCGCCTCTTCTGGGTGGCGGTGGGCAACCGCTACGCGAGGATGATCTTCTTCCCGCCGCTGTTGTCGATGAAGTGGTGGAAGGGCGTGTTCGCCCAGGTCGCCTACTACCTCTTCATGAGGAAGTCCGCACCTGAATACGCCGGCCACAACCCGCTTGCGCAGCTCGCGATGTTCGCGATGTTCGTGCTCGGCTCCTTCGTGATCATCATCACGGGCCTCGCGCTCTACGCGCAGTCCTGGGGCTGGGACACGAGCTGGATGGCCTGGTTCGGCTGGGTGTTCGTGCTCTTCGGAGACGCCCAGGCGGTCCGCACGGTGCACCACGTGATGATGTACGTGTTCATCCTCTTCAGCATCGCCCACATCTACATGAGCTTCCGCGAAGACGTCATGGGCGGCGCCACCACGCTCTCCTCGATGAGCACCGGCCTGCGCATGTTCAAGGAGGACCATCACGGTTGAGCCTGATTGTCTCAGGTGACTGAAGCCGCAAAACAAAGGGGCCCGTTCAGGCAGCAATGCCGGGACGGGCCTCTTTTTGTTGTCTTGTTTCTTCTTTTCTGGTCCTGAAGTGGGTTGGGATGCTGAGGACGCAGTCGGGCGTCCGAGGATGCGGAGCCGGGCCAGCCCGACACTTTTTCCCCTGCGGGCGGCCGCTCCATGGGTCCGCATTATGCTCCTAAAAACCGACTGAGCGGTATTTGTTGTTGAGGGAAAGTGTCATGAGGGAAATTCCGACCTGTGGCACAGATTTTGCATAAACCTTGATGCTCAAGGGAAGGGTAATCGTTATTGGTGAAAATCCTAAGGGATTGTCCTAGGTTTTTAGCTGATATAAAACCGACCGGACGGAATGTATTGGTGTATGATGCGTACCGTCGTGTTCTCCCACACTCCAAGCAGTTCCTCAGAGGACCGTCCTCAGGGGAACTCATCTTAAGGACCAGCCAAAATGTTCAAGAAGACTCTTCTCTCCGCCGCCGCTCTTCTCGCGGCCGGCACGCTTTCTGCTTCCGTCTTCGCCGCTCCGGTGACCGCCGAGGGCACGGGCGTTGGCAAGCACGGCGACATCACGGTCGCCGTGACGTTCGATGCCGGCAAGATCCAGGACATCAAGATCGTCAAGAACGCCGAAAACCCGATTCTCGCCAAGAAGGTCTTCACGGACCTCAAGGATCAGGTCGTGGCCCTCTCCTCCACGGACGTTGATCTCGTCTCCGGCGCCACGTTCTCCGCCAAGGGCTTCATCGACGCCGTCAACGACGCTGCGAAGAAGGCCGGCGTGACGCTCGCCAAGGCCGACAAGAAGGCCCTCAAGAAGGCCGCCCGCGAACTTCCGAAGACCTCGAACTACGACGTCGTCGTGATCGGTGCGGGCGGTGCGGGCTTCTCCGCCGCCATCACCGCCAGGAATGCCGGTGCCAACGTCGTCCTTCTCGAAAAGATGCCCGCCGTCGGCGGCAACTCGCTCATCTCGGGCGCTGAAATGAACGTCGCCAAGAACTGGGTCCAGCCCAAGCTCGGCATCAACGACGACTCTCCCGAACTGCATGCCCAGGACACGTTCAAGGGCGGCGACGGCAAGGGCGACATGAAGGTTATCAACGTCATGACGCACGAAGCGCTTGACGCTGCCAAGTGGTGCCGCGACTACCTCGGCGTGCGCTTCGAGGACGACAACCTCTTCTTCTTCGGCGGCCACAGCCGCAAGCGCGCCCTGATTCCGGTCGGCCACACCGGCACGGAATTCATCGCCAAGTTCCAGGCCAAGGCCGATGAACTCGGCATCCCGGTCATCACCAACATGAAGGCCGAAGAGCTCATCAAGGACAAGGACGGCCGCGTCGTCGGCGTCAAGGCCACGATGGACGGCTCCGAATACACCTTCAACGCCAAGGGCGGCGTCGTGCTCGCCACGGGCGGCTTCGGCGCGAACCCCGAAATGGTCAAGAAGTACAACCCGAAGATCGACGAGCGCTTCAAGACAACCGACGCTCCGGGCACCACAGGCGAAGCCCTTTACATGGCCGAACGCGCGGGCGCCCAGCTCGTGAACATGGGCTACATCCAGACCTACCCGATCTGCGACCCGATCTCGGGCGCCATTGAGCTCATCGCCGACGCCCGCTTCGACGGCGCCATCATGCTCAACCAGGAAGGCAAGCGCTTCGTCGAGGAACTCCAGCGCCGCGACGTGCTCTCCGAAGCCATCCTCAACCAGACCGGCCGCTACTGCTGGGTGCTCTGGAACGACAAGATCGGCAGCATCTCCAATACGGTCAAGGCTCACGCCAACGAGTACGAAGCCTTCACGAAGCAGGGCATCATGACGACCTGCGACGACCTGAAGTGCATCGCCGACTTCACGAAGATCCCGTTCGACCAGCTCCGGAAGACCGTCAAGCGCGTCTCCGACATGGCCGGCAAGGGCAATGACAAGGACTTCAACCACCGCTCCGGTCTCGTCGACATGCAGCAGGGCAAGTACTACGTCATCAAGGCCGTCCCGTCCACCCACCACACGATGGGCGGCGTGCGCATCAACGAAAAGGCCGAGGCCCTGACGGCCGAAGGCAAGGTCATCCCGGGTCTCTGGGCCGCGGGTGAAGTGACCGGCGTCACGCACGGCACGAACCGCCTCGGCGGCAATGCCTACACGGACATCATCGTATTCGGCCGCATCGCCGGTGAAGCCGCCGCCAAGGCTGCGAAGTAATTCGCGAAAAGGCTCCTTCAGGGTCCCATGCCTCCTCTCCGGGACCCTGATCAAGGTCAGCGGCCCGCGCCAGTCTCCGGCGCGGGCCGTTGTCCATATGCGGCGCCCTCCCTGCAAACCCTTGCGCCGCGCCCGTTTCAACGCATCAGGGCGTAAAATCGGGTCAGTGACCACCATCTACCTACATTTCCGGCAAGCATTTCCCATGAGCAGTGAAAAGGCCCTCCGAACCCGCGCAGCCATCATCGCCGCCGCCCGCGGCATCATCCTCAAGGAAGGCATCGGTGCGCTCACCATGGACCGCGCGGCCCAGGCCGCAGGCATGAGCAAGGGCGCGTGCATGTACCACTTCAAGAACAAGCGCGCGCTCCACGCCGCGCTCATCGAGGACTACGCCGCTCATCTCGACGGCCAGATGAAGCGCCACGAGGCGCTCTTCGAGGGCCGTCCCGACGAGACGCTCGTGCCGGGATTCGTCGAGTGGTTCAAGACCTTCGAAGCCGACAGCCGCGACTGGGCCGACGTGGGCGTCGCGCTGCTCTCCAACTTCGTGCACGACGACGAGCTCATGAAGCCCGTGCACGACTGGTACCAGAAGCTCTGGTTCCGCATCCAGGCGCTGCCCGAAGCGGAGCGCCTGCCTCGATTCGTGGCCATCATGGCGCTCGAGGGCTTCTTCTATACTCGCAAGTTCGGCGTCAATCCGCCCTTTGCGGAACTCAACGCGCAGGCCTACGGCTTCATCAACGAAAAGCTCGTGGGCGAGGGCGCCGTCAGAAGAACGAAGGACGTCGCCTGATTCACGTCTTCCCCAAGCATGCATTGTCCTGCGGCCCGGAGCGCCGGCTTCGGGCCGTCTTCGTTGCGCGTTTTGCGCATCCCGAAGAATGCGCATAGACTTTGCAGTCTCACCACTCAGGTTTTTTCAAGGAGCCGTCCATGACCGCCATGACCGAACTTTTCTATCGTGACCCCTATGTCCGCGAATTCACCTCGAAGGTGATCTCATGCGTGGAAGGCGAAAAGGGCTTCGAGGTCATGCTTGAAGACACGGCCTTTTATCCGGAAGGCGGCGGACAGCCTGCGGACCACGGTACGATCGACGGCGCAGCCGTGTTCGACGTGCGCCGCACGCCGGCGGGCATCGTGCACTATTGTGAAAAGGCGTTCGATGTCGGGCAGGACGTCAAGGGCGTGCTTGACTGGGAGCGCCGCTTCGACAACATGCAGAACCACACGGGCGAGCACGTCTTCTCGGGCATCGTCAACGCGAGGTTCGGCTTTGACAACGTGGGCTTTCACATGGACGACGACGTCATCACGTGCGACTTCAGCGGCGTGATGACCGAGGAGCAGGTGGCCGAAGTCGAGCGCGCCTGCAACGAGGCGATCGTCGCCAACGTTGAGGTGGGCATCTCGTTTCCCGACGCCGAGGCGCTTGAAAAGCTCGCCTACCGCAGCAAGAAGGCCCTCAAGGGCGACGTGCGCATCGTGGACGTGCCCGGATGCGACCGTTGCGCATGCTGCGGCGTGCACGTGAGGAGCACGGGCGAGATCGGCCTCATCAAGGTGCTCTCCTCGATGAAGCACCGCGGCGGCACCCGCGTCTTCTTCGTATGCGGCATCCGCGCCCTCAGGGACTACGAGGCCCGCATCCGCGAGACCCGCGCCGTCTCCGCGCTTCTCTCCGCGAAGCCCCTCGAGATCTCCTCGGCCGTCGAGCGCGTGCTCGCCGAGTCGGCCGCCAAGGACGCGAGGATTGCGGCGATGAACCGCACGATCTTCGACCTCAAGGCCGACGCCATTCCCGCTCAGGAGACGCCGCTCGTCGTCCTGGAGGAAGGCTTCACCCCGTTTGAGCTCCGCCAGTTCTGCGTGCAGCTCTCCGAAGCGAAGAAGGCTCCCTTCATCGCCGTCATGTCCGAGACCGAGCCCGGCGTCATGAGCTACGTCTGCGCCATCCCCGACGACCTTCTGCGCCCCGTGAGCATCGCGCTCAACAAGCGCCTCAACGGCCGCGGCGGCGGTGCGAAGGGCTTCGTGCAGGGCAGTTGGAAGGCGGACGAGACCGCCGTCAGGGAGGCGGTCGCCGCCGTCTGGGCCGAGCACACCGCTTAACACTAATATTGCAAGGAGGAACGGCCTTGATCCGATCCGTGAGCCTCCGCGGCTTTATGAACATCAATGACGGGCGCCATGCGTTTGCGCCCGGTCTCAACGTCATCGTCGCGCCCAATGGCGCAGGCGGACACAACCTGCTCAAGCTGCTGTGCGCCGTCGAGTCCGCGGGCGCCTTCACGACGCGCTGGATGACGAAGCTCGGATACGCGCAGTCGATCACGGGCCGGCTGAGGGAGAACTTTCGTCCGGGCTGCGTGGGCGACCTCGCGCGCGGCGAGTGCGCCGTCGAGCTCGAGCACGAGGAGGCCCAGGGCACGCTCGCCTTCGGCTTCAAGAGCGGCTCCGAATTCGTCTCCGTCAACGCCATGCCGTCGGGCACGGCCCCTGGCCGCCCCGTCTTCATTCCCATGCAGGAGCTCGCCTCCTTCGTGCCCTGGTTCCCGAAGCTCTTCGAGATGTGGCATGTCGGGTTCGAGGGCGTCTGGCGCGACACCTGCTCGGTGCTCGGCGCCGAGGACACGAAGTCCGAACCCGCAGCCCCGCTTGCGGCGCTCCTTGACCGACTCGAAAAGAGGCTCGGCGGCCGCGTCGCCGAGCATCCTGACGACAAGAGTCTGGTCGTCATCCGTGAAGGCGCCATGGTGCCGATGTCCGAGTTGGATTCTGGCGAGCGCAGGATCGTGATGCTCACAAGGCTCGTTCGCAACGGCATGATCTCGCCGGGCATGATCCTCTTCTGGAACGAGCCCGACGCCTGCATGGACGACGAGTTGCGCAGGCTCGTCGCGACCTCCGCGGCCGCCTTCGTCGAAGCCGGCGTGCAGGTCTTCGCGTGCACGCACTCCGAGGTGCTCGCCGACCTGATGATCGGCCGTTGCCCGCCGGGGCTAGCCGCGCGCATCAGGCTGTGACGCAAAGAAGACTGTGAAAACGGAATGCGGGACGTCCATGGTTAGGCGCCCCGCATTTTTTGAGCAGGATGAAGAGGACGGCGGGTTTTCGTCCTTGACGGAAGACGGCGGGCGTATCATGTCGAATAGTCCCGCACGGTCCGCCGCGCACACGGCGCGTCATGCGCACTCCCTCGGTTACACCCATCAATACAAGACGACAACACGGTCATGCTTGACTTCATCGAGCTCTTCATTCTCGGCATCGGCGTCGGCTCCTTCGGCGCTCTCGTCGGCATCGGCGGCGGCCTCATCATGGTGCCGCTCTTCATGTACTTCATGATGCAGCCTTCGGGCAGCACCTTCGCGAACGTTCAGGAGGTCGTGGGCACGAGCCTCTTCGGCGTGCTCCTCAATGCGCTCTCGGGCACCTGGGCCTACTTCAGGCAGAAGCGCATCATCCTTAGCGTGGCGATGCCCTTTGCACTCGCCACGGTGCCGGGCGCCTTCCTCGGGAGCTACGTGAGCGAATGGTTCTCGGGCCCCGCCTTCTCGATCACCTTCGGCGCGTCGCTCGCCTTCCTCGGCTGCTTCATGTACTGGAGCTCCCGCAACAAGGCCGCCAACCGCTCGGCCGACGAGTTCGATCCGAACGAGCTCCCCAGAAGCAAGATCTGGCTCGGCATCGGCTGCTCCTTCTTCGTGGGCTTCATCAGCTCCATTCTGGGCATCGGCGGCGGCGTCGTGCACGTTCCGATGATGGTCTTCCTGCTCGGCTTCCCGCCGCTCGTCGCCGTGGCCACCTCTACCTTCGTGCTCATGGTGAGCGCCGCCATCGGCGTCGTCGGCCATGCGCTACTCGCCCACATCGTCTGGGCCCCCGCCGTCGCAGTGGGCTGCGGCGCCATCGTGGGCGCACAGCTCGGCGCACGCCTTGCTCGAAAGAGCAAGCCCCGCCTCATCGTCATCCTGCTCTCCTGCGTGATGGTCGCCCTCGGCTGCCAGCTTGTCTGGCGCGGATTTTCGCTCTGATCAGGGACAGACTACTTCCGTCCCGCATGTCTTTTCCACGCCCGGCCCAGCGCCGGGCGCGTCCCTTCAGGGGCTGTGCCTTCTTCGCCGTTCTCCAAAGTTCCGGACTCCTCGTGTGAGAATGGTTTGCATCAGAACCGCTCATCTGCTACATTATCCCGACAAATTTACTCGGGTATGACCGTAGCCGTCTCCGGTCCGCCCGCTCCGACATGAACCGTTCATCGCTTCCTTTACTGGGCCTTGTCATCCCGGCGGCGCTTCTTGCCGCCTGGTGGCTCGCCGCGCACTCGGGCGGGATCGCGCCCGTTCTCCTGCCGTCGCCCGAGGCGGTGTGGGAGGCGTTCGTGCGCATGGCGGCCGACGGGTCGCTGGCGGCGCACATCGGCATGAGTGCGATGCGCACGATGACGGGCTTCGTGCTTGCGGCCGCCTTCGGGATCGGCTGCGGCGTCTGGTTCGCGGTGAGGCCCGCAGCCGCGGCGGCCTCGCATTTCGTCATCGAATTCCTGAGGCTCACGCCTCCGCTTGCGCTCATTCCCGTTCTCATTCTCTGGCTCGGCATCGACGAGGCGCCCAAGATCGCGATCGTCTTTCTCTCGAGCTTCTTTCCGATCTATCTGAGCGCGCTCACGGCGGTGAAGGGCATCGACCCGAAGCTTGCCGAAGTGGCCGAGCTTCTCAGGTTTACGTCCGCCGAGCGCTTCAGGATGCTCACGCTTCCTGCGGCCATGCCCGGGATTCTGGCGGGCCTTCGCATGGGCTTCGGGTACAGCTGGCGCGCCCTCGTGGGTGCCGAGCTCATCGCCGCCTCGTCGGGGCTGGGTTTTCTCATTACGGAGAGCTCCGAATTCGGCAAGACCGACGTCGTGTTCGTCGGCATCTTCACGATCGTGGGGCTCGGCATTGCGGCCGACGCCGTGATCTCGAGGCTCGTTTCGGCGCTCTCGCGCCGCATTTCGGAAGCTGCGTAGATGGTGAAGGTTGAAATCAGAAATCTCAGGAAGGCCTTTTCGTCCGACAGCCGCACGACGGCTCCGATCGACGGACTGTCGCTCGAGATGCCCGCGGGCGGCATCACGGCCGTGATCGGCCGCAGCGGCTGCGGGAAGACGACGCTGCTGAGGCTCCTTGCGGGACTTGAGAAGCCCGATTCGGGCGAAATCCGCATGGAGGACGCGCAGGGTCGCGCCGCCGCGCCCCGCACGGCCGTGGTCTTTCAGGAGCACAGGCTGTTTCCCTGGATGAGCGTGAGAAGAAACGTGGAGGTGGCCGTGAGACACCTGCCCGCCGACGAGCGACGCGCGAAGGTCGACGCCGTGCTTGCGCTCACGGGCCTCGCGCATGCCTCCGAGTCGATGCCCGCCGCGCTCTCGGGCGGCATGAGCCAGCGCGTGGGCCTTGCCCGAGCGCTCGCCGCCGAGCCCGAACTCCTCCTGCTCGACGAGGCGTTCAGTTCGCTCGACGCTCTGACTCGCCGCCAGCTCTATGACGAATTCGTTCGCATTCACGCCGCGCGTCCCGTCACGACCGTGCTCGTCACGCACGACGTGACCGAGGCCGTGCTGCTCTCGAGCCGCATCTGCAGGCTTGAGAACGGCGTGATCGCGCGCACCTACGACAATCCCGCGCCTTATCCGAGGAGCCTCGCGACTCCTGGACTCGGCGCGCTTTCCGAAGAAATCCTCCGCGGCTTCCTTGACGAGGAGCCGCTTCTATAAAAAGGAAATCCTGAAAATGATGAAGAAGCTTCTTGCCGCCGCCGTCTGCGGCGCCTTTGCCGCGTCCGCCCTCGCCGCCATGCCCGAAAAGGTGACGATCGTCTACGTGAAGAGCCCGTTCAACCTTCAGAACATGGTCATGAAGGAAAAAGGCATGCTCGAGAAGGCCTTTGAGAAGGACGGCGTCAAGGTCGAGTGGAAGTCCATCAACTCGGGCGCCAAGCAGGCCCAGGCCATGGCGGCCGGCGCCGTCGACGTCTCCGCCGTCATGAACACCGCCTCGCTCCTCATGGCCAACGGCTCGGGCAATCCCGTCTACGTCGCCTCGGGCGTCTCGCACCCGACGGACACCTTCGCCATCGTGGGCAAGCCCGGCGCCAGTCTCTCCGTGAAGGACCTCAAGGGCAAGAAGGTCGCGGGTCCCCGCGGCACCGTGCTCCATCAGCTCCTCATCGCCGCTCTGGTGAAGGAAGGCATGTCGGCCGATGACGTCGAGTTCCTCTCCATGGACATTCCCGCCGCCATGACCGCCGTCACGAGCGGCCGCGTCGACGCGGCGCTTCTTGCCGCGAGCGGCATCATCAAGGCCGAGGAGGCGGGCTGCCGCGTCGTGACTACCGCCAAGGGCCTCGTCGACGTCAACCTCGTCATGACCGCCTCGAAGCAGTTCGCCGAAAAGCATCCCGAGGCGCTCGAAACCGTCGTGCGCGTCGAGCGTGAAGCCGACGAGTGGATCAAGGCCAACTGGCAGGAGGCCGTCGCCATCGGCGCGAAGGAACACGGCATCTCGCTCGCCGACGCCGAAAAGCTCGCGGGCTGGTCCCACTACTACGGCGTGCTGACCGACGCCGACGTCAAGGGCCTTGAGGCCGACCAGAAGTTCCTCATCGAGAACGGCCTGATGACGACGCCCGTCGACGTGAAGAGCATCGTGCTTCCGATCGCACTGGGCAAGTAAGCCCGGACAGCGTTCAAGTTCAGCGCCGTCACGAAGGTCCGGCCCGCATCCCGGCGGCGTCCCGGGCCTTTTTTCTGATTGTTCAGGAGGATTATCCCGATGTCCTGCCGTCCCGTCGTTCCGCTCTCCTTCACGCGTCATGGTGATGCGTCCCGTCCCGCCGTCATTCTTCTGCAGGGACTCGGCATGGCGTCGAACGCCTGGCCCGCCGAACTCGTCGATGCGCTTGTCGAGACGGGACTCCAGGTCGTGCTGCCCGACAACAGGGACGCAGGAAAAAGCCCGCGCGTGACGGGCGTGCGCGTCAGGGATGTCGAGGTGCTCGGCGCTGTGGCGAGAACGCTCGCGCGCAGGAAGGTTTCGGCTGCCTACGATCTTGACGACATGGCGGACGACGTCGCAGCGCTCGCTGACGGTCTCGGCATCGGGCGCTTTCACGTCGCGGGCTTTTCCATGGGCGGGATGATCGCGCAGACGCTCGCCCTGCGTCATCCCGAGAGGATTCTCTCGCTCGCGTCGCTCTCGTCCGCGACGGGCAATCCCGCCACGGGCCTCGGCAGGCTCGGCACGATCTGGAAGATCATCCGCCCGAGAGGACCCGCGCGGACGAAGGAAGAGGCGAGGGAGGAGATGCGGGAGATCCTGCTTGCGCTCTCGGGGCCCGCCTTTCGCGGCGACGTCGAGGCGCTCGAGCGGATGCTCGACCGCATCGAGGACACGCCGCTCGACATGGAGGCGACGAAGCGGCAGCTGCTTGCGATCCTCGCGAGCGGAAACAGGTCGGAGGCGCTCGGGCAGATTCGGGTTCCGACGCTTGTCATTCACGGCACGGCGGATCCGCTGCTGCCGTTCGCGGCGGGCGAAGAGACGGCGGCCGTGATTCCGGGCGCGAGGCTCGAGCCCGTGGAAGGCATGGGCCACGAAGTGCCTGCGGCGCTCGGACGGCGTTATGCTGAGCTTGTCGCAGGGAATGCGGCTCGGGCCGAACCGAAGGGGGGAGCCTGATCAAAGAGGCTTGTACCAAGAGGCGCGGGCGTCGCGGCGAAGCGGGCAGGTCTCGACGAGCCTCCTGACGGCGTCGGCGAAGGCCTCGGGCGTCTTTGACTTGAAGATCTCCTTGGCGGGGCGCTCGCTCTCGTCATAAAGGGCGAGCTGGTAGAACCAGTATTCCTTCATGCGCATCATGGCGTTCTTGAGGCTGCCGAAGGCGGCCGTGTAGCTTTCGAAGAGATCGCGCCGGAAGTCGTCGAGCTCGGCTTCGGTCGCGGGCTCGCCACCACGGATCTTGCGAAGCAGCGCGGGGTCGGCCATCAGGGCGCGGCCGATCATCATCTGGTCGATGCCCGGATAGCGCTCCGTCATCGCGACCGCATCGGCGGGCGTGACGACGTCGCCGTTGTAGCCCACCTTCATCCTGAGGCTCGGATAGAGGCGGTCGAGCGTCTCGAGGCGCACGCTGCCCTTGTAGTGGTCGCTCTTGAGGCGCGGGTGCACCGTGAGGCGCTTCATCGGAAAGCGGTTGTAGACGTCGACGAGACGGTCGAACTCGTCCTCGGAGGCCCAGCCGAGGCGAGTCTTCACTGAAATCGCGATCGGAAGGTCCGCGCTGAAGATCTCGTCGAGAAAGCGGATCATGGCCTCGGGCTCGCGCAGAAAGCCCGAACCCTTGCCCTTGGCGACGACTGTGCCCGCGGGACAGCCGAAGTTGAGGTTCACCTCGTCGTAGCCCATGTCGGCGAGCGCCTTCGCGGACCAGAGGAAGTCGGCCGTGCGGCGCGTCAGAAGCTGCGGAACCGCATGAATGCCCGCATTGGCCTCGGGCGCGAGCTCGCGCATCTGGCGGTCCGTGAACTGCGGCAGGGTCGTGGGCGTCACGAAAGGAATGAACCAGTCGTCCGCGCCCGTGAAGTGGCGGCTGAAAACCTGCCTGAAGACGAAGCCCGTGAGGCCCTCCATGGGGGCGACGGCAAGCGGCGGAACGATCGTGGCGGACATGTCGGTTTGCTTTGGAAAAAAGATTGGAAATGGATGCGTGGCTGATGGGATTCGGGATTCTACCCGATCGGCGCCTCGGGCACGCATTCGGGACGGTGCGGCGGACCGGAATGAGGAAGGGGAGGCGAAAGGCGACCGGTGCGTCGAAATTGGGGATGTTGCGGATGAAAAAACGAGGAGTTTCCCCAACGGTTCTTAAATGACACATTTGTTGACGTTCTCTCCGCCGTGAACGACGGAGATTCTCTACTGTGTCAGCAGCATGCGCTGCTGATCACTTCGGTGGATTCCTGCTGCTGATTCGGCGCCGGTTTTTTAGACCGACCCGGATTCACTTGAGCCTGAGCATTCTTCTCAGACTCCCCACAGGCTAACGAGCTTCGTCCGCGCTCTTTGCTGTTGATCGCAGCCACGACGTCCGCGTTTCCCTGATGTCCGCAGGAGATGCATTTGAACAACGCCTGCGTCTTGCGATTGTCTTTGGAAACACAGCCGCATATCGGGCAGGTGCGACTTGTATTCTGCGGCGGCACCGTATGAACGTGTCCGCCCAGTCTCAACGCCTTCCATAGAGTTGCCGCGAGGGAACATCCGACTTCAGTCGGGTGAGGAATCGCGGCTTACTCCTTTCGTAGTTCAGTCAAAAAAGTTTTGCGTGTTTCGAGAAGACTCAGTTTTTTGCAATTGATGTCTGTCCCGATCACAGTTTTGTCAAGGCGACGAATGTTGAATGTGCCTCTAACGCGTCGCCCGAAAACAAAACCAATCTGTCCGCCGATTCGCACCTTGTCGAATAGGCGGAACCCCTTGACGAGGAATGGCGCCTGATTGAGTTTCCTCACTCCACCCTTGAGAATCGAACACTTGTGTATCTGTCGGTTGTGCTTTCGCGTCTGTTGTTGGAAGAGGAAATCTCCTCTTCGCAACGCTTTCAGATTTCCCGCAATGCAGAAGGCGTCGGCGCAATGCGTCTTGGGCAAGCCAAGAGCAATGCGCTTGTGCTTCGTCAGATAGCCGTAGGTGTTCTCGACAGGCAGTTTAGGGTGCGTCTTGCGTACTCGGTCAAGCAGCGTCCAGCGCATGATGCCCATGAAGGCTTCCGCCCTGAACGATTGACCGCGCTTGACCTTCAACTTGATCTTTCCTGCGTGATAAGCCTTGTGGCATGTCTCGCACAGCGTGATCAGGTTGTTTGGCGCATCTCCGCCCGTTTTACGACTCTCAAGATGATGCACGTTGAGGATCGGATCCTTGGATCGGCCTCGACAGTGCTGACAGATATGACCGTCTCTGAAAAGAACGTACTCGCGCACGTTCCAGAATCCAAGCTGGTCGCCCTGCTGATAGCCCGTCCCTTCGACTTCGGGATTCCTGATCTTTTGAATGTCGAAGGATGCGGTTTCAATCACGATCTTGGTGACGGGAAGCAGTCTGCAGACCGCCTCGATGCGCGAAATGTGCGCTTGGATACGGTTCTCCACGGACGGCGCAAGCCATCCCTTGTGCTTTGATCGAACGCGATTGTTGAAGCGCGGAGCGCGGTAGCGCGTCTTTCGATTGCGCCTTGCACGTCGGAATGCCAGACGATCGGCCAGAAGTCCCGTGATGTCCTGTCGAAGCGCGACTTCGGACGCGAAGACCTCCTCCTTTTCCGTCGTGGCGGAAATGCCAACGTGCCTTGCGCCTGCATCGACGCCAAGCGTCACGTCCTGCTTCGTCTCGCCTGTGGCGATGGTCAGCTTGATCGTGAACGGCGTTCGACGCACGACGAAGGCCTTGCCCGCCTTCAGCATGTGTCGCGCCTTTGCTGGCGAACACGGCATCAGCGGCTTGCCGCGCATGTTCAAAACAAAAACTTTCAAAGTATCTCCTTTGCGGATACCCGCAGGCTCCGCTTGCTCGGCCCGAAGGCCGGTTGTTCGGCCCGAGGGCCGATTCTCATCCTTCGTCAATGTTGGAATGGGTTTCTTGTCTGCATCACCGTTCCTACCTCTCAGAACTTTTAAACACAGACCGCAGAGCGTGGGACTAGGATAAACATCCCACGGTGCCTGTACATTCCAAACCAACGTAGCTCGCCTCCCAGAGGAGGTTTGCTGAGACTAGTCAATAAAGGCTCTTTGAAGCCTCCGCCTTTAGGCGGGGGTTATTGACTCAAGCTTGTTGAAGAAAATCCCCCAGCCTTGATCGAGAATGGAACGGTTGAGACCGCTCTTTTGTGCAACGCGACTGCCGGGCTCCTCAACAGTTCCCTTCGCGGATGCCGTCATGTTCTTGATCTTCAAGTCCTCTCTGAAAATTTCTGCGTGGTTCTTGCAGATTTCCAGCGAGACCTTTTCGATGAAATCACGACGGACATTGGCGATATGCTGATGAAGCCTTGCAATCGCGGCCTTCTGTTTGCGCCAATTCTTCCCGAACTTCTGCATTCTTGCGAGCCTGCGCTGCATCCAAGCAAGCTTCTTAAGCTGCTTCTTGAGTGCGCCGCACAGCTCGAAGAACGTGCCGTCGGAAAGCGTGCAGAAACGGACGCATCCCATGTCAATGCCGACACTGTCGCCGGCATGCTTGGGAGGTTCCATTTCGTACTCGGTCTGGATGGAAACATGCCATCCGTCGGCCTGTCGGGAAACCGTCACGTTCTTGGCCTTGCCTTGAATGAAGCGGCTTCGCTTGTATTTGACCCAGCCGATGCTCGGCAGATAAATCTGCCGTCGTCCTTCGTCAATCTTGAAGCCCTGCGGGAAGCGGAAGGAGTCCGTTGTCACGAACTTCTTGTGCTTCTTCGGGAAGGCCGACAGACCTTTGAAGAACTTCTGGAAGCCGCCCATCAGATCCTTCAGCGACTGTTGGAGAACCTGAGAGTGCGTTTCCCTCAACCAGGGATTCTGCTCCTTTCAAACCAGCAGTTCGGAGCAAAGCTTCGAATAGCTGATATGGAAGGCGGGATCCGCTGTTCGGCGCTCTTCGTTCCAAGCAAGCCCTTGGTTGTACACCCAGCGCGTACAACCGGCGAAGCGGGACATTTTCCTGTCTTGAGCTCCGTCGGGTTTCAGTTTGAACGAAAAGCCTTGGCAAATAATCAAGCCTATATGATACTAGCGTTCATCGAAAAACCCGCGGCTTATATCTCCGCCCTGAACGGAGCTTTACGCCGCAATTTGGTAAAATCTTCGGCCTGTACACAACAGGCGGCCGCGGAGCGGTCCGGCAGAGCGGATTCCGGCATCGGAGGAGGCTCCCGGAATCACCGCGGCGGACTGCGGACATCCGACACAACCACGCTGCGCAGCGCCCGCGGGGCATGCTGCGGCAGGAGACAATCCCATGAACATTACCATCGGTCTGGCGCTTCTCGTCGTGTGCGCCACCGTCTATGCGCTCATCAAGCGCTATGAAACGCGACTCGTGCTTCTCACCGCCGGTCTGGTGATGACCCTCATCGCCATGGATCCGATGGCGGCCTTCAAGCAGTTCGATAAGTCGATGACGAACGGCTCGCTCATCATCGCAATCTGCTCGGCGCTCGGCTTTGCCGGCGTCATTTCGCTCACGGGCTGCGACCGTCACCTCGTCCGTCTCCTCACGAAGCCGCTCGGCAAGCTCGGCATCTTCCTGCTTCCGGCCTGTATCCTCGTGGGCTTCGTCGTCGCCACCGCCATTCCGTCGATGGCCGGCATGTCCGCCGCCGTTGGCCCGACGCTCATCCCGCTTCTCGTTCGCGCGGGCTTCCGTCCGGCCATGGCCGCCGCTGCCGTCGCCTCCTGCGTGATGGCCGGCTACTTCAATCCGGGCGTCTCCCACAACCCGTTCATCGCCAAGCTCGCCGGCATGGAGGTGATGGAGTTCGTGGGCGGGTACGCCAACGTGACCTTCATGGTCTGCGGCTGCCTCGTCGTCCTGATGACGGGCGTCTGCGTCGCCTACGGCGACTTCAAGAAGGGCGGTTTTGAAGACGCCGCCCAGACCGAAGAAGAACATCAGGACGAAAAGGTCAACGTGCTCTGCGCGCTTGCTCCGCTCGTTCCGGTCGCTCTGCTTCTGGGCTTCTCCTTCTACATTCCGTCCGTCAAGATCTCCGTTGCGACCGCCATGCTCATCGGCATGATGTACGCGATGCTCGTCACCCGCGCCGACCCGCAGAAGACCATCTCCAAGTTCTTCGACGGCATGGGCAAGGGCTACGGCAGCATCCTCGGCATCATCATTGCCGCCGGCGTGTTCGCCTCCGGTCTTCGCGCCACGGGCGTGATCGACCTCTTCGTCAACTACCTGACGCACGCCAATGAAGTCGCCAAGATCGGCGGTTCCGTCGGCCCGTACGTCTTCGGCGTCCTGACGGGCTCCGGCGACGCCGCCGCGTTCGCCTTCAACGAAGCCGTCACGCCTCACGCCGCCGAATTCGGCATGAAGATCGACGGTCTGGGCTACCTCGCCATGATCGCCGCCGGTCTCGGCCGCATGTCCTCTCCGCTCGCGGGCGGCCTGATCCTGCTCTCGGGCATCGCAGGCGTCTCCCCGATCGAAGTCGTCAAGCGCACGGCTCCCGCCGCCATCATCACGCTCGGCATCCTGTACTTCCTCGTCTAATTCCGGACGTCGGAACCCGCCTCATCCACGAGGCGGGACGGGGGGCTGAAAAAAGGATCCGCGGTGAAACACAAGTGAAGGGCCCGCAGGCTTTCCAAAGCCTGCAGGCCCTTGCTCTTGTGTGCTCGGCATGGGCACGTTCTAACGGGTGAAAGTCCCGAGAGGGGCCGGCAGTGGCAACCTCATAGCCAAAAGCAAGGTGTGCGTCGCGAGGCGTAGGCTGAAAGAAGCTGGAGGCAACCCCTTGAGCTGATGAACAAGAACCTCATCAGGCATACGACGGCGGATAAGCTCGCAAGGCAGAGTGAAGTCCGACAACTGCACGGAGCCGTTGGTGTAAATGAGGCAGCTGCATGAGGGGAAAGAGCGTGTTTCTTACCCGAGGAGGTCTCACGGACGCCGCTCCATTCGGAGCGTCGGAGTAAAGCTTGTCGTGAGAAGTCAGCAGAGGCCATAGTACCGAGCGGGATGGTGCTCGGGAAGGGCTGAAATCAATAACAGGAGGCGTCCGACGTAGCCGACAACCCGTTTATTGCTGAAAAATCCCGAAGGGGGACCCCTGCGGAACAGGGGAGGACCGGAGGGGAGCAAAGGGAAGAAGGACGAGAAGGAACAAACGCCGCCACATGCGAAGGCAACGAATGGTAACCCTAGAAGCCATCCTTGAACGGAACAACTTGAACCGAGCTTATAAGCAGGTCAAGGCAAACAGAGGCGGTCCGGGCGTCGACGGCATGACCGTAGACGAGCTCCTGGACTATCTGCGTGCGCACGCCGTCGAGATAGTGGAAACCGTGAAGGCGGGGAAATACAAACCTCAGCCCGTACGCCGAGTCATGATCCCGAAGGAGGAGAAAGGCAAGTTCAGACCGTTGGGAATTCCAACTGCTGTCGATCGAGTCATCCAACAGGCGATCGCGCAGAAACTGAGCGACGAATACGAACCAGTATTCAGTTTGCACAGTCATGGCTTTCGCCCGTGCAGGAGTTGCCGGACGGCCATTGACGAGGCCCTCGATATCGCAAATCAGGGTTACGTCTGGGTCGTGGACCTCGACCTGTCGAAGTTCTTCGACACGGTCAACCACTCCAAGCTCCTGCAACTCTTGTCGGACAAGCTCAAGGACGGACGAGTAGTCTCACTCATCCACAAGATCCTGAGGGCACCGATACAGGAAGGGGACAAGATCATGCCATGCGAAATAGGAACGCCGCAAGGCGGTCCGGTCAGCCCCGTTCTCGCCAACATCATGCTCAACGAGCTCGACCATGAGCTCGAACGCAGAGGGCACCGTTTCGTTCGGTACGCCGACGACATGATGATCTTCTGCAGGAGCAGGAAGGCGGCGGAGCGGACTCTCAGACACCTCAAGCCCTACGTGGAGGGAAAGCTGTTTCTGAAACTCAACGAACAGAAGACGAAGATCTGCCGCATGACGGATCCGAACCTGAAGTTCCTTGGGTTTGGCTTTTGGCAAAGCCGAGGCATCGTGAAAGCACGACCGCATCAGAACTCCAAGGCCAAATGCAGACAGCGCCTGAAGGCCATTACCTCACGCAGTCGAGGCAGAAGCCTTGAAGCGTACAGGAAGGAGCTGAAGGCTTTCGTCTGCGGATGGGTCAACTATTTCGCGGAGTCGTCGATGGCGATATTCGTCAGAAGCACCGATGAATGGTTGCGCAGACGCATCCGACAGATCTACTGGAAACAGTGGAAGAAGGTTCGGACAAAGTTTGCGGCGCTCAGGAAACTGGGCCTAGACGACAAGGTGGCTTGGAAGTGGGCCAATACCCGCAAGTCGTACTGGCATACGGCAAACAGTTGGATACTCTCGACCTCGCTGACAAATGGCCGACTCCGAGAATTGGGATGGACGTGCCTGGGGGAC
This sequence comes from Dryomyza anilis, assembly GCA_951804985.1. Classification (NCBI taxonomy): domain Eukaryota; kingdom Metazoa; phylum Arthropoda; class Insecta; order Diptera; family Dryomyzidae; genus Dryomyza; species Dryomyza anilis. The sequence goes on along the minus strand of CATORG010000033.1, from coordinate 64,200 downwards.
GTCTACAAGTAGGAAGTTCTCTGAGGTTATTGATAACCGCCCACTGCGGATCCGCACGGTGGGTGGTGTGGAAGGGGCTGAGGATCAAAAGTCCTCACCCCTATCCGATTCCATCCCCGTCATCCAGGACTCATCCATCGATTTTCGCGTCCCTGAGCGCCTTCATCCTCGAGAGCACGGTGCGGGCCGCAGCGCCCGCGTACCCGCATCCGCCTGCGGCGAAGGCCGCGAGGCACCAGATGGTGGAACCCGCGCCGATCCAGTTGCCGAGGAGCCCGGCGAGGACGGGAAAGACCGACTTGCCGAGGTTGAGCGCCATGATGCGAAGGCCGATGGCCTCGCCGATGCGCTCGGACGGCGAGAAGAGGTAGACGAGGGACATCATGTTGGGAAGCGACGCCCCGAGGCCGAGCCCGAGCACGAAGGCGGCGCCCATCATGGCGCCCTGGGTGGTGACGAGCGGCATGACGGCAAAGGCCGCCGTGGCGAGCAGGAGCGAGAGCACGATCATGTGCCACTCGAGCACGACCTTGAGGAGGAACGGCGTCACGAAGCGCACGATGAACGTGGCCGCCGCGAAGCTCCCGAGCACCCAGCCGATTTCGGAGGGCGTAAGCCCCACGCCCGCGGCGTAGATCGGGATGAGCAGGTTGCCGACCTCCCAGGCGATCGAGATGATGACCGAGGCGACGAGCACGGCGCGCATCGGGCCGTCGCGCAGGAAGTCCGCGGCTGCCCCCTTCGTGCGTCCCGCCTCGGCCCTGACGGCGCGGGGCCTTGCCTTCATGACGATCCCGAAGGCGGGCACGAAGAGGAGCACGGAGAGAATGAGGGGCGCAACCGCGCTCCAGACGTAGACGGCCGTGTAGGAGAGTCGCTCGATCACGTAGCCCGCGACGACGGGGGCCGCAAGGTTCGAGCTCGCGGTCGTGAGCGAGAGCGCCGTGAAGGCGAAGCGGCGGTTTTTCGGCGTCGTGACGTCGCCCGTGAGGCGCTGGATCACGACGTTCGTGAGCATGAAGGACAGGCCCGTGAGGACGCAGGCGCCGAAAAGAGGCGCGATCCCGAGGTCGGATGCGGGAAGCAGGATGGCGCAGCCCGCAGCCGCCATGACGGAGAGCCGTGAGGCGAGCATCGGAGCGCGCGGACCCGAACGGTCGAGCCAGCGGCCCGCGGCGATCGCAAGGAACATGGGCCCGAACGAGATCGAGGCGAGCATGAGGCCCACCTCGAAGGACGAGGCCCCTGCATGAATGGCGTCAAGCGTCGCGGTAAAGCGCAGCGACGTGCACGCCGTGTGCATCAGAAGCGTGAAGAGAAGAAGTTTGAGGAGCGCTGCCATAGAATTGCCGCGAGGGAACATCCGCCTAAGGCGGGGGTTATTGACGTCTGCTTCAATCTTTCGCGTGTCTCTCATATTCTACTCGGGAGGATCGCCTTTCCCGACCGGGGCGGGCTTGCAAATGAGAGTCACCCTCAGGCGGGTGAGCCGCTAAAATGACGGGAGGCAGGGCGGCGCGCGGTGCGCCGTCCGCAAAAGACGTGAAAGGTGACGAATGCTCGCGAACCCTCGGCAGACGGCGGACGACCTTGCGGAATGGATCCGCAGGTATTTTGAAGAGAACGGCCCGAAGTGCAGCGCCGTGGTGGGGCTCTCGGGCGGCAAGGACTCGACCGTGACGGCCGCGCTCTGCGTGAAGGCGCTCGGCGCCGGGCGCGTCGTGGGCGTGCTCATGCCTGACGGCGTGCAGGCCGACATCGAGGATGCGAGGGAGATTGCGCGCGTGCTCGGCATCAGGATCGTCGAGGTCAACATTCATGCGGCGGTCGAGGGCCTCAGGGGCGCGCTCGAGGCTTCGCCAGGACTGCTCGAGCTGTCGGGCACGGACGGCCTCACGCGGGACGCCGCGATCAACATGCCCGCCCGCATCCGCATGACGACGCTCTATGCCGTCGGCCAGATGCTCCCGCAGGGCGGGCGCGTCGCCAACACCTGCAATCTTTCCGAGGACTGGGTCGGCTACTCGACGAAGTACGGCGACGCCGCGGGCGACTTCAGCCCGCTCTCGCACCTTCTCGTGCACGAGGTTCGCCAGATCGGCCATGCGCTCGGACTGCCCGGGTCGCTCGTCGACAAGACGCCCTCGGACGGCCTCTCGGGCTCGACCGACGAGGAGCGCCTCGGCTTCACCTATGCCGTGCTTGACCGCTACGTGCTTACGGGCGAGTGCCCCGACGAGGCAGTCAGGGCCCGCATCGACAGGCTCCACGCCCTGAACCTCCACAAGCTGCGCCTCATGCCGTCCTTCGAGCCGGCCGAAGACGCCCGCCTCGCATGACGGCGCCCGCGTCCGGCGACAAGGCCGCGAAAACCAGAGGCGAGCTCCTCACGGGGCCCGTCTTCCCGATGGTCGTCAAGTTCGGCGTGCCCACCATGGTGAGCATGCTCACGCCCGCCATCTACAACCTGACGGGGGCCTACTTCGTCTCGACCCTGGGTACGACGGCTGTCGCCGCGCTCGGCATCGTCTTCTCGCTCCACATGATCCTCGCCGCCGTCGGCATTATGACGGGACAGGGCTGCGCGAGCCAGACCTCGCGCCTCCTCGGTGCGGGCGAATACGAGGCCGCGGGCTTCATCGCGGGCACGGGCATTCTCCTCTCCGTGCTGGGCGGCGTGGCGATCGGCGTGCTGGGCCTACTCTTTGACGAGCCGCTCCTCAGGGTCCTGGGCGCGACGCCCACGATCATGCCCGACGCCGTGCGCTACGCCGAGGTTCTTCTCATCGGCTCGCCCGTCGTGTGCGCGAGCTTCACCTTCAACAACCTGCTCAGAAGCGAGGGCCTTGCCGTCGTCGGCATGCGCGCGCTGCTCGCGGGCGGCATCCTCAATCTTGCGCTCACGCCCGCCTTCATCCTCGGACTGGGCTTCGGCATCGAGGGCGCGGCCTGGGCCGCCGTCCTCTCCCAGGCGGCGGGTCTGCTCATCCTCGTCAATCACTACCGCAGGAAGGCGGGGCTCCTCAGGATCATTCCGCCCACGCTCGAGCGCTTGCGCAGGCTCTCGCCCACGATTCTGCGAAACGGCATGCCGAGCCTTCTGAGAAACGCGCTCGCGGCCGTCGCGGCCTCGATCCTCAACCTCACCGCAGGCGGCTTCGGCGACGCGGCCGTGGCGGCGATGAGCATCGTGAGCCGCGTGCTCATGACGGTCAACGCCGTGATGGTGGGCCTCGGCCAGGGCTACCAGCCCGTGGCGGGCTTCAACTGGGGCGCGGGCAACTACGCGCGCGTCAAGAAGGCGCTCGTCTCGACCATCGTCGCGGGCACCGCCTTCACGACGGCGGCTGCGATTCCGGGCTTCATCTTTTCGGAGAGCATCGTCTCGGTGTTCGCGGGCGGAGACCCCGAGGTGATGGAGACGGGCACGACGGCCATGCGCTGGGCGTTCGCGGGCTTCCCCTTCATCGCCGTCTCGATGATCGCCAACATGACCTATCAGGTCCTCGGCCGCCCCAAGGCCGCGTCCTTCCTCTCGAGCCTCAGGCAGGGCTGGTGCTTCCTGCCGCTCATCCTCACGCTCCCGGGATGGTTCGGCCTCACGGGCCTGTGCGCCTCCCAGCCTCTTGCTGAGGTGCTTGCAACCCTCGTGAGTCTCAGGTGGATTCGAGCCATCGTGCTCGAGGCCGACGACCTCACGGCGAAGAAGAACGCCTCGCGCAAGGTCTGAAAACCTCGCAGAACGTCGCGCGGCCTCTCCTCCATAGTGCGTAGTGGATTCGCTACGCCTGACTGATGCCGACCGAGGCGTGCTGGTCTATATTAAAGGGCAGGACAATCAACGGGGGGCATTCATGGCGCTTGACGTACTAGACGACCGATGCGAAGTGCTCGTGCTCGGCATCGGCAACATCCTCTGGGCCGACGAGGGGTTCGGGCCTCGCTGCGTCGAACACTTTCACAGGCTCTATGAGGACAGGCCTGAGGTGCGCGTCGAGGACGGCGGCACGCTGGGCTTTTATCTGATGAACCTCATCACGTCCGCGCGCCGCATCCTCGTCTTCGACTGCTGCGACTTCCACGAGGAGCCCGGCACGATGATGGTGCTGCGCGACGACGACGTCGAGCCATGGCTCACCACCAAGATCTCCCCGCATCAGACGGGATTCTCCGAACTGCTCGCCACTGCGGCCCTGATGGGCCGCGCCCCCGAGAGCCTGGTCGTCGTGGGTGTTCAGCCCGAAAGGCTCGACGACTACGGCGGAAGCCTTTCCGACACGCTCAGGAACCTGCTTGACGAGGCGGTCGAGCTCGGTCGTGCCGAAGTGGCGCGCTGGGGCTTTGATCTTGCCCGCCGTCCCGAAGGGGCCGAAGTCGCGCCGCTCATGGCCGCCTGCGTGGAGGAGGCGCCCTATGAGGAAGGCCGTCCCTGCGAGGCCGAGGCCTGCCGTATCGGCGACGAGCGCTTCCTCGTGAGGCCCGCGGGCGTACACGTCGAGGATCCGTCCTTCGAGAGAAAATGAGGCCTCCCGCAGGAGGCCCGCATAAAAAGGAGGCATGGCATGTGCATTGCCGTTCCCATGCGGATCGTTGAGGCCGAGGGCCTCTCGGCCGTTGCAAGGCGCGAGGGCGCGCCCGACCTGAAGGTCGACACGTCGCTAGTGGGCGAACTCGCGCCGGGCGACTGGGTGCTCGTCTTTCGCGAGAGCGTCATCCGCACCGTGAGCGAAGAGGAGGCCGAAAGGATCGGCCGAGCGCTCGCGTGCGTCTCCGCCGTGATGGCGGGCGACGAATCGGCGGCGGCCGAGGCCGCCGGCTTTGAGGACTTGACGGGCGAGCCTCGGCTCCCGCCGCATCTGCAGGCGCTCGTCGGAAAGAAAGGAGCCTGATCCATGGCAAAACCCAAGCCGCCCGTCGAGGCCGTCGTCGACACGGCCGTTCATCCGCTCTTTGCGCGCCTGCGCGAAGAGGCGGGCTTTGCGGAATTCTCGGGCGCCACGCTCGAGACGATGCTCGAGGCGCCCGGCCTCAAGATGGTCCTCTTTGCGGAGGATCCGAACCTGAGGCGCGAGACGCTCGACATCGCCGTGATCGGCCCCGAGCTCAGGAAGGCGCTCGGCGCCGCCGTCGCCTCGGGCTGGTACACGGCCGTCTCCGAGGGCAGGGCCCTCGGCGCACGCTACGGCATCCGCAAGTTTCCCGCCGTCGCGCTCTTCAGGGGCGCGGAGTACCTCGGCGCCGCCGAGGGACTGATGGGCTGGGACGAATACATTCAGGCGCTCGTCGAGATCGGGGCCCGTGAGAAGGGCCCTTCGCGCACGATTGCGATCCTGCAGAAAACGGAAGATTGAGTTAGGAGATCCCCCATGTCCAGTCTGACTTTGGACGGCGCCGGCCGATGGGCCGAGGTGCCGCAGCTCCCGCCCGAGGTAGAGCGCGCAGCCGCGCGGGCGCTCGTTGACTTTCTGCGCGAGGTCGAGAAGGCCGTGCTTGAGGCGAAGGCCGCCGGGCCCGAAGCCCTCGAGGAGCTTCACCGCGTCTGGGACTTCAGGTGCTTCGACCGCGCCTGGCTGCCCTTCATCCTGCCGATGCTCGGCAGCGGTGAGGTGCGCATCACGCTCCACGACGGGCTCGCCCGCATGGAGGAAACGGGCATTCCCGCCCTCTGGCGCCTGCAGATGGGCGGCCACGACTCCTTCATTCTCGGACGCATCCCGCGCTGCGTGTGGCTTGCCGCCCGGAGCGGCGAAGAGACGGTCGGCACTATCGTCAACAATGGCTCTGACGTCTTCGCGGCTCCCGCGATTCTGGAGGAGCTGCGCGCCGCACAGCAGAAGATCGACTGGTCGAGGCTCCCCGAGAGCCCCGCCCACATGGTCGAACTCACCAAGCAGCCGCTCTCGCCGGGCGACTCCCGCGCGATTCTCTCCACGCTCGGCACGGGCGACATCCGGGCCGAGATCACGGGCTTTGCGAAAAGCACGATCAACCGCACGGGCGTGCGCGGCATCTGGCACACGAAGATGCTCAACAATGCGGGCAAGCCGCTCCTTGACGCCTACGTCTGCGCGGTGATCCCGCCCGAGGTGGCCTCGCCCTGCGAGGCCTTCGACGACACCGTCGAGCGCTGCCGCGAGATGGTCGACTGGGTCGAAAAGGACCTCGAGCGCGGCGCCATCGGCGGAGAACCCGTGGAGGAGGCCCGATGAACGACAATGAAGTGAGCGACGACGTCCTTCCGACGAGCCTTTCAGGCTCGGACGTGAGCGACGGTCTCGACCGCCTGATGCGCGCACGCATCACGCCGGAGATGCACATGCAGTGCAAGGTGTGTTGGTTCGTCTACGATCCCGAAGAGGGGCTTCCCGAATTCGGCATCGAGCCGGGCACTCCCTTCAACGATCTCCCCGAGGACTGGACCTGCCCCGAGTGCGGCCATCCCAAGGCGAGCTTCATTCCGGCAGAAGGCTTCTGACGGGCGCTGCAGGGAAGAGGCGCATCATCAAGACTCATCGGGCGTCGCTGACAAGGCGGCGCCCGATGCATTTTCTGCGTTGTCGCGAGCTCCCGTTCCGCCTGATAAGATAACGAAACAGGCGTGGAAAACCACGCAGATTTCATTTTTTTTATGCCAGTCGACCGTTCCAACCTCACGGGCGTCGCGCTAGTCCTCCTCGCAGGCATTCTGTGGGGCGCGATGGGCACGTCCGTGCAGTATCTCTTTTCCTCGGGCGCCTTCGAGACGCCGCTCGAGCTCGTAACGCTGCGCCAGCTCTGCGCAGGCTCGCTCTTCGTGCTCGTCATGAGCCTCGTGCGCCCGCGGGCGATCTGGAGGCTCTGGACCGACCGCCGGATGGTGATCGACGCCGCCGTGAGCGGCGCGCTCCTCTTCGGTGCGCACAATGCGTTCTTCGAGTCCATCTACTATTCGAACGCAGGCACGGGCGCGATCCTGCTCGTGACCGTTCCGCTCTGGTGCGGACTCTGGAGCGCGATCGTGAACCGAAGGCCCGTGCCGCGGCTTGAGATCGCGTGCTTCCTGCTCGCTGCCGCAGGCGTCTCCCTCATCGTGACCGACGGCGACTTCTCCGGGCTTGTCTTCTCGCCGATGGCGATCGTCTGGGGACTCGTTTCGTCCTTCATGGCCGCCGCCTACAACATCCAGTCCAAGCGCCTCGTCGCCCGCGCGGGCGTTGTGCCCGCGCTTGCGTGGGGTCTGGTCTTCGGCGGCGTCTGGGCGTCCGTCTTCTGCAATCCGCTCTCGATTTCGGCCGAATGGACCGCGGCGTCCGCAGGCGCCTTCGCCTTTCTCGTTCTATTCGGCACGATGTTTGCCTTCTGGAGCTTTCTCGCGGGCCTGAGGCACGTCTCGCCCGTGGTGGCGGGGCTGCTCAACAGCGCCGAGCCGCTTGCGGGCTATTTCTTCTCGATGCTCTTTCTGGGCGACGTGCTCGGCTTCTGGCAGACCGCGGGCATCGCGCTTGTCATCGCCAACGTGGCGCTCCTGGCCTTCAGGAAGAATTGAGCGAATGCATTGTCAACTCAACTTCATGAGAAGGGCCGCCATCGTCATGCGCACCGGATGGGAAAAGGCCTGCAGGCTCCTATAATATGGCGCGTACGAAACACTCTGAGGAAAATCCCATGCTGACCGTCCGCCCCGCCGCGATGAGTGACCTTGACGCCATGACCGACATCGAAGCGCAGTCCTTCCCGCCCGAGGAGAAGGCCACGCGCGAGAGCTTCGAGGCTCGCATGAAGGTCTTTCCCGAGTGCTTCATGCTTCTGTGCGAGGACGGCCGTCCCGTTGGTCTCATCGACGGCATGGTGACGAACGACGCGACGATCTCCGATCCGATGTTCGAGAACGCCTCCCTGCACGACCCGAAGGGCGCCTGGCAGTCGATTTTCGGCTTCTGCGTGCTTCCTGAAATGCGCGGCAGGGGCGCCGCGCCCCTGCTGATGCGCGCCTTCATCGAGAAGGCGAGGGCCGAGGGCCGCCGCGGCCTCATCCTCACCTGCAAGGAAAGGCTCATCCATTATTACGAACAGTTCGGCTTCGTCAACATGGGCGTCTCCGCCTCCGAACACGGCGGCGCCGTCTGGTACGACATGACGCTCGAATTCTGACGGCCTTCTGCTGGTCAATACCCCTGTCTGAAGACAGAGGTTCCCGCGCCGAATTTCTATGAATCTTGAGCCCACAGCGCACCTTGGAACGTGATGAGTGCAAATGAGGGTTTTTGAGGGGGAGTTCGAGCCAAAAGACGCTTGACGAAAGCTTCGTGTGGGCGTACCATAGTATCAACCGCAGGACACTAGGTCCCGGTTTTCAAGAGTCCGGCTCCCCATCGCCGGCATCCCGGAAGGTACCGTAAGACCTTCCCACGATAGAGCCCCGTCGGCATTGCCTCGGGGCTCTTCCATTTTGGCTCATTTTGTGCGTGATGAATGCAGATGAGTGCAAATGCGGGTATTTCCTGCCGTCTAGCTTGCGAAGTCGTGCGTGTTGAGGCTTGACGGGAAGGGCTCGCGGGCGTACCATAATATCAACCGCAGGACGCAAGGTCCCGGTCTTTCAAAGTCCGGCCGCCCATCGCCGGCATCCCGGAAGGACAGCAACGCCTTCCCACGATAGAGCCCCGTCGGCATTCGCCTCGGGGCTCTTCTCTTGTGTGCTCGGCATGGGCACGTTCTAACGGGTGAAAGTCCCGAGAGGGGCCGGCAGTGGCAACCTCATAGCCAAAAGCAAGGTGTGCGTCGCGAGGCGTAGGCTGAAAGAAGCTGGAGGCAACCCCTTGAGCTGATGAACAAGAACCTCATCAGGCATACGACGGCGGATAAGCTCGCAAGGCAGAGTGAAGTCCGACAACTGCACGGAGCCGTTGGTGTAAATGAGGCAGCTGCATGAGGGGAAAGAGCGTGTTTCTTACCCGAGGAGGTCTCACGGACGCCGCTCCATTCGGAGCGTCGGAGTAAAGCTTGTCGTGAGAAGTCAGCAGAGGCCATAGTACCGAGCGGGATGGTGCTCGGGAAGGGCTGAAATCAATAACAGGAGGCGTCCGACGTAGCCGACAACCCGTTTATTGCTGAAAAATCCCGAAGGGGGACCCCTGCGGAACAGGGGAGGACCGGAGGGGAGCAAAGGGAAGAAGGACGAGAAAGAACAAACGCCGCCACATGCGAAGGCAACGAATGGTAACCCTAGAAGCCATCCTTGAACGGAACAACTTGAACCGAGCTTATAAGCAGGTCAAGGCAAACAGAGGCAGTCCGGGCGTCGACGGCATGACCGTAGACGAGCTCCTGGACTATCTGCGTGCGCACGCCGTCGAGATAGTGGAAACCGTGAAGGCGGGGAAATACAAACCTCAGCCCGTACGCCGAGTCATGATCCCGAAGGAGGAGAAAGGCAAGTTCAGACCGTTGGGAATTCCAACTGCTGTCGATCGAGTCATCCAACAGGCGATCGCGCAGAAACTGAGCGACGAATACGAACCAGTATTCAGTTTGCACAGTCATGGCTTTCGCCCGTGCAGGAGTTGCCGGACGGCCATTGACGAGGCCCTCGATATCGCAAATCAGGGTTACGTCTGGGTCGTGGACCTCGACCTGTCGAAGTTCTTCGACACGGTCAACCACTCCAAGCTCCTGCAACTCTTGTCGGACAAGCTCAAGGACGGACGAGTAGTCTCACTCATCCACAAGATCCTGAGGGCACCGATACAGGAAGGGGACAAGATCATGCCATGCGAAATAGGAACGCCGCAAGGCGGTCCGGTCAGCCCCGTTCTCGCCAACATCATGCTCAACGAGCTCGACCATGAGCTCGAACGCAGAGGACACCGCTTCGTTAGGTATGCCGACGACATGATGATCTTCTGCAGGAGCAGGAAGGCGGCGGAGCGGACTCTCAGGCACCTCAAGCCCTACGTGGAGGGAAAGCTGTTTTTGAAACTCAACGAACAGAAGACGAAGATCTGCCGCATGACGGATCCGAACCTGAAGTTCCTTGGGTTTGGCTGCTGGCAAAGCCGAGACGTCGTGAAAGCACGACCGCATCAGAAGTCCAAGGCCAAATGCAGACAGCGCCTGAAGGCCATTACCTCACGCAGTCGAGGCAGAAGCCTTGAAGCGTACAGGAAGGAGCTGAAGGCTTTCGTCTGCGGATGGGTCAACTATTTCGCGGAGTCGTCGATGGCGATATTCGTCAGAAGCACCGATGAATGGTTGCGCAGACGCATCCGACAGATCTACTGGAAACAGTGGAAGAAGGTTCGGACAAAGTTTGCGGCGCTCAGGAAACTGGGCCTAGACGACAAGGTGGCTTGGGAGTGGGCCAATACCCGCAAGTCGTACTGGCATACGGCAAACAGTTGGATACTCTCGACCTTGCTGACAAATGGCCGACTCCGAGAATTGGGATGGACGTGCCTGGGGGACGTCTACAAGTAGGAAGTTCTCTGAGGTTATTGATAACCGCCCACTGCGGATCCGCACGGTGGGTGGTGTGGAAGGGGCTGAGGATCAAAAGTCCTCACCCCTATCCGATTTCAGACGGCAGGAAAAAGGCCTCCGGATCCCTGGGATCAGAGGCCTTTGTCGCAGACGTCGCCTGATGGAGCTCTGAGGATCAGAGACGCTTGAGGAGGTTGACGATCATGATGATGCGTTCCTCGACGGTTTCAAGGCGCAGGAACTCGCGTTCGGAGTGAAAGCCACCACCGGCGGGGCCGCAGCCGTCGACGACGGGGATGCCGGCCTCGGCCATGTGGTTGCCGTCGGAGGCGCCGCCGGCGTCGACCCACCGGGCGTCAAAGCCCGCTTCGGAGGCGGCGTCGGTGATCTTCTCGACGAGTGCCCTGGTGTTTTCGGAAAGCGGCATGGCGGGCGAGTAGCTCAGCTGCTCGACGGTCTGCGTGACGCCCTCGACCCAGGTCTTTTCGGCGAGCGCGCGGATCTTCGAGATGAGTTCGCGGCCGTCCTCGTCGTTCCAGAAGCGCAGGTCGAGCGTCACTTCGGCGTGGTCGGAGATGATGTTGGCGCCCGTGCCGCCGTGGATGAGGCCGGGATTGACCGTCGTGCCGCGGGTCTTGTCGTCGAGCTCGTAGGCGGCGAGCGCAAGGCGCATGGCGGCGACGTTGGCGTTGCGGCCGTCCTGAGGATTGTTGCCTGCGTGCGCCGTGAGGCCCTTGAAGGTGAAGCGGATGTTGGAGGAGCCCTTGCGGGAGCGCACGAGTTCGCCGCCGGCACGCGCGGCTTCAAAGACGAGCGCGGCCTTCGCGTGCGTGGAGAGCTCGCGGAGCCATTCCTTGGAGGCGCGGGAGCCGAGCTCCTCGTCGGGATTGAAGACGCACCAGACGCTCAGACGCTCGAGGTCTTCGGGACGGGCGTTTCGGCAGGCGTAGAAGATGGCGAGCACGCCGCTCTTGCAGTCGGAGCAGCCCGGACCGTGAGCAGTCGTGCCCTCGATCGAGAAGGGGCGCGCGGCGGCCGTGCCGTCGGGGAAGACCGTGTCGAGATGGGCGTTGAAGATGACGTCGCATTCGGTCGAGCCCGGCTTGTTGCGGCAGATGAGGCCGCGGCCCGCCGTCGGGCCCAGGTCGACGAGCTCGGCCTCCCAGCCGATCGATTCGAAGTGACGCTTCATCACCTCGGCTGCGGACGTGACACCCGCACAGTTGGTCGTGCCGCAGTCGCGGTTGACGAGTTCGGCGAGGTCGCGCACGTATTCTTCAAGCATGCTCATGGATAATCCTTGTTTTCAATCCGGACTTTGGGCCCGGGCGGTTGAGTCGAATTCCAAAAGGATACCAAGTGATCCGCAGCGCCGCATCGGGATTTCCGAGAACTGGGACGGGGACGGGCCCGCAGGCGGCTGCCTGACGGGCCCTGAGAACCTTGCGAAGGCGGTCTGGCCGTCAATCAAGCCACTTTGCCTCGATGGACTTGAGTTCGCCGCGGCGATCCAGAAGGTCCCAGAGATAGTTCATCACGCGCGTGTAGTCGGGGTCGTCGACGGGCAGCATGAAGCCCATGTAGTTGACGGGCGTGAGCGGGTTTTCGAGGAAGGCGGCGTGGAGGCGCTTGTCCTTCTTCGCGTAGAGCTTCGCCTCGGCGTTTTCCGTGATCATGACGTCGCCCCTGCCTTCGGCGATGAGGCCCGGGATCTCGAAGTTCTTGTCATGGGTCGAGACTTTGGCGCGGGTGAGGTTGGCGAGCACGAAGGCCTCGTTGGTGCCGCCCGGATTCTTGATGACGCGCACGTCGGGCTGGTTGAGGTCGTCGAGCGTCCTGAACTTGTTCTTCATCTTCACGTTAACGAGCGCGACCTTGCCGAACGGCGCGTAGGCGGGCAGGAAGTCGGCGATGAGTGCGCGAGCGGGACTGCGGGTGATGCCGCCCACGGCCACGTCGAACCTGTTGTCCTTGAGGTCGGCCGCCATCTGCTTCCAGGTGGTCGGGACGAACTCGACCTTCCAGCCGTAGACCTCGGCCATCGCCTTGACGACGTCAATGTCGTGGCCCGCGTAGCCGGAATCCTCCTTCATCGCGAATGGCCTGTAGTCGCCCGGCGTGCCGACGCGAAGCGTGTTGTTCTTAACGATGTTGTCGAGTCTTTCGCCCGCTGCGGCGGGAACGGAGCCAAGGGAGGCGAGGGCTGCGATGGCGCAGGCGAAGGCCGTGAGTGCGCGTGCGTTCATGATTGTTTTGAGACGAAAAAAAAGACAGTCCGCATCCGCTGCCGGCTCGGACGAGGATGGATCGGGGCTGCGAGTGGCCGGCGCAGCCGGGATGCGGCGGGAAGGTGCGAATCCTGAGTGTCGTCAGTCAGGCGTCAGTCTGCGGCGGCCGCCTTCCTGGCGGGCTCGGAGAGAATGGCGAGACAGGCCTCGAACTCGTCCTTGGAGATGAGGAAGGACTTTTCCTCAAGCCTTTCGGAGAAGAGTTCGTGCAGGGCCTCGAGCACGACCGCTTCGGGCGTCCTGCCTTCGCGTTCGGCGATGTTGGCAAGCAGCTCGGCGTCGAAGTCGCTCAATTTGATTCTGATATCGGAAGACATGTCCGTTCCTCCAACCAAACATTTCCACTTTGCATTGTATGTAGGCGTAATGCGTTTTGGAAGGCAGTAGGTGTTCGAACCTAGGCAGAAGTGCGCAGGCGCATTGAGCGCGCAGGGCGGCGCGCGGGGCGCTGACGAAAAAAGGGGCCCGAAGCCGATTGGAGAGCTTCGGACCCGGAAGTCGGGAGCCGCTGTTGCGGGGCGGCCCCGATGGGGAAGAGAAGTGGTTGGGAAGGTTCGTCGCCCCTTACTTGGCGACGGCTTCCTTGATGGCGTCCGCAGCGACACGGCCGGAGGTGAGGGCCCAGCCCACGTTGGCGCCGGCCGGGGAGTCGTCGCCCATCACGCCGCCGACGAGTTCACCCGCAGCGTAGAGACCCGGGATGAGCTTGCCGTCCTTGGTGATGACGTTGAGCTTGTCGTTCGTGCAGAGGCCGCCCATCGTGGTGGCGAAGCGGGGACGCTGCTCGACGATGTAGTACGGGCCTTCGGCGGAGATTTCGGCCTTCATGTACTGGACCGGACGGTCGAAGTCGGCGTCCTTCTTGGCCTTGACGAAGCCGTTGTAGCGGGCGACGGTGGCCTTGAGGGCGGCGGCGTTGATGCCGGCCTTGGCGGCGACTTCTTCAACCGTGGCGCCCTTCACGAAGAGCGGAGCGGTCTTGCCGTCCTGGGCGAGGTACTTGTCGGCATCCTCATGGGAGACGCCCGTTTCAGGCAGGCGCTTGTAGAAGCCTTCCCAGGACTTCTGGTCCATGAAGACGTAGCCCTGGCCGTTGGCGTTCTGGAGCATCGGATCGAGGATGTGGCGGTTCGAGGCCTTTTCGTTCACGAAGCGCTTGCCGTCGATGTTGACGAGAATGCCGGCTTGGTCGAAGGCGCCGACGTTGGCGTAGATGGTGGACTTGGCCTTGCCCGGCGCGACTTCAATGCCGTTCGGGTAGCGCTTGCCGTATTGCATGAGCTGCGTCTTGGCGCCGAGTTCCATGGCCATGCGGTGGCCGTCGCCCGTGGAGGAGACGGGACCGTAGTAGAGCGTGGACTTGATCGGCTCGACGAGCATGTCCTTGTTGTTGCCGAAGCCGCCCGTGGTGAGCAGCGTGGCCTTGGACTTGATCGTGTACTTGACGCCGTTGTCGTCCGTGGCTTCAACGCCGATCACGCGGCCGTCCTTGTCCTGAAGGAGCTTTTCGACGCGGGTGCTGTAGAGCACCTGGGCGCCGTTGCCGGCGATGACTTCACGAAGGTGCTGGGCCATCGTCTTAGCGCCGCCTTCGAATTCAAGGGCGCGGCGGTGGGAGTACTCGGCGAGGAACGGCAGGTCGTTCGGGATGAACTTCACGCCTACCTTTTCATGCAGCCAGTCGATCGTGGCGCCGACATTGTTGGCGTAGAGCGAGATCTTGGCCGGGTCGTTGAGGTTGTGGCCGTTGGCCATGAAGTCCTTGATCATGGACTCGGGAGAGTCTTCCGTGGAGCCGAAGGCCTTCTGGAGCTTGGAGCCCTGGGCGACGACCTGACCGCCGGAGATGGCGGCGGCGCCGCCGATGTACGGCATCTTCTCGACGAGGATGACGTTCATGCCGTTCATGCGGCCGCGGATCGTGGCGGACATGCCGGAACCGCCGCCGCCCACGACGACCATGTCGGTTTCAAGCGTCTTCTGGCCGCCGGTCTTCTTGACGGCGAGCGGAACGAGGTTGGCGGGATCGACGCCGGCCTGCTTGACGCAGTCGGAGACGGCTTTGCGGATGGCTTCGGTGGTGATGGTGGCGCCCGTCACGCCGTCAACGGCGGGAGACTGGGCGGCGACCATGCGGCCGGGAAGGAGTTCAACGGCCTTGGAGCCGATGCCCACGGTCTCGGACTGCTTCGTGACCTTGATGTCGGCGAGCTTGTCGGCGGTAAACGTCACTTCGACGGTGACGTCGCCGTGGATGCCGGGGGCGGTGGCCGTGTAGGTGCCGGCCTTGAAGCTCGCGGCGGAGGCGGCGGACGCAAAGGCCGCGGCAACTGCCAAGGCGATCAGAGTCTTCTTCATAATAAATTCCTGAACTTGTGATGAGTCGTAGGTTGATGAAAAAGGAGAACGTTTGTCCTTCGGATCGAAGGAGACGGGCCCGCGCCCCCGGGGGATGGAGGCGGGCGCAGGCCCGCAGGAGGAAGAGGAGCCTTACGGGTTCATGGCCTTGTGAAGCGTTTCAAGAACCCTGAGGCAGTCCTCGGCCGGGATCTGGCCCGGAGCCGAGGCCTTGCCGCCCACGCTCGCGAACGTCATGTCGCTGCCGAAGCCCTCGCCCGTGATGCGGGTGAGGACGCCTGCACGGCCCATGGCCATCGTGAGCATCGGACGGGCGGAGTGGTAGTGGCGCATCTTGGCCGTGGCGCTCATCACCGCGAGGGCGTCCTCGGGGCTGTGGGCCATGACGGCGATCTTGAGGATGTCGGCGCCGGCCTGTTCTTCGAGCATCAGGCGGCGGATGATTTCATCCTCGTCGGGCGTGAAGTTGAATTCATGATCGGAGATGATGACCTTGACGCCCTGCTGGCGGGCAAGCTTGACGAGACGGTCGATCATGGCGCGGTCACGGAAGAGCTCAAGGTCGACGATGTCGGCGCGGCCTTCCGTGAGGACGGCCTCGTAGACGCGGCCGTACCATTCGTCGTCGGCGATGAAGGGACCGCCGTCCGTGCCGTTGCGCAGCGTGACGAGCACGACCTTGTCGCCTGCGGCGGCATAGGCGTCGCGGGTGATGCGGGCGTAGTCCTTCGGATCAATATTGCCGAGGTAGTCGATGCGGACCTCGATCACGTTGAGCGCGGGCATGTCCGCAAACTTCTTCACCGTGGCAATCAGGTCGGCTTCGGTCTTGGAGGTCGTCGGTGCAATGAGCTTCGGACGACCTTCGCCGATGCGCACGCCCTTGATGTCGATCACTTCGACGCTGCCGTTCGTCCAGCCGCCGATGCGGTTCATGGTGTCGACGGGACGCGTCTTCTTGGAGAAGGCTTCGGAGGTGCTGGCCTGAGCAAGGCCCGTGTGCGCAAGAGCGGCGGTGCCGGCGGCAAGGCCCGTGATGAAGGAGCGGCGATCCATTGTGGATGTCCTTGTGTTGCAGGTTCGCGTTGGAATGCTGAAAGTTTGGGTCGAACTGTTTTTCCGAGGAGCGGTCCGCTCTTCGGCGGACTTGAAAATGAAGTTCTGCTTCAGGTCCAAATTCTGCTAGAGTTTTCTAAAATCGCCTACCCCTGCATGGGGGTAAGTGTAAACCCTAGGGTTCTTCCTCCTCTCGGAAGCATCATGAATCCTCTCGACGTCAAGCGTTTTTCGGCTGCGGGTTTTCTTGCGGCGCTGTTCTGGACCGTGCTTTCGGGCCCGGTCGGCGCAGTCGTGCCGGGATCTTCCGGAGCGGCTCCGGACGGGCTTTCGCACCCGTCCCTGACGGCGCCCGCCGACGACACCCGCCCCGTGATGACGGTGGCCTGGCCCGACACGCTCGTCAATCCGTACGACGCCTTTACCATCCACGAGACCATCGCCGCCCTCAAGGAGAGGCTGCGCGGCTACTGCATCAGGACGGCGACCTTCGCGGCCGCCGAGAGTGCGGAGCAGCTCGAGAGGCTCAGGCCCGACTTCATCTTTGCGCGTTCGGTGTTTCCGCTCGACGCGGGCGTCTCCTCTGTGCGCATCGCCACGAGGCGCCTCAAGGGGCTCGCTGAGGCCGAGCGCGCCGTGGGCGCGGCCTTCGTCGTGAGGAGCGATTCGCACTACAGGACGCTCCGTGACCTCAAGGACCGCACGGTCTTTTCGTCCCTGCCCACGGCCATCGACGGTTGGCTTGCCGCCGAGCGCGTCTTCAGGCGCGAAGGCATCGATCCCACGCGGCTGTTTGCCAGAGTCGTGCGCCGCAACAACGACTATCCCGACGTCGTGGGCGCCATTCTCTCAGGGAGGGCCGACATGGCGGTCGTGCCGGCATGTCTGCTCGAGACGCTCGGCGACGAGGGCCTCGCGGACGTCTCAGGCCTGAGGGTGCTCGAGAGCGAGGAGTCGAAGAGCGCGCCCGTCATTCCGTGCAGGTACTCGACGGAGCTCTATCCCGACATCAGTCTTCTGGCACTGCCGCACGCGCCGTCCGAAATGGTGCGCGACATGACGATCGCCATTCTGAGCCTCAGGAACACTGCGGGCGCCGAATGGCTCACCAACGTTTCCCACGCAGGCGTCGACGCGCTTCTCAAGGAGCTGCAGCTCGGCCCCTGGGCCTATCTGAGGGACATGAGTCCCGCCGCGCTCTATGCAAGGCACAGAACCGCCTTCTGGCTGGCGGCGGGGCTTCTTCTGTTTCTCATCTTCAACGAGCTGAGGCTCGACAGGCTCGTGAGGCGCAGGACCGAGGACCTCAGGCGCTCGATGGCCGAGCAGGAGAGGCTTTCGGCGGTCGCGGCCGCCACGCGAACCCAGCTCGCGATGTTCGAGCGCAGAAGCGTCGTGCAGCAGATGTCGGGCATGATCGCCCATGAGATCAATGCGCCCGTAGGCGCGATCCGCACTTGGGCCGCCCTTGCAAGAATCAAGTGCCCGACGGCGGCGGTGGCCGATCCGGCGGCGGCCGAGGCGCTCTCCAATGCACTCTCGCGCATCGACGGCGAGGCGACGAGGATCGCCGACATCGTCTCGAGGGTCCGAAAGTATGCAAGGCGCGAGCACGAGCGCGTCGCGATCTGCGAACTCGACGCCATCGTTGAGAGCGCCGTCAGGGCCTACAGGGCCGAAGAGCGAAGCGACGCCCGCGTCCCGATCAATGTTGCAGTCGCCGAGCGCCAGGCGGGCGTCTTCGGACAGCCGCTCGAACTCGAGGTGCTCGTCCTCAACCTCGTTCGCAATGCGGCCTCCGCCGTGAGGCGCCTCGACTGCCTCAAGGGCCCCGAGGTTGCCGTCGGGGTCGAGCTCGTGAGGGTCGCGGACGGCAGGTGGCGCATCACGGTCGAGAATCCGGGGCCCGTCCTCTCGGCGCAGGTCTTCGAAAAACTCAACGCCCGCGCCGAAGGCCTTGCCTGCGAGGTGCTCGACGGCGAGGCCGACCGTGAGATTCCGGAAGGCCTTGGACTCGGACTCACGATCTGCAGGGGTATTGCCGACAGTCACGGTGCGACGCTGCGCTTCGAGGCCAGACCCGAGGGCGGCGTGCGGGCCACGGTCGAGATCGACGCGGCAGGCCCCGCAGGAGAGGACACCGAAGGCAGGAAAACCATGAAGGTGAATGAACAGGGAGAAGATGCATGAAGCGGATGATCAGGACGCCGCTCGTGAGGCTTGTCGACGACGATGATGCGTTTCGCGAGAGCCAGCGCGAGTTTCTGAAGGCCATGGGCTGGCAGGTCGAGGACTATGCGGGTGCGGCCGACCTTCTCGAGCGCGACGACCTCTCGAGGCCGGGCTGCCTCGTGCTCGACATCCGCATGCCCGGCATGACGGGCGTGGAGCTTCAGCGCAGGCTCTTTGACGCGAAATGCACGCTGCCCGTCATCTTCCTCACGGGACACGGCGACATCACGACGGCCGTGCACACGATGAAGTACGGCGCAGCCGACTTTCTTGAAAAGCGCGGCGATCCGCTTGCGCTTGCGGGCGCCGTCGAGCGCGCCTGCGCGAAGTCGATGGCCGCAGAGAGCGATGCGGCCGAGGCGGACGACTACAGGAGGACCTTCGAGTCGCTTACACAGAGGGAGCGCGAGGTGTTCATGCTCGCCGCCGAGGGACTCACCAACAAGGACGTTGCCGAAAGGCTCGGCATCGGCGCCGAGACGGTGAAGATGCACAAGGCCAACGCCTACGCCAAGCTCGGCGTCGCAAGCGCGCTCGACGCCTACCGCTGGCTCGAGAACCTGCCTGCGGACTACAGGGCGGGCCTTGCGGGGACGGGCAAATGATGAAGGACACGAGAGGCGGCGTCATGACGCAGAGGCGCCGTCTTCTGGCGGGCGCGGGTCTTGCGGCGGCGGTGCCGGGCCGGCTTCTTGCCGCGGGCGCGCCCGACACGCTCGATCCGGGCGCCTCGGGCGTTTGGGACGTGATCGTCGCGGGCTCGGGTGCGGCGGGGCTCTCGGCTGCGGCCGCAGCTCTGGAGTCGGGCGCGGGCCACGTGCTGGTTCTTGAAAAGGGGCCGCTCGTGGGCGGACATTCGATCTATTCGAGCGGTTCGGTTTCGGCCGTGGCGCCCTCGCGCTCGCACGATCCGAACGACACGCTCGGCAGGTTCGTCGAGGATGCGCTCGAGGTCGGCGGCGACACGGGAGACGCGGCGGTGCTCGCGAAGATCGGCGAGGATTCGGCGGGCGTGCTCGACTGGCTCGAGAGCCTCGGCGTGTTCTGGAGCGAACCGTTCATCGCGTATTCGGGCAAGCAGGCCAAGAGCTACGCGATGCCGGGCAACTCGGCGGGCCGCAGCTACGTGCTTGCGCTCATGGCGCATCTGAGGCGCTTCGGCTGCAGGCTTGCGCTCTCGACGCCCGTGACGGGCTTCAGACCCGAGGGGCATGCGTGGGTTGTCGAAGTGAAATCGCCGCAGGGCGCAAGAACGCTCAGGACGCGAAGCCTTGTCATCGCCTGCGGGGGCTTCACGGCCAACGTCGAGGCGCGCATGAAGATCAATCCCCTGCTCACGCCCGACGTTCCGACGAGCGCCAATCCGGCGGGCACGGTCTTTGATGGGGCAACGGGCGAACTCATCGCGTGCGCGGGACGAAACGGCGCGTTCGTGACGACGGGCTTCGGCCTTCAGGCGCTTCCGTTCTGGGGCGGACGCCTGCTCGACTATCAGGGCGCCGACATCTACGTCGACATGCACGGCAGGCGATTCGTCAACGAGAACAGTCCCTGGAACGTGATTTCGAACGCCATTCTGTCGCTTCCCGAAAGGCGCTGCTGGGTGATCACGGACGACCGCTCCTTCAAGGGAGCGACGCTCGGCGTCAAGCTCATCAATGGCGTCGTGAGGAAGTCGGACTCGATCGACGCGATGGCGGCCGCCATGGACATCGAGCCCGTCGTGCTCGCGAGGACGATCGAGGACTACAACAGGGCGGCGGACAAGGGGTACGACGCACGCACGGGCAAGAGGCTCTTTCGCCAGAGGATCGAGCGGCCGCCCTTCTACTGGGGAGCCGAGCGCATCTACGTGCACACGACGCTCGACGGCATCAGGACGAACCGTGCGGCCGAAGTAATTGCGTCCTCGGGCGGCCTCGTGCCCGGACTCTACGCTGCCGGCGAATGCGCGGGCGGCATCTTCGGCGGCGACCGACTCGGCGGCGCAGGCATGACCGCCTGCTTCGTGATGGGACGCGAGGCTGGAAGACAGGCTGCGGCAAGAGCGAAGGAGCTCCAGGCCGCAGCGTGAGCATCCGCGCGCATGGACGCAGGGCACGGCGGAGAAGCCCGCAGGCTTCGCGCCGCGCGTCATGTGCATGTCGTCCGAAGCCCGCCAGCCGAACTGCACGGGATCGAACATCCCGAAGACCATGGCGGCGTGGGAGAGGACGAGATAGACGACCACCGCCGCGACGGCCGAGCGTCCCTTCCAGACGGCCGTCCTGCTGCGGGCGACGAGGCCGCCTCGAGAAGGCCGACGTAGATGAACGGAAGGCCCGCGGCCACGTAGGCGAGGGCCGAAACGGCGTCGACCCAGGTGCGCCATGCGACGACCGACGAGAACTGAAGGGTCACGCAGCCCGAGAGGAGCGCGATGCCGAGCGCGGCTGCATAGGCCGAGGCCTTGTTGAAGGCGGCGAGGGCGCCGCCCTGAGGCGGCTTGATGAGCAGAAGGATTTCGCTCACGACGTAGCACTCCGCGAGCAGCATCGGTGCGGCCATGAAGAGGACGAGCATGTGCCAGGAGCCCATCATGAGCTCCATATAGTGGGTCATTTCCATTTTGTGTGTCTCCGAAAAAAGAAGCTTGAGTGACGCGGACGGACGGCTGTCCGTCCGGAGGGCGTGCGGGCGCAGGGCCCGAAGCTTCAGGCTTTCGGAGGCGGAGAGTCCCTGCCGAGGATGACGCTCGTGTCGGCGGGACGGGAACCTGTGGCGGGCGGGAGGACGGAGGCGGAGTACGCAGTCCGGCACTCGGGCGCGGGCGCCGCGGGCGGCGTCACGCAGCAGAGGCGATCGGTGCAGGGCGCTTCGGGCGCCGCTGCGGAACATTCGGCCCGAACGGCCGCCTCGTGACGCGAGGCGTGTGACCCGACTGAGGCGGGTTCTCCCTGCCATGAGGCGGAGACCGCCTGCACAACGGCGGCATGATCCGGACAGGCGTGCGCACCGCAAGGCAGCGCAAGGAGCGCGGCTGCAACGAATACGAAGGCCATTGAGCGGATCAATATTGTGAAACCGCCTCTGAAAGAATTGAAGACGGAATAGATTGTAGCTCCGATGCATTCGGGCGGCATAGGGCGAACGCAGTAGGCGGTGCGGGCGGCGGATAAAAACAAGGCGCCGTGCCCGAAGGCGCGGCGCGAGAAGGAGGGAGGCGCCTGATGACGGTGCGCCTCCTGAGGAGGCCTGCGGTTCCAAAGAGAAGAGAGACCGCAGGACTGAATCCGCCGATGCTTATCGGCTGAAGGCCTTGTCGAGCGAGATCGGAAGCGCGCGGTAGCCCATGGTGGACTTGAGCACGATTTCGACGGACGGTTCCGTGGAACCCCACTTGAACTCGTTGATGACGGGGTTCGGGCTCACGCTCTTAAACTGCTTCATGTTGAGCGAGGCGGTGGCCGAGTAGACGAAGACGGAGTTCTTGTCGGCCTGGTATTCGGTCACGGAGGTAATCGGGCTGTACCATTCGAAGCCGCGTTCCTTGCCGTATTCCCAGACCTGCTCGATGGTCATCTTCTTCTGGTCAATCCTGTAGATCACGGCGCGGGAGTACTTCATTTCAGGCAGCGCCGGCTGTTCCATGCCGCGTGCATCACCGTTGTCGAAGACGGAGAGGTAGAAGACGTCCTTGTCGGACTTGGAGTCGATGCGCCAGCCGGTGTGCTGCGTCCAGGTCCAGTCGAAGCCGCCCTCGCACTTGGAGCCTTCGCACTTGAGCGGCTTGCCGTTCTTGTCGATCGGCGTGAGAAGCTTGTCCTGGAACTCCTTCTTCCAGCCTTCATGCGAGCCGACGATCCACTTCACCTTCTTGTCGCGGCCGATCTTGATGAGGGCCGACTGGTGGCGGGAGGAGATGATGATCGAGTCGTCTGACGGGTCATAGTCGACGGAGTTGACGTGGGCCCAGTTGCGGCCCGGACCGACGCCCGCGATGTCGCCGAACTGATTGTTCGTATCCATCTTCGCGAGTTCTTCGGCGGAGAGCGTCTGGCCGGACTTGGAGGCGTCGACGTTGAGGCACACGGCGCCCTGGTCCATCGCCTTGATGACGTTGTCGCGATACGGGTCGAGGATGTCGAAGAGACGGAAGTCGTCGACGGCGCAGCCGTTCTGGTCGACCTCAAGGATCACGTCGCGGACCGTGTGGACGCGCTTGCCGTCGGGACGGCGGTAGTCGGCCGAGGAAACGCGCAGGAAGTAGTGGCCGTTCTGGGCCGGGTCCATGGCGTGCGAGAAGTCCGCGTAGCCGGCGGGCAGGCGGCGGTTGAAGACCTCGCGGCCCATCAGGTCGTACTTGGCGTAGCGCTGGCCGTAGCCGAAGGTGAGGAAGCCGTCGTCGGCCTGATGGAAGCCCATCATGATGCCGGACTTGTAGATGTTCTCAGGATCGTAGATCGGCGAGACGAACATGTACCAGCGGACGTCGCCCGCCGTGTCGATCACGGCGTTCTGCGGATAGTAGACCCACTCGAGGGCGCCGCCCATCGGATTGTTCCATGTCGTGCGTGCGACGTTGCCGCCCGAAGGCAGGAAGTTGTTGATGAAGTAGAGGCGGTCCTTGAATTCGGGCGCAACCTTCTTCACTTCGGTTTCGAACATGGCGTGGTGCTGGGCGGCCGTGCCGTTCGTCTCAGTGTGGATCCCGGGCGCGTAGATGCGGTAGACCTCGTTTTCGACGCGGGTTTCCTTCGTGCCGTCGACGAGCGTGTAAGACACCTCGACCGTGTTGTTGTAGTCGGGATAGAGGCCGAAGACCGGGATGCCCGCATGGGTGCGCAGCTGAACATCGCTCACGTTGTACTTGATTTCGGCGCCGCCGTGCTTGGGAACGATGCGGACCGCGGCATCCTTGAGCTGGTAGCCGCCGTTGCGGATGACGGCCGTGAGCGGCGCGATCTTGTACGGGTTCGTGATGACTTCGCCGATCTTGCCTTGGACGGCGTACTGGACGTTCGGGCCGGAGCCGCCGCCCGAGGCGGAGGCGGTGCCCGGAAGAATGCAGGCGGCGGCAACGGCCGCGGCGGCGAGCTTCAGTGTGAAGGACTTCATGAGGAAACTCCTTTGGATCCCTGGTCGGGGAGATGAAAGCGTGGTTTTGTCTTCTGGCGCGGACGTACTTTAGGTCGCGGCATTCTCTGCCGGGAGGCTGTCGCGCCATGGCTGTAAGGTTAGAGAAGACCGGAATTTCCAACCATTGTGAATTTCAGACGTGTTCAGGTCATATTTGACGAATGGAACCGTTCAAAAATGAGAAAAGAACCGAGGGAACCTCTCGACCGCGACCATTTGCTTCTCTTCAGGACGCTCTGCGCGCCGCACAACCTTCAGCGGGCCGTCTCGCAGCTCGGCATGCCGCAGGCGACGGCGTCGCACTCGAGCCGAAGGTGGCGGCCGTGATCGCAAGCTTCGAGGACCTCTTCGTCGAGGAGACCTTCGATCCCGCGAGTCTGGTGCGCGAATTCAGGATCGCGTGCGCGGATCATGCGATGTTCTACATCGGGCCCGCCGTCACGCTCGCTTCCAGAACGGCGCCGGGCGTCACGTTCAGGCTCTCGCCCAACGGAGACGACTGGGTCGTGGAGCTCCAGAAAGGCGATCTGGACTTCCTAAACAACCTCGCCACTGAAGTGGGAGGCTTCCTGCGGCTGTTTCTGTGATCTTTCCCATCGAGCGCGCGCCCGAAGGCTGCGCATGCCTGCCGCTTTCGTCGTGCGAAGCGGTCATTCGCTGGCCCGAAGGTTCGACGAGGCGGGCGCACTCACGCTCGAAGAGTGTCTTGCGCACAGATACCTGGAAGTCCGACCGGGCCCCGAATGGGTGCTTAGGGCAATGGACGCGTCGGTTTCCGAGGCCTGGATCGCAAGGCCGCGTGCGGTGAGAACGCCGTACTTCTTCAGCGCCGTGCAGATGGTGAGGCGTTCCGACCTCTGCTTGACCTGTTCCGAGACGCTTGCGCGTGAAGTCGCGGGCACGGATGAATTCAGGATTCTGCCGCTTCCCGAGGAGTGTTCGAAGAAATGGGTTCCGAAGCTCGTCTGGCACGAGCGCGGACATCGGGATCCCGCAATGCAGTGGCTGAGGAGCGTGATCACCTCGCTCGTGCACGAGCAGGATTCGGGTCGGTGAGGAAAGAGCTGCAGATGGAAATGAAGGGCCGGTTCCGTGAAGAACCGACCCCTTTCCGTACGTCTGCCTGCCGGGCCGTTGGAGGAGCGTGGGTCCGGCCGGGCGGGCGTGCATGCATGCGGCGGAGAAGTCCGCATGCGTGAGGTCGATGCCGGGCGCCGTGAGGAGAGAGGACGGCGCCCGGCACTTCTCAGTCGTGAGACCTGGAGGTCTCGTCAGGCGACTTCCTTCGCGGCGTTTTCGCCGGCGATCTGGCCGAAGACGAAGCAGTCGAGAACGGCGTTGCCGCCGACGCGGTTCGTGCCGTGGATGCCGCCCGTGATTTCGCCTGCGGCGTAGAGGCCCGGAATGACCTTGCCTTCCCAGTCAAGGGCCTGAGCCTTGACGTTGGTGTTGATGCCGCCCATCGTGTGATGGACCGTCATGCCGGTGTAGCAGGCCCAGAAGGGACCGTCCTCGATGCGCTTGGTGAGGTTGACGGGCTGCTTGTGGAAGTCGTCGTCGCGGCCGTTCTTGACGAAGACCTCGTTGTAGCGCTTGATCGTCTTCTCGAGGCCGTCGGGATCGACGCCCATCTTTTCGGCGAGTTCGCGGATTGTCGGGGCCGTCCAGGCCTCGTTGATCTTGATGCCTTCCATGATGGCCTTGCGGTTGACCGCGTCGTAGCTCATGAAGTTCGTGTTGTCGCAGACCGTGTAGCCGTAGCGTTCCGGCGTGCCGAGCACGGCGTCGCGGATCACGTCGCGGCGTTCGCCTTCGTTGACGATGCGGTTGCCGCGCTTGTCGACGTAGATGGAGCCGTTGACGTTGAAGTTGAGGAGAAGCTTCATCTTCTTGCCGGCGGGAGCACCCGGAGTCGACTGGATGAAGTCCATGCCGACGAGGTAGGCGCCGACGCGCACGGCGGCCATAGCGACTTCGCCCGTGGAGCCGGGGAGGTTGTCGGTGCCGAGCCCCTTGACGCGCGGGTCATGCAGCTCGCGCAGGTAGCGGTTGCCGGAGAAGCCGCCGGCGGCGAGAACGACCGCCTTCGTGGCGCGGATGAAGCGGGCGGGGCCCTTGGCGGGCTGGACCTTGACGCCGATCACGCGGCCCGCAAACTGCTCTTCGCGGATGATTTCGGTCACGCCGAGGCCCGTGCGGACCTGAACGCCGAGTTCCTTGGCAGCCTTCGTGAGGACGGTGCCGTAGCCCTGGCCCTTCGGAAGCGCAGGGATGTGCGAGCGCGGATAGAGCGCGCCGAAGATCTGGATGACGTTGTCCTTGAACTTCATGCCGAGGGATTCGAGCCAGGTGATGGCGCCGTAGGCGTTGTCGCAGAGGACCTTGACGCGTTCGGGATCGCCGCGGAAGTCGCCTGCGGCGAGCGTCTGCTTCATGTGGTTTTCGGGCGAGTCCTTGATGCCCTGACGCGGCTGGCGCACGGGGTCGGCGGCGTTGATGAAGCCCTGGGCAATGAGCGTGTTGCCGCCCGTGAAGGCGAGCTTCTCGAGGACGAGGATGTCCTTGGCGCCCGTCTGGGCGGCCTTGACGGCGGCGGCCATGCCGGCGCCGCCCGCGCCCACGACGACGATTTCGTGGGTTTCGTCCCATTTGACGTCGTTGCGGCACTGTGCGGATGCGGCGCCCGTGAAGGCGGCTGCGGCGGTGCCGATGCCTGCGGCGGCGAGCATGCGGCGGCGGGTGAGATTCGCGGTCATGATGTTTCTCCTTCTGGAGCGAAGCAGCGAGTGGTCTTGTTCGACGGGGCCCCTTCTGGGGACCCCGAAGCCCGCGGGCTGCGCTCGGTTTGTCATGACTGCATTGTCGGCCGACGGATTACGCGCGTAACTTGGAAAAGGTCAACGGGAGGCGATTTCGTCCCGTGCGTGAAGAAGAGAGCGGCGGGCGGCGGCGAAGAACGGCGGGGCCGGCCTCATCTGCCGATGAGGCGCATGATGTCGGGCAGCATGGCCTCGAGGACCTTGCCCGAATGAATTCCGAACTTCCGGTAGATTTTGGCGCGGTGGCCCTGCACGGTGCGCTCGGAGATGCCGAGCTCGGAGGCGATGCGCGCGTCGCTGCGGCCGAGCGAGATGAGTTCGAGCAGATGTCTTTCCCGGTCGCTCAGGGCCTTGGCGCCCGCCTTGAGGAGCTCGGCCGAGAGGCCTTCGCGGCGCAGGCGGTCCTTGTGCACGGCCGAGGAGATGGCGGCGAGGAGCTTCTCGTCGTCGACGGGCTTGAGCAGAAAGTCGACCGCGCCGCGCTTGAGGCTCTGGATCGCGGTGTCGAGGTCGCCGTGGCCCGTGAGGAAGATGACGGGCAGCTCAATCCCGCGCTCCTCCATCGCCTGCTGAAGTTCGAGGCCGCTCATGCCCGGCATGCGCACGTCGAGGACGAGGCAGCCGGGAGAGTCCATATTCTCGACAAGGAACTCCCGCGCGCTCGCGTAGCTCACGCATCGCCAGCCTTCAATCTCGAGCATCAGGGATAGTGCGGCGCGCACGTCGGGCTCGTCGTCGACGAGGCGGATGAGTGCCGAGTCGCGCTCGGCGGGATCGAATTCGGATTCGGTCATGGCAGATTTCCGTAGTTTTCATGCAGAGGCGCTTCGCTTCGGGCGGGCATCGTCAGCGTGACGGCGAGTCCGCCGCCGTCCCTTGCGGTGCGGGCCGAGAAGGCGAGCGTGGCGAGGTGGGCCTCGGCGATCGACTTGCAGATCATGAGTCCGAGTCCGAGGCCCGAGGACTTCGAGCTTGCGAGCGGACGTCCGATCTCGGCGAGAGCTTCGGGCGTGAGACGCGCGCCCGTGTTGGCGACGGTGAGGCGTACGGCGGTGCCTTCATCTGCCGCGTCGAGCGTGATGAAGAGGCCGTAGGGACGGCCTCCGGAGGCTTGCGCGGGCTCGGGCGCCGAGAGTACCGCCTCCTGGGCGTTCTTTACGAGATTGATGACGAGGACCCGAAGCTCCACGGCGTCGCCCGAGACGATGAGGCCGGGGCGGATGTCCGCGGCGACGGGCACCTTGAGGCGGTCGGACTTCGTCATGTCGGCGAGGCACTCGGAGAGGAGTGCGGGCAGGTCGACGGGGAGGTCGCGCCTGGCGCCCTCTCTGGCGTAGCTTCTCACGCGGTCGATGATCGCGCCCGCCGTGTCGAGCTCGGCCGACATGCCCGAGAGGCAGCGTTCGGCGAGCACCGGGTCGGGTGTGCCGCGGCGCATGAGCGTGCGCATGCCGCGCAGGTAGCAGCGAACGGCCGAGAGCGGCTGGCAGAGTTCGTGCGCGAACATCGAGCTCAGCTGCCCGACAATGCCCGCGCGCTGCAGGCTGTCGAGCCTCGCGCCCGTCTCGCGCACCTGTTCGCGGGCGGCCTTTTCGCGCTCGAGTGCGGCGCTGAGGTCGGCGGTGCGGCGCCTGACGAGCTTCTCGAGTCTTGCGAAGTGCAGGATCCAGGCGGCGAGAAACCCGAGGAGCAGGAGGACGCCGCCTCTGGCCTCGTCCCAGATGCGTTCGAGCGTCCAATGGTTGAGATAGGCGAAGGGACCGGTCTTGAGCGAGCGGAAGAGGTCGTTGACGCGGTCGAACTCAGTCGCGATCGAGACGGTGAAGCCGCCCGGCGTCATGTCGGGCTTGAGGTTGAGAAGGAGCATTGCGACATGCTTCGTGATGACGGGCGGCGTGTGCGGCACGCTCGCGATCGTCCATCCCGGATACATGTCGGTCGAGTAGCGGCAGCCGAGCGACTCGGCGCGAAGGCCGGGCTTGTCGTTGACGACGGTCCAGCGGCCCGCGAACTCGGGATGGCGCTCCGTGATGGCCTCGGGCATGCAGGCGCGAAGAAGGCCTGCGTCGGCTCGGCCCTCGACGACCGCTCGCAGGACCTCGACGGGACGGTTGTCGGTTTCGGTGACGGCGCTGAAGAATTTGTCGGGCCTGAAGCCTGCGGCGGCGATCTCGCCCATGTTGAGCATGTATGTCATGAAGTTCGCGCGGCTCGTCGTGACGGCCGTCATGCCTTCGAGTCTGGCGAGGTCCGTAATGTCGGCTCGCCCGCTCCTGACGACGATCACGCCCGCAACGCAGCGGTTCGGATCGGGAAAGGCCCTGGACGTGATGGTGCCGATGTCGCGCGCGCCCATCGGACGCATCTGCACGAAGAAGCCGGAGCTGCCGAGAAAGAACTCGACCTCGCCTTTTCTCACCGCTTCGGAGAGCGCTTCGGTCGTGTAAAAGCGCGGAACGATCCGGAGACCGGGTGAATTTTCCTGCAGATGGCGGACGATCGTCTCCTGAATGTTTTCGCGTCTGCTCAGGTAGGATGCCTCCGACTCGAAATCAAGCAGGCCGATGCGCACGACGGTGCGGGCCTCGCTGCGGAGCGGGGCGTCGGGCTCGATCGTGGCGGACGGCGCTGCAAGGGCCGCGCCGAGCGGAACGAGGAGTGCTGCAGAAAGGAGGCGAAAGGCTTTCATGAGGGAGCCGAAGCTGAAGCTCTTGCGCAGCCGACGGCGGTCTTGATCTCCGGTGATGATCGGAAGACTGATGATGAAGGATTTCGTGCTCATGGGAGTACCTTGGCACAGGAGTTGGAAAGACACACGCCTTTCATCGGGGGACAACAAATAGATTGGAAGAGAGAGGTTTGCCGCATTCCTCCATCCGAATGAATTCGGAGGCTTCCTGCGGGTGGTTCTGTGAAGGCGAAATCCCGTTCAGGACGAGCCTCGGACGCAGCCCGGAACGATTGGTTGTGCTGCAGGAATTTTACGCGACGCAGAAGACGAGCATGTCGAATTCGCCGACGTGTTTCAGAGGACGGTGAGGCCGGGGCTCAGGCAGGATGATGCGCCTGTGGAGTCGAGGCGGTCGCATGGCAGCGGTCGTGCAGGGACGTCGCCGGGATCAATGTGCGATATAGTTAGGTCAGTTGAACAGACACATGAGAAACACGCAGATGGCCTCCACCACCGAGTATGAAGACGAGAGGGTCAACCTCTCGAAGGACGCCCCGAAACAGGCTCGTCCCCGCAAGAAGATCCTCGTGCCGCCCAAGCCGCATGAGAAGCGCTACTCGAGCTTCAACAAGCCGCAGATCACGCTCGATACGGAAACGACGGGTCTTGATCCCGACAAGGGCGACCGCATTCTCGAGATCGGCTGCGTGAGGCTCAACGGCCGCGAGATCTCGCTTGATCCCGACGACTATCTGCAGATCTACATCAATCCAGAGCGCGACATTCCCGAGGAGACGACGGCCATTCACGGCATCACGAACGAGAAGGTGAAGGACTGTCCCGTCTTTGCGGACATCGTGGACGAGTTCCTCGACTTCGTCTCCGACACGGAGCTGCTTATTCACAACGCGAAGTTCGACGTGGGCTTCATCAACATGGAGCTCGAGCGTCTCGGCAGGGGCAGGCTCGAGGACTACGTCGCGCAGATCACGGACACGCTTGAGATCGCCCGCGAGATGTATCCCCGGCCGCCGCGTGAGTCTTGACGGCCTGTGCCTGATGCACAAGATCGACAACTCCGCCCGCGTGTTCCACGGCGCACTGCTCGACAGCCAGCTTCTTGCCGAAGTGTATCTGACGATGACCCGCGGCCAGGGCGAGATCGACCTCGACAACTGGGGCGACGCGGTCGAGATTCCGCCCGAGATCATCGCCCGCCTGACCATGCCCGAGCCCTCGCCCGAGGAGCTCGCCGAGCACGAGAAGATGCTCGACAAGGCCGACAAGCAGTGCAAGGCGACCTGCGCATGGCGCAAGGCGCTCGGCATCGGCGTCGAGGAGAAGGAGTCGTAGTCTTCGCCGCCTGTGCGAAACGGGCGCGGCGTTCTATACTTTCAATTCCAGCTTCCTGAACGAATCCCGACATGACCGAGAAGCCCCTGATCATCATCAGCTCCCGCACCGGCAACACGCTGGCCGTGGGACATGCCGTCTGCGACGCGCTGCCTGGCGCCGTCATGATGCGCCCCTCCGAGGTTCCCGACGACCTCACGCCCTACAATCCCGTCCTGCTCGGCTTCTGGTGCGACAGGGGCGATGCGCCCGAGGAGATCCTCAGGATCGCGCCCCGCCTCAGGAACAAGACGATCGGCTGCTTCGCCACCATGGGCGGCGACCCCGAGGGCGAGAAGTCGAAGGCCTGGATGCAGAAGACGAGCGAGAAGCTCGTCGCGATGGGCGAGGGCAATACGCTTGCGGAGACCTTCCTCTGCCGCGGCCGCATCGACCCCGAGGTCTTCCAACGCATGACCGACATGCTCGGCGGCACCGTGAGTCCCGAGCGCGAGGCCGGCCGCAGACTGAGCGAAACCCACCCCGACAGGCTCGATCTCGACAGGGCCGCGCAGATCTTCGGCGGCTTCTTCGGCGGCAGCTGGTAGAAGCGTCCGGAAGACGCGATCGAACGTGATCGAAGGAAATCGAAAGGGCTGTGCCTCAACCGCACGGCCTTTTGCGCATTTTGCGTGCGCTTTGCCGCGTCGCGCTATCATGAGGACCTCTCGGAAAGCAAGCCCCGCCCCTCGGGCAACAACAGGAGACAACACGGATGAAGATCCTTCTCATCAACGGCAGTCCGCGCGAAGGCAACACCGCCCGCGTGCTTGAGGCCCTCGCCGTCAGGCTCGGCGGCCATGAACTCGAGACGCTCAGGCTCGGCGAACTCGGCATCAGGGGCTGCATCGGTTGCCTAAGCTGCCAGCAGGATGTGGAGCACTTCGTCTGTCATCAGACGGGCGACGACGCCAATGCAGTGCTCGCGAAGATCGTGGCGGCCGACGTCGTGCTCATGGCGACGCCGCTCTACGGGCATTGCTTCACGGCCCAGATGAAGTGCCTCGACGACCGCATGTCGGCCCTGGTGAAGTGGGTGGGCGGCGAGCATCCGCACGTCGTCTCGGCGCTCAAGGACAAGCCGATGGGCCTTGCGGTCACCTGCGGGGGACCGTCCGCAGGAAACGCCGACCTGCTCCTCGCGCTCTTTGACAAAATTGCCGAAGGCCGTCAGGCCCGCGTGTTCGGCAAGTACGTCTTCGAATTCTGTCCGGGCGATCCTGCGGGCTTCACGCCCGACGAGGCGCTCCTCGCGCGCATGGCGGCCGATGTCGCGGCGCTTGGCTGAGTCTTGCAAATACCCGCTCGTTTTCGGCGGGACTCGATGCGCATCATGTTACAATGCGCTCCTTTCGCGCCTGTGCTCCGCGTGCAGGCGCCCGCAACTCAGAAAACCAACAGTTCAAGGACACCGCCATGACCTCTCTCCCGCCTTGCCCGAAGTGCAGCTCCGAGTACGTGTACGAGGATGCCGGCCATCTCGTCTGCCCGGAATGCGCCCATGAATGGACGCCCGGCGAGGAAGCCGCCCATGACGAGGAGAAGCTCGTCGTGAAGGACGCCAACGGCACGCTGCTCGCCGACGGCGACTCCGTCACCATCGTCAAGACCCTCAAGGTGAAGGGTGCCTCGACGCCGCTCAAGATCGGCACCAAGGTGAAGAACATCCGCCTCGTCGAAGGCGATCACAACATCGACTGCAGGATCGACGGCTTCGGCGCGATGCAGCTCAAGTCCGAGTTCGTCAAGAAGCTCTGACGCAGGACGTCGTCCTGCGAGGATCTATCTGGACGCGAAAGGCTCCGCTTCTCTCCGTTTCGACGGAGGAAGGCGGAGCCTTCTTCGTTTGAGGGGCGCGCGGGTCTTCCGGACGATCAGCAGACCGTATCGAGCGGGGGCGGCTCGTCGGGCATGTTCGGGGCGGGCGCTTCGGGCGACGGCTCGCGGGACGGTGCGGGTGCGGGCCTTGCCGCTCCGGTGCGTGCGGAGCCGCTCGGGGCCGTGCGTCCAGCGCGGACCTTCTGCAGTTCGGCCGCGATGAAGGCCTCGTATTCGCTCACGAAGTTGTCGAGCTGCTCGGCGCCCGACTCGACGAGCCTGAGGCGCTCCTCGAAGTGTGCGGTCATGGCGGCCGAGCGGATGCGGGGCGAAACCCGCTTGAGGAGCCTGCGGCCAGATTCGGTACAGTGCAGGTACTTGCCTTCGGTCTCGAGGTATTCCTTGCGCTTGAGTTCGGCGATGATGGCCGCGCGGGTGGCCGGCGTGCCGATGCCGCCCGCCTCCTTGAGCATGGCCTGCCCCTTCGGGTCGTCGAAGCTGCGCCAGATGTTCTCCATGGCGGCGATGAGCGTGCCCTCGGTGAAGAACTGCGGCGGCTTCGTCTTGTCCTCGCGCCCCTTGACGGCGCGCACGTCGCAGACGTCGCCCTTCCTGAGTGCGGGGAGCGTCTGGGCGTCGTCCTCGTCCTCGGCGTCCGGATCCCGGCCGCCTGCGGCCTTCGGGTTCTTCCTGCGCTTTTCCTCGGCGGCCCTGCGGTCCTTCTCGAAGAGGATGCGCCAGCCTTCGACGCGCACGACGCGCCCCTTGGCGGTGAAGGTCTCGTCGCCGATTCCGAGCACGACCTCGGTTGCGTCGAACTCGTGCACCGGGAAGAACTGCGCGATGTAGCGCCTCACGATGAGGCGGTAGATGTCGGCTTCCTCGCGGGTGAGCGTGGCGGGATCGATCGTGTTGGCGACGGGCACGATGCCGTGGTGCGCCGTCACCTTCTTGTCGTTGAAGGTCGGGCTCTTGAGCTTCGGATCGGCCTTGGCGCAGGCGGGAGCAGCGGCGGGGAAGTTCCTGGCGACGGCGGCGAGCACGGCGGGCGCGTCCGCGTGCTGGGATTCGGGCAGATAGCCGCAGTCAGTACGAGGATAGCTCGTGATCTTCCTGACTTCGTAGAGCGACTGGCAGACCTTGAGCGTGTTCTCGGCCGTCATGCCGAAGCGCTTGCTCGCCTCGATCTGGATGTCGGCGAGCGAGTAGGCCTTGGGCGGATTGGCCTTGCGGCGCTTCGTCTCGGCGGAGAGCACCGTGGCGGTCTTTTCCTTCGAGAGCCGCTCGACGAGCGCGCGGCCGACGTCGAGGTCGATGAGGAGCCTGCCTTCCTCGTCGAGGCCCTTCTGGTCGGGGCCGGGCTTCCAGCGTGCGGTGAAGGGGACGGTCTCTTTGGCGAGGTCAGCCGTGATCGAGAGGTAGGGCACGGGCGTGAAGTTGCGCACCACGTAGTCGCGTCGTGCGACCATGAAGAGCGTCGGCGTCTGCACGCGGCCCACGGCGAGGAGTCCGTCGCCGCCCGCGAGCGTGTAGGCGCGTGAGAGGTTCATGCCGAGCAGCCAGTCGGCGCGGGAGCGTCCGCGCGCGGCGTCGCGCATGCCCGCGTAGCTGCGGTTGTCGCCGAGCTTGGCGAGGCCTTTTCGGATGGAGGCGGGGTCCACCGCCGAAACCCAGAATCGCTCGACGGGCTGTCGGGCCCTGAAGTGCTCGAGCACCTCGTCGACGAGGAGCTGTCCCTCGCGGTCGGGGTCGCCCGCGTTGACGACCGTTGCCGCAGACTTGAGCAATTTGCCGATCACCGAGAGCTGCTTCTTCGCACCGCGCTCGCTCTTCGCCTCCATCAGCCAGTGCTGCGGAAAGATGGGCAGGTCCTGCATGCGCCAGATCTTGCGCCCCTTCTTCGTCTTCGGAATGTCGTCGGGCAGGTAGGCGTCGGGCTCGGCCTGCTCGAGAAGATGGCCGAAGCACCAGGTGACGACCACGTCGTTTCGGCAGTTGATGAACCCGTCGCCTCGGCCCGATACGCCGAGCTCGGCGGCGATGGCCTTGGCAACGGAGGGCTTTTCGGCGATGAAGAGCTTCATGAGGGATCCGTTCGAGATTATCGGAGCAGTGTACAGATTTCGCGCTCCGGACGCACGGCCCGCTCAAAAGAGCCTTCAATTTCGACTCACGATTGTATGGGAAAACAATGGGCTTGATCCGGTCGATGTTTATGGCCAATCTTTACACTCTTCGTTCGTTTTTGCCGAATGTTAAGTTCAAGTCATTCGAGCGTTCTGTCAATTGAAAAAAACAATCGCCGAAAACTAGGGAAAAATACGCAAGTCGAAGGTCGAGCCCAGCATGGTTTTTCTTGAGCTTCGTCAAGGTCGGGAAAACCCTCCGAATGGCGCGTCGGAAAAAGCGAAGGGGTGTTGGGTAAAAACCCTGAGTCTAGGTGCGACTTTTGAGCAACTGCCCTCTGTGGGAGAAGGACGTCGGAGGCGTTCACGTGTTAGCATCGAATCCGTCCCCCCGACAAGGGGGCTTGACAAACAGGAGGCAAACATGACTGAATTCTGCTCGATTGACCGGGTGACCTACCCGCTGCCGTGCCAGCAGTCCTACATGCGGTGGAGTGCTCATTCGCTCTCCCCGCTTGACACCGTGTCGCAGGGGCGACGCGAAAGCGGCCTGCAGCAGATGCATCCCGAAGCGCTTCAGAACGTTCGCAAGCGCGCATTCGAGATGCTTGACGCCGGCATGAACTGCGTTGAGATCGCAAGAAAGCTCAGCGCGCACCCGCAGACGATCCGCAAGTGGAAGAAGCATCGCGAGACCTTCGGTGAAGAGCTCTCGGTGATCGGCCTCAAGCGGGGCCCGAAGAAGCTCCGTCCGGAGGTGCTCTAAAAAGAGACGCAGTCACTGCGACTGCAAGGCGGACGGCCCGCAGGATTGAGAGGAATCCTGCGGGCCGTCCGCTTTTTTTGAGATTCGCAAATGGTGATGCGGAACGGGGTTTTCGGGTGACGCGGCTTTTAATTTGATTTTTGAGCTACAATTCCGGCATTGGATGAGGTTGTCTGAAGGAGGCCGGGATGTCGGAAGAGGACAAGAGGGAAGCGGGTTCGCCCGCGAGGGGCGGTGCGCGCACGGGCGCGGGTCGTCCGAAGGGATCGGGAACCTATTCCGAGGTGAGAAGCGTGAGGCTCAGGCCCGATGAGGCCGAGCACTGCAGGCGAAAGGGCGGCAACCGCTACCTGAGGGGCCTCATTCGTGCGGACATGACGCGGGAGGAGGCGCCCGAAGGGGAGGACCGGCCTGCGGACGTGCTGCCTCGCGAGCACCTCAACGTACGCGTCGTCGGGCGCGTGCCGCTTGAAACCGATCCGAAGGACAACGTCACGCGCGTCGAGATGAAGGGCTCGTGCGGCTTTCCGTCTCCGGCGGACGACTATGCGAGCGAGGAGTTCAACCTGAACGATTTCTTCGTGCGCAAGCCCCACACGACCTTCGTGATCGAGGCGGACGGCGACTCGATGATCGACGCGGGGATCTCCTCGGGCGACATTCTGCTCGTCGACAGCTCGAAGGAGCCCGTCGACGGCGACATCGTGCTCGCCTATCTCGGCGGCGCGCTCACGATCAAGCGCTTCAAGCGCATTGACGGCGTCATTGAGCTGAGGCCCGAGAACAAGGAGGGCAACTACAGGATCCTGCGTCCCACTGAGTGGGACGACTTCAGGGTGGCTGGCGTCGTGACGGCGCTCGGCCGCATTCTCGGGCGCGGCCCCTAGGCCGTGCGCCTGTCGACGGGAGGAGTCCTGCATGACGACGCGCTTTCTTCACATTGACGGCAACACCTTCTATGCCTCGGTGCACAGGGTGTTCGATCCCACGCTCAGGCGCCGCCCCGTGGTGGTCCTCTCGAACAACGACGGCTGCGTCGTGACGAGGACGGCCGAGGCGAAGGCGCTCGGCATTGCGCGGGGCGTCCCGTACTTTCAGATCAGGGAGCTCGCCGAGCGGCACGGCGTCGCGGTGCTCTCGAGCAACTACGAGCTCTATCAGTCGATGTCGGACCGCATGATGGCGGTGATCCGCACGCTCGTGCCGAGGCAGGAGATCTATTCGATCGACGAGCAGTTTGCGGACGTCTCGGGCATGGAGAATCTTACGGCGCTCGGCCGCGAGGCGAGGGCTCGCGTGCTCAAGTGGACGGGGATTCCGACCTGTGCGGGCATTGCGCCCACGAAGACGCTCGCCAAGCTCTGCGACCACTGGGCCAAGGTTCATTCCGTCTTCGGGGGCGTCCTCAACTGGGACGACCTTTCGCCCGCGCGCAGGGAGAAGGCCTTTGCGGTGACGCCCGTCTCGGAGGTCTGGGGCGTGGGAGGCAGGACGGCCGCCAAGTTCGAGGCCCTCGGCGTGCGGACGGTGCTCGACTTCGTGAGGGTGCCGGGCGGCGTCGTGAGGCGCCTGGGCGGCGTGGTGCTCGAGCGCACCTGGCTCGAACTCCAGGGGCGCTGCTGCATCGAGCTTGAGGAGACGCCGCCGGGGAGAAAGCAGATCGTGCGCTCCCGCAGCTTCTCGGCGCCCGTCTCCGACTTCGACGGCCTGCTGTGCGCGGCCTCCGTGCGCATGGAGAGCGCGGCCCGCGTGCTTCGGCGCGAGGGAAGCGAGGCGACGCACGTGGGCGTTCTCTTCAGCACGAGCCGCTTCAGGGAGAACGAGCCGTAGCATTCGGCCGAGGTGGGCGAAAGGCTCCTGCGGCCGACAGCCGACACCATCGAGCTCACGGCGGTCGCCGAGGCGCTCGTGAGAAGGGCCTGGCGAAGGGGCTTCGCCTACTGCAGGCTCGGCGTGGTGCTCTCGGGACTCGTGCCCGCCGTCGACGGCGCAGCGCGATGCGTGCAGCCGCAGTCCCTCTTCGACGAGCCCGAGGACGATTCGGCCCGTGAGCGGCGCAGAAGGCTCATGATGACCTCCGACATGATCACGGGACGCTTCGGGCGGGATGCGATCAGGACGGCGGCCTGCCTGCAGGCGGACGGCTGGGAGATGCGCAGGGACCGCATGACGCCCTGCAGCACGACGTGCTGGGACGAAATGCCGGGCGTCGACTGAGGACGAAATGCATGCCCGGCCTTCGAAGGAAGGACGCAGCACGATTCGTGGTCATGGATAGTGTTTGTGTGTGAAACAGGGTGCTTCGACATTTCCCCACTCGTTCGAGCCGGCCGGTTATGTCCTCATCGGACCGGCGCTCGATGGCGATCTGATCGGGGACAAAGAAAAAGGGCCTCCGGAAGGGAGGCCCTTTGTTCTGATCGCTGCTTAGCGGATGTGCTTCACGGAAACCGTGGAGAGCACCTTGCCGAGAATGACGATCTTGTCGTCGGTGGCGATTTCGTTCGCAAAGCGCTTGGGATTGTCGATGCGGATGTCGAGCGTGCCGTCAACGAGCGGCTGGATGCGGCGAAGTTCCTTCGTTTCGCCGACCTGGACGAGGTAGACGCCGGAGCCGATCACCTTGTTGATCGTATGGTTGATGACCACGAGGCTGCCGCTGCGGATCGTCGGAGCCATGTCGTCGGATTCCTGCGTGAAGAGCGAGAGCTTGTTGGCTTCCGTGCCGAAGGTGCGCTTGGCGCTGTCGGCCGTGAGCGACAGGCCGATCGTTTCGGAGGATTCGGGACGCGGGCGGATGACGACTTCGTCACGGCCGGAGGCGTGCTCGCCGTAGGTGAGCCAGTGGGCGGAAACGCCGAAGACCTTGGCCATGCGCTCAAGATAGATGACGCGCGGAACGGCCTGGTTGGAGCACCACTTGGAAATGGAAGGCTGGGCGATGTCGATGCGGCGGGCGAGCTCGCGCATGGAGATGCCGGAACGCTTGAGTTCGGAGCCAATGCGGCCGCCGAGTGTGTCGGTCGAGGTGGAATTCACGATAGTCCCCTTGTGAAGGTGTAATGAGATCAGCTGATTTTTCGGATATCGACGGCTTTTGTGGGTCCGTTGATATCTCTTGTTGCTTATAAAATACCTCAAACAGCTGAATCGCGATTCGGAGTATGCACCTAGGTGAACGGGAATCGGCGATACTTTGCGTCAAAATCCTGTTCCCGATGCGGATTCATTTTACACAGAATGAGAGAGTCGAACTAAGAAAACGCTATCGTCGCCGCAAGACGCACAGAACCTTGCGCAAACCGCAATTGGCTAATCTCCCTAGTCGCAGAGGCCTTTACACGGATCTATGGGGTGATTCGGAAATGAACGGTTACAAACTTTGGGTGTGTGTGGACGGAAATTGACGGGTGATCCGGTCGGGAATAGGGGAAGTCGGGAATGACTGCGGTCCGGGCGGGGCGGGGGAAGGGAGTACGTCGTCTGCGGGGAGGGCCGGAGGTGGTCTCCGGGGGGCTGATCCTGAAGGTATCAGCGGGAGTGTATTCGCTGTGAACGCCAGTGGGACTAGGTCCTTGAGTGGATTTTGTCCCACCGGAAGTTCGATTCGGGCTCGGCTGGCGGGCTCAGCGGCCGGCCTTGGGGCAGCTCGAGCGAAGGCCGCTCGAGCAGGCAATGTTGTGGTAGAACCTGGCGCGGACATCGTCCTTGTCGACGCCCTCGCCCGAGAGGTAGAGGTCGCCGAGGATGGCGCAGGCGCGGGTCTGGCGCATCTGGCAGGCCTTGTCGTACCAGACGGCGGCGGCCTTCGGATCGGCCTTGACGCCGTCGCCAGAGCGCAGGATCTTGGCGGCGCGGAAGCACGACGGGGCGTTGCTCAGGCGGCAGGCGGCCTGGTAGTTCTGAAGGGCAAGCTTCATGTCGACGGGCACGCCGTTGCCGTTCTGGCGGCGCTCGGCCGCGTCGAGGCAGGCGTCCATGCGGCCGAGCCTGCAGGCCTCCTCAACCCAGCGCACACGGTCGTCGGAGCGGTCGAGGGTGGCGGTGCGCATGCAGGACGTCTCGTTGCCGAGCATGCAGGATTTGCCGAGCCAGGAGACCAACGCCTCGTGCTCGCCCGCGTCGTTGGCGATGCGGGCCATTTCACGGCAGCTGCGGTCGTCGCCGATCGTGCAGCCGCGCGAGAGAAGTTCCTTTGCGGCCGGAAGGTCGGCCGAATAGATCCTGCCCTCGGCAAGCAGAAGACCGAGATGACGGCAGGACTCGGGGTCCCCGCCTCTGCAGCCCTTCTCAAAGAGGGCGCGGGCCTCGCCGACGGCCTTTTGCTCACTCCGGGCCTTGTCGACGGACGGAAGCACGCGAAGCGCGGCCACCGTGCAGGCGGCGGCCTCGCCGCGGGCGCAGGCGGCCTCGGGCGTCTCGCGGGCCGTCATGACCATGGTCCCGGAAGCAGGTTCGGCCGATGCGGCGGGAGCGGCGGCCGGTGCGGCGTGCGCTGCGTAAGAAAGGGCGGCGGCCGAAAGCATCAGGGAGAAAAGAAGAGCGGATTTGATTTGAAGGGACGTCATGGCGGTCAGCGTCTGTGTGTAAGAAATCTTGGAATTCTGCCCAAGGAGGATGGTGTTTTGCTTAATAACTCGATGAGGGAAAACCCGCGCGGGGTCTCGAGGTCATTGCGGCAGAAGCGCCTTGTAGGCCTCGAGGTCCTCGTCGGTGTAGGCGCAGACGGTCACGCGGCCCGCAAAATCGTGCGCCAGCATCGCCTCGAGCGTGGTCTTCGCGGCGAGGTCCGCAGGAAAGCGGTGGATGCCGCGGCTGATGCAGCAGAAGGCAACGGTCTCGAACTTCATGTCTCGCGCAATGTCGAGTGCGGACGTGACGGCGCGGCGAAGCGTCTCGACCTCGTCCGATGCGCCGCCGAGCCAGACGGGGCCGACGGTGTGGATCACGTGACGGGCGGGGAGCGCGTAGCCCTTCGTGAGCCGGCTCTCGCCCACGGGACAGCCGCAGAGCTCGATGCACTCGGCGAGGAGCTCGCGGCCCGCGGCGCGGTGGATGGCGCGGTCCACGCCGCCGCCTCCGAGAAGCGAGCGGTTGGCGGAATTGATGATGGCGTCGACATCGAGCGTCGTGATGTCGCCCTTGATGACGGAGATGGCACAAGGCTGCATGGCGGATTCCCGAAATGTTCTGATCCATGGATTGTAGTCTCGAGACTTCGGCATTCGCGGTTTCGTATTCGGAAGGAAGGGAAAATCCGAACGCAGTTCGGCACAACCGTCCATCCCTTGTGCGCTATCATCGGAGGGTTCTGCCGCAAAACGTGCGGCAGGTCTTGAATTCAATCATCATCAAACGAAACGGATTCGTCATGAACACTCGACTTCTTCTCGGCGCCCTTGCGACTGCCGCCGTGCTGGCCTCACCCGCTCATGCGAAGCTCGACGGCAAGGTGCCCGAGCCCGGCATGGTGACCTTCGTCACCTTCAGCGCTGACGGCTGCCAGCCCTGCCGCCTGATGGAGCCCGCGCTCAGGAAGCTTGACCAGGAGTACGAGGGCCGCGTCGCCATCCGCGAGATCAACACCTCCGAATACCCCGAACTCGTGCCGTACTTCCGCATCGCGGCCGTGCCCACCCAGATCCTCTTCGACAAGGACGGCAAGGAGCTCGGCTGGCACCAGGGCTACATGGACGAGTCGAGCATGAGGCAGGCGATCGAGGGGGCTCTCAAGGCCGCCGAAGCGAAGCCCGACGAGGCGAAGGCCGCAAAGTAGTCGGCAGGATCCGCTCCTTCCTCTCTCCGTCTCTCCGGACGGGAGGCTGAAGGACGAGGACAAGGGACAATTGAAGGGGCGCCGGATGCTGAATCCGCGCCCCTTCGTGCATTCCACCGAATGTGAAAACGGGCGCCCTCCGGCATGGAGGACGCCCGTTTCGATATGGACTTTCGGGATCAGGCCGATCAGAAGACCAGCTTGGAGATGCCCCAGCCGATGAACGTGCCGCAGGTCACGAAGACGAGGCCCGGACGCAGGTAGGAGTGGTTGATCACGAAGGTGCCCAGACGCGTCGTGCCCGTGCGGTCGAAGGCCGTGCAGCCGATCTGCGCGCCGCCCGGGATGATGAAGTCGCCGTAGCAGCAGGCCCAGGTGCCGACGAGGAACTCGGGCGGCAGGCCGAACTTGAGGCCGAGCGGGATCATGATCGTCGTGGAGACCGTCGGGGAGAAGATGACGGTGGAGACGCAGAAGGTAGCAAGGCAGAAGACGAACGGCGCATCCTTGGCGAGGCCGGCGAAGGCGTCGGCGAGGACCTTGGTGTGCTGGTCGAAGAACGTGCCCGTACACCAGGCGATGCCGAAGACGCCCACGACGCCGATGAGACCGGAGCGGAACACGGAGCCCGAGGCGAACTTCGCGGACGGGACGCGGCAGAGCATGATGATGAAGAAGGCCGTGGCGAGCATCACCATCTGGATGATGTTCGGGATAGGAAGAAGCGTGGTCTTTTCGCCGACCGTCCAGGACGGACGCAGGTCGGAGACGGAGCCCACGAGAATCGAGACCAGAATGCCGAGCAGGAAGATGCAGACGGCACGGCGGGCAAACGGAGCCTCCGCGAACTTCATTTCAGTCGTGGAGTGCGTGGCGAGCCACTGGTAGTCGCCGTTGGCGAGGCGGGCCTTGAATTCCGGGTCGTCCTCGAGCTCCTTGCCGCGCCAGAACACGGAGAGGGCGGCGCAGAAGAGCGAGAGGATGAAGGTCGGGATCGTCACGGCCAGAATCTGATGGAATTCGACGCCCTGAGTGGCCATGATGCCCACCATGGCGGCCATGGCGGCGGACATGGGCGAGGCCATCACGGCGATGCCGGCGCAGATCACGGATGCCGAAACGGCGCGCTCGGGGCGCACGCGAGCCGAGGCCGCCACTTCAGCGACCACGGGATAGACCGCGAAGGCCACGTAGGACGTGCCCACGACCATCACGAAGAAGGAGCACACGAGCGGCCCCACGATGGTAATCATCTTCGGCCAGCGGCGAAGGAGCTTCTCGGCCCAACGGACCATCAGGTCAAGACCGCCCGAACCCTGAAGGACGGACGTACAGGCGATGACCGCCGTGATGATGAGCAGGACGGAAATCGGAGGAGAACCCGGGGGAACGCCCAGAACGAGGACGAGAAGGCACACGCCGAGACCGCCGGCCGCACCGAGGCCGACGCCGCCCAGACGGCCGCCGATGGCTACGCAGACCATAACGATGGCGAACTGGAGCCAGAAGTTGAAATCCATTTCCATGGTTGTAAAGCTTTCTTTTTGGTTGTTGGAGGGAGGCGGCAGTATTTCAGTCAGGGGCCGCCACGCGGTATTTTACAGTTTGTTGCACTGACACACATCATGGTTTTTACGGGGTGCCTGGCGCTCGTTGTGTTCGAAGGCTCCGCATGCACGTCGGCAGCGGGCTTTCGGTATTATTGGCGTGACCCGTGGGCAGTCATGGATTGCCCTGACGACTGAATTCACGAAAGGAGCCTGAAGTGACTGAAACCGCTGTTCCGAATGTTCTCAAGAGCGAGGTGCTCGCCCGATTCGTCGTGGAGACGCCCTCCGAGGCCGTGCCCGACGCGATGGTGAAGAAGGCCGTGCGCCACATTCTCGACTCCATCGGCGCGGGCGTTGCGGGGGCCGTCTCGGTTGAGGCGCAGCGCCTGACGGCCGTGCTTCGCGAAGAAGGCGAGGGGCCCGGCAGGGCCACGCTCTGGGGCCGCGGCGAGACGATGACGCCCGTCAACGCCGCGCTCGTCAACGGCACGGCCTCGCATGCCTTCGAGCTTGACGACACGGGCGGATGCGACCATTCGGGCGCCGTGGTGGTGCCTGCGGCCGTCGCCGCGGTGGAGCTTGCGGACCGTCCCGTGACGGGGCGCGAGTTCATCGACGCGGTGGTGATCGGCTACGACGTCGCCCGCCGTCCGCTCGAGGCCTGCGGCGCCTATGAACCGCACAACGGCGCGGGCTTCCACTCGACGGGCACCTGCGGCACGTTCGGTGCGGCCGCAGCCGCAGCCCGCATCCTGGGCCTTTCCGTGAGGGAGACGCAGAATGCGCTCGGCCTTGCCTCGTCCTTCTCCTCCGGCCTCTGGTGCTGCGTGCACGACGGCGCGCAGAGCAAGCGCATGCATGCGGGCCATGCAGCCTGGGGCGGCCTGATGAGCG
Organism: Dryomyza anilis; assembly: GCA_951804985.1. Taxonomy (NCBI): domain Eukaryota; kingdom Metazoa; phylum Arthropoda; class Insecta; order Diptera; family Dryomyzidae; genus Dryomyza; species Dryomyza anilis. Next base: position 20,878 of record CATORG010000033.1, on the reverse strand, counting down.
CTGTGCTCGCACGCCGCGGCTTCACGGGGCCGACGCACGTCTTCGAGGAGGTCTGGGGCGGCTTCAACCATTCCTTCGCGCCGACCTCGAGCGATCCGGATGCTTATCTGCGCGAACTCGGCGAGAACTGGAAGCTCGGGCGCGTCTCCATCAAGCCGCACGCCTCCTGCCGCTCCACCCATGCCGCAATCGACGCCGTCGACAACCTGCGCGCCGCACACGGCTTCACGGCCGATGACGTCGAGGAGGTGCACGTGATCATCAATCCGTTCGTCTACGGCATGTGCGGTCACGCGACGCTTCATCCGATGAACTCGGCCCAGCTCTCCATCCCCTACAGCGTGGCGGCCGACCTCGTCTTCGGCTCCGCGGGCCTTCCCTCGTTTGCGCGCGCCCGGCGTGAGGACCCGCGCGTCGCCGCCATGATGGCGCGCGTGCGCTTCACGGTCGACAAGAGCCAGAAGGACGACGACGAGCCGATCGTCGAGGTGACGCTCAAGGACGGCCGCAGCTGGCGCGAACACGTGCCGATGCCGCTCGGCGCACCGACCAATCCCGTCACCGACGAGGCGCTTCTCAGGAAGTTCAGGGGCGTGGTCGGCATGGTCTTCACCGAGGAGGAGACCGAGGAGCTCGCACGCACGCTCATGGCGCTCGAAGAGGTCTCCGACTTCAGGACCGAGGTGGCGAGCCTGCTCGCCCGCGAGCCGAGGACGCGCGAGCAGTTCGACGCATAAAGTGCTCGAACATGGTGTGATAAAATCACGGGGTCGCAACCTGCTCTCGGATGGTTCAGCAGTCACCGCGCGAGTTGCAGATGACGACGGCCTCGGCCCGGTAGACGTCTTCGAAATTCTGGGAGAGGCAAAACAAGACGGCCTGCATTCCACATTCGGATTGCAGGCCGTCTTATTTGGTGCTTGTCCCGTCGGAGCGTCAGGCGTCGAGCGCGAGCTTCGATGCAAAGAGCAGGAACATGCTGCCCATGGCGGTGTTGCCGAGCTTCGCGACGGACGGACGACGGCCGAAGAACTTGAGAAGGTCGGCGCCCGCGGTGATGAGGAGCGTCATCCAGGCCATGCTGAAGCATTCAAGGATCAGGGCGAGGATGGTGTAGGAGATCGCCGGATTGTCGAAAGCCGGATCGATGAACTGCACGAAGAAGGAGACGTAGAAGAGAATCGACTTCGGGTTCGTGAGGCTCAGCGCAAGGGCGTTGCGGTAGACCTTGACGAGGCTGCGGCTCTTCTTGACGACGACTTCGGATTCGCCTTCGGCCTTTTCGGCCTTCTTGGCGAAGAACGTGGCGTGGATGGCCTTGCCGCCGAGCCAGGCGAGGTACGCGGCGCCGAGGATCTTGAGCCAGAAGAAGACCTCGGGGTGCGCGAGCACGAGGGCCGCGATGCCGAGGTAGGCGAGGAAGACCAGAACGGCGTCGCCCGTGAAGACGCCCGCAGCGGCGGTGAAGCCCGCGCGGCGGCCGTCGACGATGCTCGTCTTGAGCACGAAGAGCGTGTTCGGGCCGGGGATCATGACGATGATCAGAGCGCCGAGCGCATAGGCCCAGATGTTGAGGATGCCAAAAGTTTCAAGCATGATGGAGATGATCCGTGCGAAAAAAAGACCGCACTCCCTCGGAGTCCGGCCGGCAGATGAATTTTTGCGGTTTGGATGCATTCGGCCCCGCGGGCCTTCCTGCATCGGACGACGAAGTATACAGGTTTTCGCCTAGGGGACAACCCCGAAGTGAGACATTTTCCGGAGAATTTCCTGCACGCGGAAGGTCGATGTCGTGAAGACGATTGCGGCCGTGGCGAAGCGGGGCGATTGTCGTCTGGATACCGCGTTTGCGGGACTCGCTATTAATGGTCCTAGCAAATAGGCTTACAAATAGTCTCAAATAAAGGCCGTACACGAGTACAGCCGTTATAAAAACCTTTATTCCTTATCCTTTAAATGCTTTTGGCTTTCACGGTATGTGGCGTATTTGACCGAGTCGCGCTCAAAGCACTTGCGAACGCCGGCACTTTTACCCTGTTTCATCGACTGCGCTTGTTCTTGAGCGAAGGTCTGAGCCTCCGCCTGCGTCATGGCGGGAGCCATGTGCAGACGAAGGACGAAAAGGTTTTGGACGAAGATTCGGAAGGAAGCGACGGAAATGCCGAGACGGAAATCGATTGCATCGATTGATGCCAAAATCAGCGACCTCCAGAAGAAGGCTGCCGCCGCGAAGGAGCGCTATGAAAGACTCTGCCGGGAATTGCTGCAGTTGCAGCACGAGCGTGAACTTGCAATGGGGCAGGAAATCCTCAGCGCGATGAAAAAGAGTGGGAAAAGCTACCGCGAGATCATGACGTTTCTCGGGTCCCCATAGGGCTTGAGTGTAATTTCCGCGGGAAGTTCAGGTAGTAAAGCTAGGTTGCGCCAAAGTCGTCGGTGGATGTCGTAAAGAAAATGATTTCGTTGCAGAAGGTCTTGGCGGCGCTGCGATTGTGCTCGGCTAAGCGGGTAAGAAGGGATTCGCCGTTCTGCGTTCCCGGGCCTGACCGATGTTGACCACGTGCTCGCCGGTTTCTTATAAGCCTCCTCGTGGGAGGCGCACCGTGGTTCTGGTTGGCGAAAAGCGGGCGCTACGGATGGCCGTCAAGGACGCGCTGACCGAGAGGCGGTGCACGGGGCTTTGCGCACTGCTTTCGGGTGAGAAGACAAAGAAAGACGTTAAGTCCGCACCCGGGCTGGAGACGCTTGAATCTCTCTTCGGAACTCAGGCGGAAGATGCTCCGTTCTGAAATCCCAAATTTGCCATTCCGCAGGCTAACCTTTGGTCATGCTAGATTGTCAGGGTCGAATCAATCAAAGGAGACACACCCATGTCCGATGCTGAAGAAAAGGAAGCCGATCCCTTCATGCAGGTCATCCAGGATCTGCGAAACAGGCCGTCCGTGAGCAAATGCGAAGAAGAATTGCTTGAGATGTCCCCCGAGGTAAAGCCCGAGCCCGAAGCGTATTGGCTTGACGACGGTGATGATTCCGAAGAGGAAGACGACAGGGATGACGATGACGTCGATTACGGCCCTATTGACTACGGGGACGAAGATCCGTTTTGAAAACTTCTGACTGTGCAACCAAACTGGGACTCATGAGTCCCAGTTTGGTTGCAGGCACTGGTGTGGAACAAACGCTTTCCTGAAGCAGGTGTTATAGAAAAATGCATATGTGTAATGGATATAATATCCAAATGGCGCGGACATCATAAGGCTGAAGGCGCAAATGGAGTTGCGATCTGGTTTCTAGGCATCTCGTAATGATCTCTGCGGGAAGGATTATTCATGAAAGACAAGATATTAGGGAAGCTCTTCAAAACCCTCTGTTGCCACGTCGAATGAAACAAAAATGTTCCGTTCGGTTTTTCCGTACAGCCTCAAAAAAAATGCTGTTTTCTTGCCCTAGGAATAGTGTAATTCTATGGTGGAAGCTCATTATTAATCGTCCCGGCAAATAGGCTTACAAATAGTCTCAAATAAAGGCCGTACACGAGTACAGCCGTTATAAAAACCTTTATTCCTTATCCTTTAAATGCTTTTGGCTTTCACGGTATGTGGCGTATTTGACCGAGTCGCGCTCAAAGCACTTGCGAACGCCGGCAACTTTACCCTGTTTCATCGACTGCGCTTGTTCTTGAGCGAAGGTCTGAGCCTTCGCCTGCGTCATGGCGGGAGCCATGCGCATCTTGACCTTCAGTACCTGATTGAAAACCTCCACGGGATTCAACTCCGGTGAGTACGGCGGAATAAAGGCAAGTTCGAAGTTGCCATCTTCCTCAATCCAGTCTTTCACGACTTTGGCTTTATGAATGCTGGCATTGTCGCAAACGACAATGATCTTGCGCTCCTTGTCGTACTCATTGCGAATTACGATTAAGAAATCGCGGAAATCCTCAGCGTTGACAGCTTTGCTCTGGATGGAGAAAACCAGTTTTCCACGATTGTTGACAGCCACTTGCATGACTGCAGCACCATATCGAGCCCGGCCGTTAATCAGCAACACCGGTGTTTCGCCACGGTATCCCCAATCCCTGATCCAGTTCGGATCCTGCTTGAGAGCCGTCTCGTCCTGCCACAGGATGATGGCATTTTCTGCAGCGGCTCGCTTGACCAATGCCGGATATGTCGTATTCAGCCATTCTTGGACTTTCGTTTCGTCCTGCTGAATGGAGCGCTTTACCGGACGCTGATAACTGAGGCCGACACTATTCAGCCAGCGACACAATGTGGATTTGGCAGCGTCGACCCCAAACTTAGCCTTAATCAACAGGCGGATGGAGGACGAATGCCAAAGCGAATGCTGAATACCAAAGTCCGTGGGGCAGTGATCGGTGATGAAGTCCAACAACTGTTGCTTCTGCTCATCCGACAGGAATGACTGCGTGCTTTCTCTACGGCCACGCTTCTGCCCTTTGACGGCATTTTCGACACCTTCACTACGCGCACGCTTTAACCACTTCCCGACGGTGTTCTTGTGAACATTAAGTGTTTGGCGATATCAACGTTGGTCCAGCCTTCCTGGTGCAGGCGAATAGCCTGTTCACGAACATAGGCCTGAGCCTCCGGATTGGTATAGCGAAGGTCCAATTCTTTGGGTTTTTTTTAGGGGCAAATTTACTGGTATTCATGCTAATTATTATAGCATAATTAGCCTATTTAACGAGACGAAATTGCTCAATGAATAAAAAAGTCCCCGAAATCATTCGGGGATTTGATGTAGATCAGCCAGTTTGCTGAGACTATTAATAACCCGCGGACTTTTTTCGAGTCGTCTCTGCGCGAGGGGAAGAGGGAATTTCGTATCATCGCTTCAGAGCCTGATGAGCGGGGGATGCGCGGCGGGGCGGCCGTCATGCGCCTTCAGGCGGATTGTCTTTCAGACGCGCGTTTTACTAAGATAGAAGGAAATGCTCCGGCGTTTCCGGAGCGGCGTGCGGTGTCGCACGTGCATGATCATGGAGGTGCATATGCCCTGGAGAAAGCGGGTGGTCTTCGGCGGCGCATGCCTTGCGGGCCTGCTGGCCGTGGGCTACGCGGGCTATGTCGGCTGGCAGCAGTCGGTGGTTGATCAGATGCTCTTTGACCTGAAGGCGGCGGGCAGTCCCGTGCCCGGCGTGGGCATCGTGGTGACCGAGATCGAAAGGACCTTCGGCTCGAGAAGACTCGAGGTGGTCTTCCATGTGCAGGGCCTGCCCGAGATGCCTCTCAGGGGCGAATGCGTCTGGCGTCTGGGCATGGCGCCGAGCCTCGTCGTGCGGCACTTCAGGACGACGCCCGAGCTGCAGGCCTTCGTCGACAAGGCCTCGCCGCAGGTGACGATGGACTTCGGGCTTCCGTTCATGCCGACGAACCTGCGCGTGCACTGGCTCGACGCCGAGGTCGACGGTCGCACCACGGCCTCGGGCGAGGCGCTCACGACCTTCAGGATCGTGAAGGCCGAACCCGTCGAGAAGGATGGCAGGCTCGTTCCGTATGCGCCCGCGAGCGGCGTGCCCTACCACGTGCTCCCGGTCGAAGGCGACTGGGGATTCTCCGCCTTCGTCTTCCGCCTCAACTGGGCGGGCGAGCGTCTGGTCTACAGGTTCCTACCCGACGAGACCGAAGAGCCCGTGATCCTCACGGCTGAAAGCGACGGCGCGGGATTCTCCGGGTTCGAGAAGGTCGATGCGAAGGACGACGTGAAGTTCGGCAGGAGCGCCTCGCGCCTGTCGGCGAGGAAGGTGAATGCGGGCTGGCGGTTCGACTTCTCGCATGACGGTTCGCTTGAGAAGGCTCCCGCGGCTGCAGGTCCGCTTTCCGCACTCAGATACTGGCACTTCCAGGGCTCCGTCACGGCGCCCGAGGACGTGTGGCTGCCCGAGGCGGCGGGCAGGCTTCTGGTGGGCGCCGACGTCTGCAGCGTGCCGGGCATCTGCCGCCCGGGCGCGCCGCAGGGGCTCGAGCCTCTCATGCAGGCCGCTCAGGACGGCAGGCTCGGCCTGAAGATGCAGAACGTGGAGCTTGACTTCCCGAGGCTTGAAGTGCGCGCCATGGGCGCGATGGGCGTGAGGAAGGATGTGAAGACGTTCGCCGACTTCGATGTCGGCGTCCAGATTCATCCGCTTGACGACGAACTCATGAAGACCCGTCCCGACGTCGTCGCCGTGCACGACTTCGTGAAGGACCTCGTCGACTCGAAGGCGCTCGCCTGCCGCGTGAAGGACGAGTGCCGCGCCCGCGTGACGGTCGAACCCGACGAAAGGGGCTTCGGCATCATCAGGTCGAACGGCGTCGACGTGACGGAGAAGGTCATGAAGTTCATTTTTGCCGAACCCGCCGGGACGGGCGAAGCGGGCTGACGTCCACATTGATCCGTTCTGCCTGGCCGATCGGGAACGGCCCGTCTTCCGTCGCGAAGGCAGGCCTTTTTGGCGGAGCATCGGACGTATGATTGAGTACGTCTTTCCAAAAAACGGAGCACAGCACAATGGTGAGCAGGATCGAAGTGCGCGGCGCGCGCGTGCACAATCTCAGGAACGTCGACGTCGACATTCCGCTCAATAAAATCGTCGGCGTGGCGGGCGTCTCCGGGTCCGGCAAATCGTCGCTCGCGCTCGGCGTCCTCTACACCGAGGGCTCGCGGCGCTACCTTGAGGCGCTCTCGACCTATACGCGCCGGCGGCTTGCGCAGGCGCCGCGGGCAGATGTCGACGAGGTGCTCCATGTTCCCGCAGCGCTTGCGCTCCATCAGAGACCGGGCGTGCCCGGCATCCGGAGTACCTTCGGAACGGGGACCGAGCTGCTCAACACGATTCGCCTCATGTTTTCGCGCCTTGCGTTTCACAGGTGTCCGAACGGCCACATGGTCGGGCCCACGATCGACGTCGCGGCCGAAAAGGCGCTCGTCTGTCCGGTCTGCGGGGCGAAGTTCTTTGCGCCGGGTGCGGAGGATCTGGCCTTCAACAGCGGCGGCGCCTGCAGGACTTGCGACGGCACGGGCATGGTGAGGTCGGTCGACAGGGCAACGCTCGTTCCCGACGAGACGCTTTCGATCGACGAAGGCGCCGTGATGCCCTGGCGCACATTGATGTGGTCGCTCATGACCGACGTCTGTCGATCGATGGGCGTGAGGACGAACGTGCCCTTCAGAGAGCTGACGCCCGAGGAGAAGGCGATCGTCTACGACGGCCCGATGGTGAAGAAGCACATCTTCTATCATCCGAAGGGATCGAACGACGCGGCGGAGCTTGATTTCACGTACTTCTCAGCCGTAAAGACGGTCGAGAACGCGCTCGCCAAGGTGAAGGACGAGTCGGGCATGAAGCGTGTCGAGCGTTTTCTGAGGTTTGATGTCTGTCCCGACTGCAGGGGCTCAAGGTTCTCGGAGGCCGCGCGGGCGCCGAAGATTATGGGCGTCTCGATCGACGAAGTCTCCCGCATGCCGCTCGTCGACCTGTGCGCTTGGGTCGACCGCGTGCCCGCGTCGCTCCCGCCCGAGATGCGGCCGATGGCGGAGAGTCTCTGCGAGGCGTTCGGACACACGGCCGCGAGGCTTCTGGATCTCGGGCTCGGATACCTGTCGCTTGATCGTGCGGCCTCGACGCTCTCGACGGGCGAGCGGCAGCGCATGCAGCTCGCGAGGGCCGTGCGCAACCGCACGACGGGCGTGCTCTACGTGCTGGACGAACCTTCGATCGGGCTCCATCCCGCCAACGTCGAGGGGCTCAAGGCCGTGATGCACGACCTGGTGGCGGACGGCAACACGGTCCTTCTCGTCGATCATGACGTCGACATTCTGAGAGAGGCCGACCGGATCATCGAGATGGGCCCGAAGGCGGGCCGCGAGGGCGGTCGCGTCATTGCCGAAGGAAGCGTCGGAGAGATCGAGGCGAATTCCGATTCGATGATCGGGCCCTATCTGTCGGGGAGACCCGCGGTCGTGAGGACGAAGACGCCGCGAGACAGTCTTTTCGAGCATGGCGAAATCCTGCTTGAGACGAAGGCGGTCCATACGGTCAAACCTCTGAGCGTGAGGATTCCGAAGGGGAGACTCACGGTGGTGACGGGCGTGTCGGGTTCGGGCAAGACGACGCTCGTGCTCGAGAGCCTGCTCCCGGCGCTCAGGGCCGCGATCGACGGGACGGCACTGCCCGCGCACGTCGGCTCGATCTCGGCTCAGGGCATCCGTCAGGCGAAGCTCATCGATGCGACGCCCATCGGCGTGAACGTCCGGTCGACGGTTGCAACCTATGCCAACGTGCACGATGATCTGAGGAAGGCTTTCGCGAAGACGCCCGACGCGAAGGCCGCGGGCATGAAGGCGGGCGACTTCTCGTACAACACGGGCAGGCTGCGCTGTCCCGAATGCGACGGCACGGGTTCGATCAGCCTCGACGTGCAGTTCCTGCCCGACGTGGACGTGCCGTGTCCCGCGTGCAGGGGAAGCCGCTATGCGCCGGCCGCCTTTGCAATCAGGCGCGCCGCGAAGGCGGCGGGGGCGCACGGGACGCAGTCAGCGTACACGCTGCCCGAGTTCATGGACATGGACGTCTCGACGGCGCTTCGGGCGGCAGCCGACATGAAGACCGTGTCGGCAAGGCTCAGGGTGCTCGAGGATCTCGGGCTCGGCTACCTCACGCTCGGGGAGGCGACGCCCGGACTCTCGGGCGGCGAGGCCCAGCGGCTCAAGCTCGCGGGCGAGATGGGCAGAGGCCAGGATGATGCGCTCTTCGTCTTCGACGAGCCGACGATCGGCCTGCATCCTGAAAACGTCGCGACGCTCATGGCGGTCTTCGAGCGGCTCGTCGAGGCGGGCGCAACCGTGATCGTGATCGAGCACGACCTCGACGTGATCCGGGCGGCCGACTGGATGATCGATCTGGGACCGGGCGGCGGAGACGCGGGCGGCACGGTCGTCTTCGAAGGCGTGCCCGAGGATGCGCCCGCAGAGCCCCGAAGCGTCACGGGCAGGCATCTCGGCCGTCGGGTTTAAGCCTGCGCTCATGAAGACGGGCATAATCAAGAAAGCGGACGCAGGGCCGGATTCAGGCCTGCATCCAACGCAACAACGAACGGGAAGAAGAACATCATGAACATCCGCAAGACTTCCATTTCGATCGTCGCAGGCGTGATCGCCGCGCTCACGGCGGCCTCCGCCGCTGCGGCTCCCGACGTCGCGCTCGTGAGGGAGCGTGCCGAACAGGGCGTCGTCGAGAGCCAGTTCGCCCTCGGCAACATGTACTTCAAGGGCAACGGTGTCGAGCAGAACATCGAGGAGGCCCTCAAGTGGTACCGCCGCGCCGCCGAAAAGGGCAACGCCATGGCGCAGCTCAAGCTCGGCTTCATCTACGAGGACGGCAGGGGCGTTCCTCAGGACAAGAAGGCCGCCAAGGACTGGTACCACAAGGCATGCGAAAACAAGCACGAGCTCGGCTGCAACTATGAGCAGCGCCTCATCGACGAAGGTGTTCAATGAGTCGGTCGAGTACGCTCAGGTCGGGACTTCGCCCTCTTTTTGACAGAACCCGTGCGCCGCAAGCCTCTCATTTCAATGGGAGGAGAAGGCGCACAAACTTTTCGGACGTGCAGTAACATTTCCTTATGCGCACCTCCACCTCTTCCTACATTGTCGAACTTCCGCTTCGTGTGAACGATCAGCAGAATCGTTTTCTCGAAAAGGCGTTTGAGTTCGGACGCACGCTCTACAATGCGCAATGCGACGCTCGGGACAGCTCTCGGGCGTCTGCAGCGCATGCGTGAGACGAAGGCGTGGCGGGAGGCACGGGACATGCCGAAAGGGAAGGCGCGAACAATAGCGTTCAATGCCGTTCATAAAGTCTTTGGACCAACCGAATTCGGCCTTGCGATCATTGCGAATAATCATCGTAAGGCGAGTGGTCGGAACGACATTGGTGCCCATGAAGCTCAGAACATCGGGAAGACGGTCTGGAAGGCTCTCTAGCGTCACATGTTCCGGAAAGCCGGCAGACCTCGCTTCAAATCCTTCAGGCGTGGACTCAATTCCATCGAATGCACGAACAATCAGGAAATCATGTACAAGCCCGAGCGTGGAGCCATTCATTGTCTGGCGCAAGCACGTGATGCCGTACATGAAGCCCGACACCGGCTACATGAAGGAGGCGCGCGCCTCCGACCGGCACGTGAAATACTGCCGAATCGTGCGCAGGACGCTCAACGGCGTCAAACGCTGGTTCGTGCAGCTCGTGGTTGAAGGCCTGCCGCCCGTTCGCAAGGTCTATGCGTCCAAATGCGAGGTCGTCGGCATCGACCCGGGTTCAAGCCGGATTGCTTATTTTCATGAGCGTCATGCGGCCATAGTCGAGGTTGCACCTCACGTGGATCTGAAGGAGCCGAAGATCCGTCTTCTGCAGCGAAGGATCGACCGTTCAAGACGAGCGAACAAACCCGACAACTACAATCCCGACGGAACCGTGAAAAAGGGGGCGTCGACTTGGAACACAAGCAATCGCGGACGCAGGATGGCGGTCATTCTTGCCGAGCACCATCGGCGCCTTGCGGCCACCCGCAAACGCGACCACGGTGAGCTTGTGAACGATCTGCTGCAGATCGGCGGCACGATCAAAATTGAGAAAAACAATTACCGGTCTTTTCAACGCTGCTTCGGACGGTCGACAAACCGGAGGGGAATGGGTGAGTTTGTAGAGCATCTCAAACGCAAGGCTGAAAGTGCCGGCTGCGAGGTGATCGAACTCAATGCCTATAAGCTGAAGATGTCGCAGTACGATCCGGCAACGGATGCATATCGCAAGAAGCCGTTGAAGGTGAGGTGGCATCGTTGGGGAAACACCGACACGCTCGTTCAACGAGATGTCATGAGCGCATTCCTGGCGTGCCATGTGACTGAAAACGGACACGACCGAGCCCTTCTCCTTGAGGAGTGGACGACTGCGGAAGCACTGTTGAGCGGCAGCGGTCTGTGTCGTCATGAACCTTGTAGCGACCCTGAAGTATCGAAAGACACTTCGGGGCTCACGAAGCCGAATTGCGGGAGCAAGGCGGAACGGGAAAGAGGTCTGCCGCGCACACTTTGTACAGACGGTGACGTTCAGGCGGCTTTGCCCCCTGAAAGAGCTGTCTGACGGTCAAGGTGAATCCTCTGTCTTAGACAGGGGAGCTTCAAATGTGCGCGCTCGGGAGGAGATCCATGGGAAGGGGCGGCCTGGACGGGACCGTCCATTCGGGCGCAGCATTCTGTATCATGAAGGCTCCGATCCCCCGGAACGGAACATTCAGGACCAACACACAAACGGAGACAACTCGTGGTTACGCTTCAGGAACTCCAGGCACGTCATTCGCCCGAAAAGCAGGCCCGCATCCGCGCCTTTGCGGAGGAGCTGCTCAAGACCTTCGAAGCCAATCATGCAACATACGTGAACGCCCGCAAGGCGCTTGAGGCCGCCGAGAAGGAGCGCCGCCGCCAGAAGGCGCTTGCACGCAAGCGCGCCAGAGCCGAGGCCGCCAAGCTCAGGGCCGCCAAGGCCAAAGCTGCGGAGAAGGCCGCGAAGGCCGAGGAAAAAACGAGGGAAAAGGCGAAGGCAAAGGCCGCTGAGGCGTCGAAGGAAAAGACGCAAGCCTGAACGCCAGCCCGAGAGGTCGGGCGGCGAAGGCAGACAAAAAGCAAACAGCCCCTGTGGGATTCCGCAGGGGCTGTTTGCTTTTAGAAGGTCGGAAAGTCGAACGGAGCGGTGATTTCGAGCGGGCGGCCCGTCATCGGGTGCGTGATCCTGAGTGATGCGGCGTGCAGGCAGAGCCTGTGCTCGCGGGTTTCCTCAAGGAGGCCGCGGGTGCCGTAGAAGGGGTCGCCGTCGATGGGAAGGCCGAGTCCTTCGGGGTGTGCGCAGTGCACACGCAGCTGATGGGTTCTGCCCGTGCGCGGGTGCAGGGCCACGAGGCTCTTGAGGCCTTCGGGGGTGTCCTCGACGCCGATCACCTCGTAGTCGGTGAGGGCCTCGCGGCCGCCTTCGGAGACGGGCAGCACGCACTGCTTCGGGCGCTCGAACCAGTGAAGCGCGATCGGGAGTGCGATCGAGCCCTGCTGGCGCTCCTCGCCCTCGAGCAGGCCCTCGAGGCGCGCGATGTAGGTCTTCTGTGCGGTGCGGTCGGCGAAGGCGAGGTTGAGGGGCCTCAGGGCCTCCTTCGTCTTGGCGAAGGCGAGCACGCCCGAGGTGCCCATGTCGAGGCGGTGCACGACGAAGAGTTCGCCGCGGGTGCGCTCGAGGATCTCCCTTGCGCTCGTCGTCTCGCTGCCGCCGGGCACCGAGGCGAGCCTCGCGGGCTTGTCGACCACGACCATGAAGTCGTCCTCGTAGAGGACTTCCGGCTCGGCCGTCCCGGCGGGATCCTGCTGGGGACGCGGGGGCTCGTGGGGAATGCCCTCGAGGAGCTTCGAGAGCAGGAACCTTGCGCCCGACTTCGGGGCGCAGAAGGTGCCGTCGTGGCGGATGTCCCAGCCCGGAGACGGGCCCCGCCACCAGCTCGTGAGCGCGATGAGCCGGCTCGAATCCCTGCGGGCGGGGTCGGCATTGCGGCGCATCAGAAGGCGCACGCACGGATCGTCGAGTCCGTCGGTGAGAAAGCCGCGCCAGACGGCGCGCCTTGCGCGCTGCTCGCGTCCGCCGTGGTCGTCGTCGCGGTCGGGAAACGGCGCGAAGACCTCGGCGAGCACCTCCCTGAAGGTCGTCCCGCGGCCCTTGCCGTCGACGAGGAGCGCCTCGCGCACGTCCTCGTCCTTGACGCGGGGCTGCACGAGCGCGGCGGTCGCGTCCTGCCAGCGGGTCATGAGCCCGGCCCGCACGGGCTCGAGCAGGGCTTCGGCCCGCACGATGCCGTCATGTTCGACGAGCATCAGGCCCACGCGTCCCGTGAATCCCGCGGGGACGAAGCCCGCAGCCTCGATGCGCCGGCGGGCCTCGAGGACGCAGGCGTCGGGGGCCGTGGTCCAGGGATCGGGAAGCGGGGCGGGGCGTCCGAGGACGAAGGGAAATTCTATGACGAAGGGCACTGAGGAAAGCGGCATGGGCGGACGGCGTCTGGAGGACGTAAAGTCGGACGGAAATGCAGGCATTTTAGACCAGCGGCATCTGATCGGGACTTTCCCGAAGCCCGTGCGGAAGAAACGGGCGGCGGGCATAGAATTTGGCGGCAAAGCCGCGCGCCCGCCGGAAAGGATTCGTGCGAGCGTGCGGACTATCCCTTTCTATTCAAACATGAGGATGGACATCATGACCGAACTGCCTCCGCTTCTTCCCGAGTACCTCGAGCCCGTCAGGGCGCTCTTTGAAAAGCCGCGCGTCAAGCAGGCGATGAAGCTCCTCGACGATGGCGCCGAGGCCGCGATGGTCATGCAGTGCGAGCTCTGCGAGATTCCTGCGCCGACTTTTCATGAAGAGGTCCGCGCCGCCGAGATCGTGCGCCGCATGAAGGCGCTCGGCCTCAAGGACGTGCACGTTGACGAGATCGGCAACGTGATCGGCCGTCGTCCCGGCAGGGGCGACGGTCCGGTGCTCGCCATCGGCGCGCACATGGACACGGTGTTCCCCGAAGGCACGCCGATCAAGGTCCGCCGCGAAGGCGACCGCTATTGGGCGCCCGGCATCGCCGACAACTGCTGCGGCCTGCGCTGCCTTCTTGAGACGATCCGGGCCTTCGAGGAGACGGGCGTCGAGACCGAAGGCGACATCTGGTTCGTCGGCACCGTGGGTGAGGAGGGCAACGGCGACATCCGCGGCTCCAAGCACCTTTTCAACGGCACGAACCACATCGACGGCTTCCTCGCCGTGGACAACGCCGACATGGGTCGTCTGCTTTACGCCGCCATCGGCAGCCATCGCTACCGCTTCACGATCACGGGTCCGGGCGGCCACTCCTGGACGAACTTCTCGGAATGCCCGAGCGCGGTCCACGCCATGTGCCTTGCGGGCGCGAAGGTCGCGCACGTGAAGGTGCCCGAAGGCCCGAGGACTACGTTCACGATCGGCACGATCAAGGGCGGCACGAGCGTCAACACGATCGCCGCCTCCTGCCAGGTCGACGTCGACATGCGCTCGCTCGACGACGGCAATCTTGCCGCGCTCGAAGCCATGATCTTCAAGTGCTTCGAGGAAGGCGTGGCCGAGGAGAACGCCATCTGGGGCGTCACGGATCCCGCGAAGCAGGTCAGGCTCGAAGTGATCATGATCGGCGACCGTCCGGGCGGCCAGCGTCCGCACGACTGCCCCGTCCTCCAGACGAGCCGCGCCGTCATGGACTGCCTCGGCCTCGAGCTCAAGCGCTACACCTGCTCCTCGACCGACGCCAACAAGCCCGTGAGCCTCGGCATCCCCGCCACCTGCCTCTCGGGCGGCGGCGCGATGTACCGCACCCACACCGTCGACGAGTACTACGACGCCATCCACATCGAGGAAGGCCCCAAGATGGTCTTCCTCACGGCCTGCGCACTCGCGGGCGCCGAGGGCATGAAGGCGCTTCTCCCGAAGCTCCCTGCCGCCTGAGCCTGAATCCGATTCCGTCTTCCTTATCGAAGACGACTGAAGGGGCCGCCCGTGAACGTCCGCAGGCGGCCCCTTTTCACGAAGTTTCGGGAGAGCGGGCGTCAGCTGCGGCGAAGTCCCTCTCGGAACGAGCGGAAACCCGCTTTCGCCACCTTCCGGGGTTCCCGACAACTTCGTAGCGGTAAGCGCAATCCCGCCCCACGCGCATCTGCAGGACCTGCATGAACCGACGATGCACGATCCTGCTCGACTCTTGAGCACGCAGTTTTGTATTGCGCTAAGTAGAAATACTGAATTTTATAATTAAGGTTTTTTACGTACGATAGTGAAAGTGCCGTATGGTGAGATCTCATCTGGTCATCCATTCCCGATGGGGGCTGAAGGGGTGATATTCGTGACGGCCGTTTGAGTTGTTGCGTGGCACATATCCCGAAATGGGTAGGACGGGTGAGGTTTCGGGCGAATTTAGGGTTTTGTGCGGGCCGCTCAAGGGAGCGCACGGATGTGACAATTGAATTTCGCACGGCGCGAAGGGGAGTGAGAATTGTTTTGTTCTCGTGTGCGGGCTGGGAGAGATTCGCGACGACGCGCTCGGGCGTCCGGTCGTGCGCCGTGCCAATGAAAAGAAAGATATTTAGCGAGGGCAGCTTTTGCGCATGCTTCGAATTGCGGAAAACGCAATTCACGGTTTCGTCGCGGCGGATTCGCGAGTGAACGGGGGCAAACGGGCGGGCGGATTCCCTGTATGCTTCTCTTGTCGCTTGTGCTTCCCGCCTACTTGCTTGCGGGGTTGCGCGGCGTCCGTTCGGGAACGGATTTTGTGGGTCCGCCCCGAATTCAGCAAGATCTGCCGGTCGGTCGGTGGATTTGATTTTCAGCCCTGCCCCATGCGGTTGCAGGGCTTTTTTTGTCTCGGCGAGAGGCGTCGTGTTCTGGATTCTTATGCGAGCCTTAAGATTCGCGCAAGGTTCGCGGATAGAATCGGATCATCCACGCGCAGTCCGAGGCGTCGTTCGATTCGCCTGCGGCGCATGCGGCAACCACAGCGCACAAGTACAGAACAAAAATGACAGCCATTCACGAAGAGGGCGCGCCTCGAAACTCCCGTGCCTTTCTGATCGTCTTCCTGGCGTTTCTCTCCGCCTTTGGTCCGTTCGTGACCGACTTCTATCTTCCGACGCTTCCTGATCAGACGGTCGACTTCGGCGCGCCCGCCTCGATGGTGCAACTCGGTCTTTCCGCCACGATGTGGGGGCTTGCCGCCGGACAGCTCTGGATCGGTCCGCTTTCCGACACCCGCGGGCGCAGGATTCCGCTCGCGGCGAGCCTCGCGGTCTTTTCGCTCGCGACGGCGGGTGCGGTTTTTGCGCCCGACATCGAGACCTTCATCGCGATGCGCTTTCTCGAGGGGCTCGGCGCCTCGGGTGCGGTCGTGATGTCCCGCTCGATTGCGGCCGACCTGCATGCGGGCAGGGAGTTTGCGACCCTGATGGCCGTCGTGGGCGCCATCCAGGGCATTGCGCCCGTCACCGCACCCATGATCGGCGCCCTGATCGCCGAGGCGGCGGGCTGGCGCGAGATCTTCATGCTGCTGCTCGCGATCGGCGTCTCGCTCACTGCACTCAGACGGTGAATGCCGCGGACGGGACTGCCCGATTTCGTGCGGGGCGCTTCGACTTGTGGCATTCTGTTAAGTTTCCGTACGCAAGTTTCGAGCCCGCCCATGATCAAGAGCCGCCTCACGCTGACGCTTCTCGGCGCCTGCGCCGTTCTCGCCGCCGCCTGGCCCTTCCGCTACCAACTCTATCTGCATCTGCCGTCAGAACCCGTCCATAGGCTTGTGGTGAAGGACGGCCTCTACTGGCTGAAGGGGAAGGTGTACAGCGGCCGCATCACCGAGACGGACGTCCTCAAGGGAGGAGGCCTCATCACGATCACACCCGTGATCGACGGCGTCAGGGAGGGAAGGTCCGTCACGTTCGACGACGGCGAGCCCGTGGCCACGGCCGAATGGGTCGCCGGCAAGCTCGAGGGCCCCGCCGTCAGGACCTCCCGCAGGACGGGACGCGTTCTCGAGGAAGCCTTCTACAAGGACGGGCGTCTTGACGGCGAACGCAGGCTTTACGGCGATGACGGCACCCTGCTCAGAAGTGAAACCCATGCGCGCGGCGTGCTCGACGGGATGGTGAGGGAGTTCGCGCCCGACGGCACGAAGCGTCTTGAGGCCGAATACAGGTCGGGGAAGCTCGAGGGAAGAACCCGCCGCTTCAATGAAAAGGGCGTGCTTGTCGAGGAGACGACTTATCTTGCGGGCGTGCGCCAGGGCCCGTTTGCGCTCTTCTTCGAGGAGACGGGCGAGCCCGCCGTGTTCGGGAACTACATGAACGATTCCTTTGAAGGGCGCGTGACGACCGTGAGGCCCGACGGGACCCGCGAGATCCGCTCCTACGTGAGGGGCGTCGAGAAGGGGCCCGTCGAAATCTACGCGAGGGACGGGAAGAGGATCGATCCGGAGGCGGTGCAGGAGCTTGCCGCCGATGCGCCTGTCGAGGTCCAGGAGGCCGAAGAACACCTGCAGGAGAGGGACGAACCTTGAGACGGCGCCCTTCATGAGCACAGGCTGTTACAACCGGACATGAGTCGGACAGTCGCTTTTCCTATAATTTTCAGAATGCCTTCAATCGGAAAACATTCCTGAGAAACAACCCGCTCATGAAAAGCGCATCCGTCTTATCCGTCCTCGCGGCCGGCACGATTGCCGCGATTTCCACTTCGGTCTGCGCAGGCTCGAACGGCACCGATGCCGTCATGCGCAGCCTCGACCAGGTCAACCGCATCTACACGCCCGAAAAGACGACGCACACGGAGCTTCTCCTGCGTCTCAACGACCTGGGTTGCCACTACCGCGTGAACAACCGCATGAAGGCGGACCCCGAGGACGTCATGAAGCACACCTTCGGGTGGTTCTACAGGCTTCTGCCCGACGAGCGCGGCATCGCCAACTGCTTCCCCGTCACGGTCTTCTTCCAGAACAGGGAGGACGGTCGCGATGTGATCGAGATCGACGGCGGCTCGGGCGGCGACCGCAAGGCGCTCATCAACGCGCTCAAGCGACGCTGGGGCGAGCCCCTCACGACGAAGGGCCGCAGGCAGAACGCCCACTACTGGGTCTTCAACGCAGGCGACCGAACCATCGTCCTCAAGGAGATGGGCATCCTGCGCAACTACGAGATCGAGATCCTGCCCGTCTCCTACTATGACGCCGTCAAGCGCCGCATCGAGGAGGAGCAGGCAAAGGCCGAGGCCGCGAAGCAGGCTGAGCTGGCTGCCGCCCAACTTGCCGCCTCGAACCTCAAGGTCGCCGAGAAGGAGGCCCGCGAGCGCGAGGAGCGCATCGCACGCGCCCGTGAGACCGCCCGCACCCATGCCGGACGGCTCTTTGGCATCCTGACGCCGGGTGAAACCGACTTTCTCGTCGCTCAGGCCGAGGCCGAGGCCGCAGGCTGCAGGATCGAGCGCGACGGTTCGCTCGTGAAGATGGGCGAGGGACGCGGCGAGCCGTGCTTCATTCTGCCCGGCCATCCCGCACTCTCCGTCGAGCAGTTCAAGGGCGGGCTCGGCTTCATGGTCCGCTACGGCGCGGACGGCAACGGCGTCGACGCCATGCGCATGAAGCTTTCGGCCCTCGGCCCCGTGTCGAGCTACGAAAACCGCGGCTCCATCAACCACTACTGGCAGGACGCGGGCATGACCGTCGTTGAGACGGGCCACGAGCGCCACGGCTCTCCCGTGAGCTTCCTCTTCATCTCCAAGGCCACCTTCGAGAAGGAGCTCGAGCGCATCCTGCAGGAAAAGGCCGAGGCCGAAGCCGAACACAGGCGCGAGAACGAAACGCTGCAGAAGATGTTCTGACGTGCTCCGGCGCCTTTCGCAGTTTTCGAAACGGTCCTCCCGAACTTGGGCAGGACCGTTTGGTTGGGTCAAATGAGGATTTTTCTCGTCGCCTCCTCGACCTCCTCGTCCTCGCGCTTGTCGTAGCGCTGGGTGGTGAGGACGGAGGCGTGGCCCATGGCCTTTCGCACGAGGTTGATGTCAGTGCCTGCGCCGAGAAGCCTCGTCGCGAAGGTTCGTCTGAGGTCGTGAGGTGAGAAGTCCTCGACGCCCGACTGGCTGGAGCGGGTCTTGAGGATCTGGTAGACGGCGGAGGAGGTGATGGAGTGGCCCGTCGAGATCCTGCCGTAGCGGCGCACCGCCAGGAAGACGTTGGGACAGGGATCGCCCGCCCTGGCCTCGAGCCAGACGGCGAGGCGCTTCCATACGGCGTCGGCCACCGCGACGCGGCGCTCCTTGTTGCCCTTGCCGCGGACCGTGATCGTGTGGCGCACGTGGTCGACCTGCTCAAGAAGGAGAGAGGCGATTTCGGATCGGCGAAGCCCGCAGCCGAGCGCGAGCGCGATGATGGCGGCGTCGCGCTTCGAGCGGATGTCGCCGTCGGCCTCGGTGGTCTTGAGAAGACGTCCCGACTCGGCGGGCTTGAGGGCGCGGCCCTTCGGTACGCGGCCGCCGCGCACGGACTTCACCTCCTTGATGGCTGCATAGGTCTGCAGCGGCATGAGGTTCTTGAGCCAGCACTGCTTGCAGGTCATCTTGATGACGGAGAGCTGCAGGTTGATGGTTGCGGGCGAGAGGCCCGAGCGCACGCGCGTCTCCCGGAAGGCAAGTACATGGTCGTAGGTCAGCATCTGCCACTCCATGGCGTGAAGGTCGGCGGCGCCGAAGAAGCGCGAGATCTGGTTGAGAAGCTGGATGACGCGCTTCTTCGACTGACCGTCGCCGAGCGTCATGACGTAGGCCTCGGCGGGATTGAAGAAGTCGCGGCGGCTCGGCATGACGACGGGAGCGGGAAGAGAGGAGTCCCTGAAGCAAAAGGCGCTGTCGAGGACGCAGCAGGAATAGTCCCTGACGGGACGATGACGAACGATGGAAGAAGCCAGCATGATGAGCGGACGAAAAACAATGGACACGAACGATGGGCGAACCCTGGAAAAGGCGTGGTTGCGCGAGCTTGTGCGCGGAATTCACGCGGTCATGCACTGACTATAAACGGTTTTCTCAAAACACCCGACCCCCTGCATTTCAGCGGGGCTCCGGCGGGTGTCCTTTCTGCGTGCCTCTCCCGAGTGTCGGCGGGACGACAGCAGGACGCTGCGGACTGAGGCAGACTTTCATGCATGATCCGGGCCCGAGCATTGAGCGGGCCCCGGACCGGTGACCACAGGAGAAGAACATGGACATGGAAAAGAGCAGCCGTATCAATAGGCGCGGATTTCTGAAGACGGTTGCGGCTGCAGGTGCAGTCGGACTCGGCGCGCGCGGCGCGGCCGCCTCGCAGAAGAGGACGCTCGTCTACAAGCCGGGCGTCTACACGGCCAAGGCTGCGGGCATCAGCAGCGACGTGACCGTGACGGCCACCTTCGGCAGGGACCGCATCATGGACGTCGTGATCGACGTCGCGGGTGAAACGAAGGGCATTGGCGCCGACATCGGCGGACTGATGGCAAAGCGCATGCTCGAAGCCCAGGACTGTTCGGTCGACGGCGTCTCGGGCGCGACCGTGACGTCGAACGCCGTGAGGACTGCGTTCGCAGACTGCATGAGCCAGGCCTCGGGCACCACGGTGACGGTGAAGGTGGACGTCGACGGCGCGAAGAAGGACGACGTTGATCTCGACAAGGTGGTGCCTGCGACGGTCGTGAAGACCGATGCCGTCGTGCTCGGCTGCGGCGCGGCGGGCATCCAGGCGGCGCTCGTGCTGCAGGCCGCGGGTGTAAAGACGCATCTTCTTGAGAAGGGCTCGAGCTGCGGCGTGAGCAACGGCAGTCAGGCGGGCGGTCCCGCTCTTGCGGAAACGTGCGTTCAGGCTGCCGAAGGCGCAACGGTTTCGATAAAAACGCTTTTCGAGTGCCAGTACGGCTTCAGTCGCGGCACGGTGGATGCCGCCCTGCTGAGAAAGTGCATCTCGCAGGGCGAGCGCGTCGTTTCGGCCTTCATGGACAACGGCGTGAACATGGGACTCAGGCGCGACGCCTACGGCATGGGTTTCCGCGCCCGCCACAACTTCGCGAACAAGGAAGGCAAGCAGCTGCGCGGCGTCGATCGCTTCGGTCCTCTCATCGCGAAGTTCGAGTCCATGGGCGGCGTCTTCGAGACCCAGCGCGAGGCCGTCAGGCTGTTGAAGACGGGCGAAGCCGTCACGGGCGTGCTCGTCAGAAACGGCGGGGACGGCTCCTGGATCCGTTATGACGCAAAGGCCGTTCTGGTTGC
>CATORG010000032.1:0-19090 GCA_951804985.1 Dryomyza anilis | reverse complement strand
TCTTAGAATAATAATCGATATTTATTTTTTTGCAATTTGAATAGAAAACGTCAAAAAAATGTGAAAAAAAAAATAGCACCACTTACACATTCTTTAAAGAAACCGTTATGTTTCGCAGATTTGTTTTGATCGAAAGCACACGTTTTATAGATTTGACATTGTTCTTTATTATTTTGATCATTACGTGTAAAATAAATCAAATATTATATATAAAATGGGTCGTGGAAAACACTGCAGTGCGGAGAAGCGCGAAATAATAAAAAAAAATGATATTGGATGGAAAATCTTATAGGGAAGTTGGTCGATTGGTTGGGTGTTCCAACAAAATGATCCGTAACGCAATAAAATTCGAAGAAAAGACTGAAACACGTGGAAGAAAACGAGCCCTGGACCAGCATCACGTCAATAGGTTGATCCGCGAGAGCAAGAATGATCCTTTCAAAGCTGCAACTGAGCTAAAAAAGGACCTTAATATAACTGCGACAGTGCAAACAGTTCGGACATGTCTCAGAGCACATAATTTAAAAGCCTGCAGCCCAAGAAAGGTCCCTCTTTTGACCACAAAACATATTGCCAAGCGCATGAAGTTCGCAAAGAACCACCTAAATTGGCCAGCCAAAAATGGAGGAATATTTTATGGACAGATGAGAGTAAAGTTGTGATGTTTGGTGGAAAAGGTTCTCGTTCGTACGTCAGGCGTCCTCAAAACTCAGAATACAACCCAAAATATACGACGAAAACCATAAAACATGGAGGATCCAGCGTAATGGTATGGGGTTGTTTTTTATATTATGGAGTAGGTCCGTATTCACGTATTCGTAAATATTTTGGATACGGTGATGCTACCCTATGCACAAAAATAGATGCCGCTGGTATGGGTCTTCCAACAGGATAATGACCCCAAGAACACAAGTAAGAAAGCAAAGGAATGGTTCGGAAAAAATGCGGTCAACGTTTTGGAGTGGCCTGCGCAGTCACCAGACCTCAATCCCATCGAAAATTTATGGGCTGATGTAAAGAAGACAGTTGCTGCTTCTAAGCCAACCAGCAGCGGATCACTTTGGGAAGTTATTCAGGAGTCCTGGAGCAATATTCCTCTAAAACGATGCCAGGATTTGGTTGAATCGATGCCAAGACGATGCGAAGCCGTTATTGCCAATAAAGGCAACGCTACTAAATACTAAATTATAAGAACAATCTCACATTTAATAAAAATTTAATTTAAAGTAATGAAGTTATTATTTATTTCTCATTTTTATAATCTTAAGTGCATATTTGAAAAGTGGTGCTATTTTTTTTTCGCTAATTTTCTTAATTTTTTGTAAAGTTCCTTAAATTTGTGGAAAACGGTTAATAAAATTATGAATTTTTTTCTTTTATTAGTTAGTTTAGAGTCTTCTGCTTCTAAAACCCTAATCATAATTTTCTTAAACTTACAAATATATATATATATATATATATATATATATATATATATATATATATATCTATATATATATATATATATATATATATATATCAAGGATTGAAACCTAAACGAATAACGGTTTCGATTTCGGTTTCGGTTTTTTCCGCGTTTCGGTTACGGTTACGGTTTCGGTTTTAAGTTTTTATAACGAATCGGTTTCGGTATACCGGTTCCATGTTACGGTTTCGGTTTTGATTTCGGTTTTTGTATAAATTTTCTATTTTTCATATAACTTAACATTGTGGTGCAAAGTTATATTCAAATTATGATATTGGGGTAAAGTGGGAAACGTAATTTAAACAATGTTTGTTGTTATTTTAGTTAAAATATTGTGTTTTATTAATTATTTAATTGATTACGTCAAGAAAAAATTTTAATTTAAAATTTCGTGACCACACACCAATGAAAAGCAACTTTCTGACATAACCTGAGATATGATCTTAATTGCAAAGAAGAATAATTTTGTACAATGTCCAATCATAAAAGCTAAAGAAATTAAATTTCAACAATTCAGTGAACTGCAATATATGTAAAATAGTGATTATCATTTGCAAGAGCAAGGCAAGAAATGGTAATCTTGTTCTTACACGCTGAGTCTTGCTCTTGCATAGGTACATATGATCTTGTTCTTACAATACCTTTCTTGCTCTTGCTTGCAAGAATCTTGCAAAATTTCACTTTTTAAATTTTAAATAAAAGATCGAAGACAAATATCTTAAACTGCATATTAATTACGAAAACGAATAGAATTTGAACACTAATTGTACTCATTTTCCATATTTTCAATTTCTTCAACAAAAAATAAATTATTTTACTAACAAAAAAATTTGAATTATATTTTAACAAGAATTAACTAATAAAATATAATTGTATAAATCAAGTGATGTTGACAAGACAATTCAAAATCTCAAGGCCATAATAAAATGAACATAATATGTTCAATGTATATTATACATTCATAATAAATATATGAAATATTTCGTATAGGCATATTTCTGTTTTCGTCAGTGATTTAAAAAAAATCCGTATGCTACACGCACCGTATGTAAAGATAACACAAATAATATCTTGCAGGGCAACATTTTTTTAGCGACTTAAACGCAAACGCTACAAAGCGAACACTAACAGAAAGAAGAGAATACAACAATAACGAATTACGATTCGTATATACACACTTTCACAACGACAACTCTTTGTTGCTATCCGGTATCATCGCATGGCAACAAACAGACCCATGACAACAGACAGACGCATGACAACGGACAGACGCATGATAGCAGACAGTCGCATGACACCGCACTTCATGTATGTATCTAGTACAGTTACCTAGTTGGCAACAACAACAAGTTTTCTTTGTGGTACAAAAAAAGTCCCGCCAAAAATTCTATCAAAAGCTTGGATGCTGCTTTATTGTCATGGTGCTTTATTTGCATTTCTGTTGTGGTTGCACTTTCAAACGAATCAGCGAATTTGTGAAAAAGAAAAACACAAAAAGCAATATATAAGCTAAATGAGGTACACTGTGAAAATGTTCATATATTATTATTATTTTTTTTGTTTGTTTTATAAGTTGAATGAAATAATGCACATAGAACTTGACTTAAGTAAACTTCATGATTTTACAATTAACAAAAAAAACTATGTATAAAAATAAAACAAAAATAATAATGTGCATATGTACAATCGAACTAGCGTAGCGAAGAAAAGCGAAAAAAACATTGAACTTAAAATTTTATTAAATGACATTTTACTTAAAATGTTCGATATAAAATAAAATGTGTTTTTCTGTTTCTATTTGTAGGTACTTTACAAAAACCATTTTAAACCGGTATAAAACCGAAACCGTTTATATCGGTTTTGGATATCGGTTTATTTCGTATAACGGTTTCGGTTTTAAAAATGAAACGGTTTTAAACGGATATCGGTTTCGGTTACGGTTTCAATCCTTGATATATATATATATATATATATATATATATATATATATATATATATATATATATATATATATATATATATATATATATATATATATATATATATATAAGAGTAATGTACCTTGCCTGTCATCCGCGGTGCCATTGTTTGTGAATAATTTTTATGGCTAGCAGACTTTTGCATTGATGAGGCATTCATCATTGTTCTGCCGCCTTGACTTCCGCGCGATGAAGAATTTTCGCGTGAACCCTGAGATGAGCCTGTACGTGAAAGCATGCCTATATAAAGAACAATTAATAATTTCAAATTTAAGATATATTAATATTTCTTACCACGATCATTATACCGATCGCGTTCCATAGAACCCTTATTGTAAGATCCCTTATTGCGTGGACCACCGCGATCACGATCTCTATCATTGCTGCTTTTGTTATTATCAACAAGGGAGGAAAGCACAGCAAATGGGTTTGATGGGGTGGTCGTCGACGCAGCTTGACGCTGCGTACTCCAGATAAATTGCTGCACACCACCCATTTTTTTGGTACCGATGTCCGAGTTTTGATTTAGCTATAATTCGACAAATTGTTTGTTATTGTTTTTAGCGAAATAACAATTATATTTCTTGTTTACATACCAATCCTTCTAATTTATTTGTATCGACTGCTAACGAACGACTACCCTTGCTTGTCTGCACATGCCACGTATTATCATCATTATTAGCACCTGATATGCTGCTGCTACCACCGCCACTCACGTTGCTGCCGCCGCCACCTCTCTGATGCTGCCGACGCAAACTGCCTGTGTCACCACCTCTTTGACTATGGCTGCCACCGTAGCCGCCAGATCGTGCATCACCACTTCGATCATCGCGTTTGCCGCCCGTGTATTGATTATTACCAGTAGACATCATGTCATCGCTGTAGTTTAAATATTGCGATGATAGCTGTTTAGTTTTTGTCTCCTTTTCGATCTGTTCCATTGTCTTAGGCGCCTCATTGCGCGTCGACTGCCAGTTCTTTTTGCGTAAATCGATGACATCCTGCAACATGAATCTTACACGCGAACTTACTTTAGGTCCGTCTTTTTCGGTTTTCGTGGCAATTGCTTGCATTTTTGCCATTGTTGACTCCAAGGAATAAAATGGACCAATTGGCACTTTTGCATTAATTGGTGTCTGTTCATATTTGGCACCAACTGTCGTCAGAAGTTTGCACAAGCACTCGAACATATCTTCAGATTTTGGCTGAAGTAATGTTTCAATGCAATGCTTTATGATTTTGCCAGTTAACATTGAGATTTTAAAAAGTTCACCAATGAAGCGCACTGTACCACCCGAACGGCGACGTATCTTACGTTCCTCCTCCTCCAGCTGTGCCTGCAGTTCTATTTTTTCCGCCGGATCAGTGCAATTTTTTATTCTATCCATAATGGGCTGCAATTTTTTTTCTTTACTCACACGCGTTGTAACATTCATGGTGAATTCACGTTCAGTTTTGTCCAGCAAAGCGTTCCGAAAATGAGCTAAATTACTTTTTGTACCAGACTCCATGCGTTCATCACGTGCTTTGACCTCTGTAATGAGTCGGTGACAGAGACGTGCATAGGAAACAGAGAAATTGGGTTCATCAATAGCTTTTTCGAATACCAGCACCATTACATCTTCCATCTTGTCGGGCGTATCAATTTTTAGCTTAATGATCTCCTCAACAAGCGCATCGAATTTCTCAGGAGTCAATTTATTTAAAATACCACGTACGTTGCGAATGAGTTCGTCCTTAACCCGTTGTGCTTGTACGGCTGGATCGATTTCTTCTTTTCCACCGACGAGAACACGGGGTCGCCAAGCATTATCGTTTTCATTTAGTTTGACATCCTGATTTAGTGATAGATTAACATGAATCATGCCTGAAATAATGCGGATGTAAATAAAATATATAAATAATTCGATTCATTTTTATTCTAACATAATTTCAACAATATAAAACAGATTTAAAATTTCTAATACATAATTGACAAAAATATTCACTTTAAATATTAGATATACAATAACGGACTTCTTTTGTTGGATGTGATCAATGAAATGATACAGATTCTCACCTTTTGTGCTACCGCGCGAGTTTACACCAGACATCGAGGCTTGTTTGCTAATATAATTGCTATTGTCCCCGCCACCACGATTGCCACCAACGGAACCGCCACCCATCGATTGAACGCGCTTATTGTTGTTGTTATTGCCGCGTGCAAATGAAGGCATCAAATTGGGTTGAGGCAATATGGAGGCATTGCTGACTTCAGGTTGTATGCGCGATGCCTTAGCTTCTCGAAGCAACATCAGCTGCTGCCGATCGTATTGCCGCTTGCCTGTCGGATTAAGTGGTGACCACTGACCTTCATTATAGTTTATAAGCGGAGCTTCAGCGGATGCACCAGAAGAAGTTTCTTGCGTATTATTTATATTTTCTGTCGTTGTAGCTGTTTCTGATACAGCAGCATCTGCTGTGTTGATTGCTGTCGTAACTGAATTATTTGCATTTGTTTCGCCATTTGTGGTAGCAGCATTTGGTGCAGGTAGTGGAAGTACTTTAGCAACAACGACATCATTATTGTTAACAACATCTGTATGCACGATACTTTCAGCAACAGACTTATCAGTTTCATCATTGCCATGTTTAGAAGGTTTAGCTGCAACAGGTGTGGCGTCTGCATTTTTCAGCGCAGCGACATCGACTGCTGCAATGGTGGTTTCAAAGGAATTGCTGTTGTTATTTAATCTATTTTCAGTCTCTGAAGCAATATTAACGCTCTCGTCTGTTGGTGACGTCGTTGTTGTTTTCTTGTTGTTGCCATTTGTGACTGATGAAACATCGTTGGTTTCAAGGTAGTTGCTGGTTGCTATGGCCGTTTTTGTATCTTCCTTTTCATCGATTTTCATATTACTAAGAGCAGTTTGAATTTCCGCGATTTCGATAAATGATGATGTTGTTGGTAACGTTGTTGTTTCTATTGTCGCTGCTCCTGATGATGATGCTGTTGGAGGCTGTCTAATATTGCTGTTGCTGTAATACGGATCAACAGTTGCAGTTGTATTTGCGGCAGTAAATGTGTCTATAACTTGATTGTTATCGGCAGTTATTTGGTTTGTGGTGTTGTATCTACTACTGCTGTCTTTGGATTGTTCAATATTTGCTGTAACTGGTGTTGCTGTTATAGCATCAGTTGTGTTGGAAGAATGTTGTGTTGTTTCAAGTTGTGTGTTTTGAATGCTTGAATGTTGTTGTTGTTGTTGATTTGGTTCCTGTTGTTGACTTTCATTTGGCACTTGTGAAGCGTGTGTGCTTTGGGGATGTTGCGGATGCTGATGTACATGAACACTCTTAGTTACTTCTTGTTCATCTGTTTTCTGATATTTATTTGAAACCTCTACAGTTTTTGCTAAAAAAAAAAACAAAAAATGATTTATTTTTTAAATAATAAATTAAAATGAAAATTCCACATAATTATCCCAGCAGAAAACGCATACACATAAGTAAGAAGAAGAGTAATACTGTAACTGAGGTTAGTTGATTACAAAACCCAACACGATTTTTCACATGGAAATCCCATATAAAAATTCTATAAAATTGACAAATTTTGATTTAACTCTAAAAACTGGTCTCTCAAATTTAAATAACAATTTTCTTAAAAACGTTACGTAATACGGGAAAACTAAGAGTATTTAAAAAAAATTTGCAACAGTCCTTAATTTTATTTTCTTGTTTTGTTGTATATTGTAATTTTGTTATTTTTCTAAATATGAAATTAACAAACTGTATATTTGTATACAAAATTATTAAAAACCACTTAACTCAAGAACACCACTTCCGTTATTTGTAGCGCGATACCGTAAATTCATATTTCGGTAATAATAGCTTGCGATAGCGATCGTTGTTGTGAAAAAACGTAATTCTAAAATGATCTTTTTCTCTAAGTGTAGTTACCGATATCGATTTTTATCGAGGGAATCACGTTACTGAACCTAATTCCGTTATTTTACTTTTTTTATAGCAAAAAAAAAATCGGCATTTTTTTTTTTTTTTTTTTTTTTCGAACAAAAAAAAATCGTTCAGTACAAAATTTTTCGAAAAAAATTTTGTTTATACATTTTTTTCTATAAATATAAAGTTTTAAATAATAATTATTCATTTTTTTGAGTAAGAATGATACCCAAAAATATTATAGAAAATAATTACACAGTGCAGCAAAAGCCCACATTTTTTTGGTGCCAGAGATTTGACAATTTTTCTATAGCCCTGAGAAACCTAAAGAAATTTCACCACAGAAACTTATGCGAACTTATGAAACTATCACGACCACAATATAACCGTTCGTTTATGGAGAAAACTGTAGTAGTTATGGATTTGTTGTCTGAGAACCAAATGTAGACACTATCCATGTCTTCATATCTGTAGTGCATATTAAATTTATATCTCGGCCTTTTAATACCAATATTAATGATTTTCAAGGGATCAATCTACATAATCGATTAATTTCACATTAAGGAGTTGCTAATGTATCATATTGTCCATGGATAAAATATTCAGCATAAAAAAACATAAAAAGTGGCCAAATATGTCAAAGACGTACGAGCTATAGTTTCTCTAATACTGAGCACTGCAAAGTATTTTTTTATTTTATATGAAACTGCAAAATACTAAAGTTTTTCGTAGCTTAAAATCGAATGATCCTTCATCGGTGCCAAAGATTTGGCTTTATTTATATATCTTTCCATCATGAAATGGCAAACCTTACTAAAGAGAAATGTCAAAAGAGCGGCAAGAAATATGGCGTCGTTTGCTGTCCCTGTCGCTCTACTTTTGTAGCGTCCCTGTTGAAAAAAACTTTTGTATCGCTCTTATTGAAAAACCCTTTATTAAAAAAAAGGACGAGATAAAAATTTAATATTTACTACAGATATGAAACTTTGGATAGTGTCTACATTTGGTTCTCAGACAACAAATCCATAACTACTACAGTTTTCTCAATAAACCAACGGTAATATTGCGGTCACTATAGGACCTTTATGGTCATATATCTCGAAAACCTGACGTGATAGGACATAAGTTTGTTTGGTGAAATTTCGTCAGGTTACTCAAGGATCAAATCTCCGTCACTAAATTAAGTGTCGCACTGTGTTATTAAGAACGCATATAGGTTGAAACATTTTTTTACACAGCTATTATCAGTTATAAATATGTTATTTTAAAATCCTGAAATCCCAGGATTGCAAAAACGTTTCGGAGTATACACACATCCAGTAAAAAATTCTTTAGGAATTTTATAATAATTCATTAATTAAATTTCGAAGACATACCTTTTGTATATGTCACTTTGCGTTTTAACTTTAAATGTTTTGATATATATGAGCCATTTTGCTTGCACACAACAACTACAAAGAGCGGTTAAAATAAATGTTCTTTTAATTCTCCCTAGTCGTTGTTGAACCCTACTAAAAACAGGTTCCCATATATTTTTTTAATATTCCTTTAAATATAAATTTACTAACCTGCAAGCATTCGTAACAACAATAGGGCAAACATACTTTGATCGCGTTACAAAAAAATATTTTATTATTTAATATTTACATTTAAAGCAAAAATTCGATTACCGATAAAAACGTTTAATTTTTGAAACCGAAATCGTTAAAAACAAAACAAATAAATTCACATTCAAAACCGATACAAAGGAGGTTTCTAAAAACGTATGAATTGCATAATTTGGTTTATATTATAAGATTGGACAATTTAATACCAAAAAAATTAAATAAACATTTTTTTAATATACGTTTAAATGAAATTTGTAAGATTTAAAAAGAAAAGCGTGGATGCTCCCAATAGATATTACTATCTTACAACCTGCGTTTTTTTAAATCATACTAAGTTAAGTTGAATATTAAAAATTATTTTTTATTTAAATTTAGTTTTTGATTTTCTTTTTTTTTGTGTCAGTTAGATTTTTGTGTGACAGACTTCGAATGGCCGAATATCATTAAGATTAAAATCATACATTTTTCATTGTGTCTTTTATATACAGTGGCTCACAGCTTATTTCGTGCAGTACACAATTCTAATTTTAAAGGTTTCTGACTGTTAAATATGCACTTATATTGACAAAATCTCCTCGTGGTGTAACAGGACTTTACAATATACAAAGACAATTTAAGATCGTGCATACATTTGATTTAGATGTTAGCTCTCGTTCGTGGTCCCGTTAGTCGCTGTTTTTTGTTTACTATGTCCATTCAGTGGTGATCGCAGTTAATTTTAGTCGGAATTCATTACAATATATGTCAGTTCTGATTTATTTTAAAAATGGGTCACTGCACAACAATAGAACAGCGCGAATTAGTCTTATTTCACTTCAAATATGAGAAAACGTAACGAAAAATGGCTAAAATCGTAAACTTGAGTCCCTCTACAGTGCAGAGCACCCTCCAGTGCTTTATGCACGAAAATCGTGTGGCCAATAAGAGAATAAATGCTCCGAAAAAGATATTTACGGAAGCGGACGAGCGACTTTTTCTGTGTAAAACAAAGAAAAATCCGAAGCTTTCGGCGCCAAAATTGGCCATGGATGTTGAGAAAGAATTGGGCAATGCCGAAACTATTTTGCGGACCAACGATTTTAATGGTCGAGTAGAAACCTTTCACAAACAAACATAATCAGCTATGTCGACTGAACTTCCCCAAAGAGCATGTTGTCCATCCGGGTACATTCTGGAACGACGTCATATTCTCAGACGAGTCCAAATTCAATATATTTGGATCCAACGGAATGCATTACTTGTAGCGAAAGGCTAATACCGAGCTAGACAATAAACACCTCAAGTCTAAAGTAAAGCACGGTTGCGGTTTGGGCCTACATGGCTGCATCCGGTGTTGGAAAATTAGTTTTTATTGATGAGAATATGGACAATACAATGTACCTGAACATTCTAAAGTAAATTTTACTTCAATGTACCGTTACTTTGGGTGTACGATAAGAATTCGTTTCTATCAGGACAACGACGATAAACATAAATCGGGAATGGTCCAGTCATGGTTGATTTGGAATAGGCCGCTTCTTATGACTCCGTCTGCACAGTCACCAGACTTAAATGTCACTGAAAATTTGTGGACAATTTTGGAGAATGGCGTTCGCAAGCAGAATATTTCCAATAAAAATGATTTGAAATATATTCTGATGGAAGAATCGCAAAAAATCATACTAGAGATTACAGTAAAATTTGTGGAATCAATGTCTAGGCGTCTTTAAGATGTAATTAAACAAAATGACGGCCACACAACATATTAATAGACATGCACATAACATTTTTTAAGATACAGTGCTGTGCACGAAATAAGCTGTGGCGTTGAATTTTGCAACATTTTCTGTTTTTTTGCTTTATCTTTTTTTAAAGAAGTGTAATGTAAAGCAATTTAAGTTTCTCTGTAAAGATATATATGCAAATAAAAAAATGTCGTTTAAAAACTAAGCTATAGCATTTCAAATTTGAACACAGCGCCTACACGAACTAAGCTGTGTTCTACTGTAGAACCATGGAAACAGACTCATGACGAACAGGCAGACAAAAAAAAATCGAGAATATTGCATTGTCAGTGAGTTCTATGCTATGTTTAAAATTTCAAATATCTAGCTTATCGGGAGGTTAGTTTAAAATCAATTACAAAATTTATACTGAACAGGCAGACATGGAAGCGAGCTAAAAACGTTTTAAAATATATGATTTTTTAGTAACAGATTTCCAAAATATATTGCGATAACGCACAGTGTTCCAGAATTCAAAAATAGGCGTCCAAAAGTCTAATTTGTTTGTCTCAAAAACGAATCTGATTTGACCAACGTAATTAAAAAAGAATGCTGACTACAATGAAATAAGAACCAGACAGAGGGAAGGTTAGTTCACATGGAAAGTAGGTAAGTATTATGATATCAGTTATTATGATTATGATAGGATTATCAAAATTATAGTCGGTCTAAGCCGACTATAAATACCCTACACATATGTGTGGTTACCAGTCAAAGTGGTATATAGGTCACAAGGGTATACGAATCCTGAAAATAACTACAAACTTTCAATCTCTGAAGAATTTCCATTCATTTGATACCCATATTTAAAAATGGGTAGGTGTACCGAATTTCGATTTTTTTTTTTGTAACCACAAGTCGTTTCGCCGGAAAACATTATTTTCATGTATTTGAGCATGAGTCAATATATATTAGACCAAAAAAAGTTTACCTAAGCACGTATACAGTAATATTGATCAGTAGATATTCATTTTATATGAGGTATTTGAACATAAGTGCTCGGTTCTCAGGTCACAATAGACCGATTGTGACCACAAGTCGTTTCGCTGGAAAACATTATTTTCATGTATTTGAGCATGAGTCAATATATATTTGACCAAAAAAAGTTTACCTAAGCACGTATACAGTAATATTGATCAGTAGATATTCATTTTATATGAGGTATTGGAACATAAGTGGTCGGTTCTCAGGTCACAATAGACCGATCATGCCAATTTTCTTGTTCAGGCAGCTTAGATATATAATCTAAATCTAAAGTTTCATTGTTCTATCTCTTCTACTTTTTCTGTAATCGTGATTTCAACAGACAGACAGAGGGACAGACGGACATCGTTAATTCGACTCAGGAGGTCATGCTGCATCTTCCATACCGGAGATGCTTCCTTCAGGGTGTTACAAACGGCGTACCAAACTGAATATACCCTTTCACTCTTAGTGTAGGGTATAAAAACGTTTATGTACCTGCGGAGGGTCTAAAGTTGACTCAATTTAAAAAATAAAAATACAAAAATTATCTATACAATTTTTTATTGTCAGTATTATTTCAAAT
This sequence comes from Dryomyza anilis, assembly GCA_951804985.1. Lineage (NCBI taxonomy): Eukaryota > Metazoa > Arthropoda > Insecta > Diptera > Dryomyzidae > Dryomyza > Dryomyza anilis. Next base: position 6,791 of record CATORG010000032.1, on the reverse strand, counting down.
AAAAAAGAAAAGTTTTAAAAAATGAAATTAATAAAGAAAGATATGACATTTCAAACTTTTTTCTTATTAAATTAAGTATATGTTTTTTTTTTGTATTACTTTGGACAGCATCTAATTTATAGGGGTTGGGATTTAGTGGTTTCTTATAGATCTCAATGTCGTCCCTATGACTGTCTTGATTTGGTTTGCGCATTCTTGCGTCTTGGTGGTTTAGAGCGATTTTTATGACCGATTTTTAAATCGCGAAAAACACAAAATTTTAATATATATTTTATTTCATATATTTTATTTCACATTGTTATGAATGAATGTATGGTACATATTGGTCTACAAAACGTAAAATCCACAAAAATCATTTTCAAAAATCATAATCATTTGGCCTATACAGGCTTTGGATTGTAATTGAATAACAAAAAAAAAAATTATTTCGTCTGCCGGCGTTAAACGTCATGCACCAAACTTTAGATTTTTTGACAGAAATTCCATACAAATTTCTGTAAAAAAACTGATTTTAAGTGCTGTCAAAACATACGTTGACGTTTTCAGTTGAAATCTCTGTATAAATACATACTCTTTGCTATAATAATTTGTCAAAAAAAAATAGGTGTGTAATGAATAAATTTTTTGAATTTCAAAATATACAGAATATTCTGATTAAGAACATTTTACAATTTATTAAGTATGAATTTGATGGTTTGGTTGGTTCATAAAAATATTTTAATCTTCAAACTCGGTTAAATATATTGAATGTTACAGTTGTTTGGTACATAAATAAAATTTTAATACTTATTTTATGGCATTGTATAAATATTGTTATTAAATTAAATAAGCAATCGATTGGATAAATTTTCGAATTCGTTACGATACACGGATAGAAAATATTTATCTGAAATATGTTTGAATGTAATAAAAAATAAAACGAAATTAGGAATAAAGTGTAATTAAATTATAATCGAAATTGAATTTATTATTGTTAAGATTGTAATAACATATTAATATGTGTAAACATTATTATATTGTGCAGCAGAAACTGTCAAATTTACCATAAATATATTACAATACAAACATCAAATTTTAATTACATTTGAATATAATATTTCTAGGCAGTTTACTTGGATATAACTATGTTTCAAAACAAACAGAAAATGCTATTCATTCGGTTAGTTATCGACAGACGAAGTTGGTCACGTTGAGCAGCATTTTCTACCTATGTCTCTTTTGTCGTTGTTTGAAGTAAACAAAAAAGAAAATTAGATGTAAATAAAAGTATTCTTGCAACATTCTTCTTATATACGAAGTTGACACTAGGTGAACGCCATTTTCTGCCTACGTGACTTTTGTTGTTTTTTGAGAAAACGTATCGGTAATAATTTTGTCATTTGCAAATTTAAAAAATAAACAAATTATGTTACAAAAAGTACAAATGGTAACAAATAATATAATAGTATATAATTTAATAGTGCAGTGCTTGGGCAATTGTGGATTCATTGATGTGCCACTTGTACTAAAACCAATTATTTATTTATGCATTTAAAAATTTGTATGAATCCAAATATTATAAATTTCCACTGTGCATGTTTAAATATTTTTTATAAAAATGAATAAAAAAATATATATATATATTTTATTTTTAATTTCAGTATTTTTTTCCAAAAATATTTAGATATGTTTTATGCAAACATACTACTTTTGGAACGGAAACAACTTATATGTTTTTCTGAAAACATATTTATATTCAGGTCGTTCCGAATCATGTTTTATTTTGAACATAATTATGTTTCGATTCAAATATATTGTTTGGATGTAGTCATCATTATGTTTATATTAGAACATACACCATTTAAAGGGGAAACATTAAAATATTTCAGTGATATCATAATGTAATCAGAGCTCATTACAACACTGTTCAAGTCTCAATACAACCTTGTTCACCAATTATTTATCAGGCAATTATATATTATGCTTACATAAAATTCCAAACATACATGTTAATGTCTGCATAATTATGTTTGGGAGACCCTTTTTTGCAGCGTGTAGTTAAAAATACAAGAATATCGTTAACAAAAGTTTAATTTCACTTAACTTCGGTATCGTCGACGATAGTCGAAAACGATAATATTGATATCTTTAGGTTTACAGAGAAAACACCAAAAAATATATGTATAACTACCTATCACGTGACTGGTGAAAAGGTATGAGACAATTCGTAATCATATAATTTTGTTTAAAGTATATTCCCAAAAAAAGACAAATATAAATTACTTAATAATACACTAAGAAAACAAGATGTTTATGAAAGTCTTGCTGCAATTATCCTTTTAAATTTACGCATTGTAGCAAATATTCAAACATCCCATAAGTTTCAATAAAGTTGCAGCAAAACTATTAATATTTTTTAAATATGACATATATACAGATGGTTACGAGATGTTTGCCACAACAGCAATGAAAATTGAGATATTTACAGTTGACTGATAGCAAACATTCTGAGTTCTTGGACATTTGCAACAAAACTTTTGAAGTATTTTGACATTTGACTACAATAAAAAAGGAAAATGGCGTACTTTTTCCTTACGCTCGATAGCTCGATTTATCCACAAAAATTAAGTAAATCAAATGGTGTAAAAAAGTGCCAACTCAAATATTACATTTTAATGGTAAAAGTGAAAATAAAATATACTGTGATTTAAATTATCAACAAGTGATGGAAAATATTTATTTTCAGAGTTTACTTTGATGACAGCATCGCCGGTCGGACATGGTTCTTCTGCGAAGAAATCTCAAGTCATTGTACAATTTTACTTTCGAAGGATTTATAAAGACGACGGCGATGTATAACGGGGATACTGTTTTCATTCTAGAATAAATAAAAATGCATTTGATTCATTTTCTTTCAATTCAATAAAATTATAAAATTTCTCCGCGAATTCTAATGAAGTACCTTTTCAAAATATTCATCAACTATTTTCCTATTTGTAAGATGTTTAATTGATGGTTGCTGTACATAATCGTAAATTGGAAAGATGGTTGCTAGCAATATTTATCGTATTTGACGGATGTTTGAGAGATGGTTGTCTCAAATACGATCTAAATAATTTGTAAATAACCTAATATTTAGGGCTGTGATATTTCTGGTAATCATCTTTGTTTTCTTAGTGTAGGATATTATTAAGTTAAGTATATTGTTAAGTATATTATTAAGTAAAGAATATTATAAAATTATAAAGTTAAACTATTATAAGGTAAAACAGTATTATACTTATATAAACCACCTACTTCAAAAACTACTTCGGAGGGTCAAGACTTGGCGGGCTAACATACAACTAAAATATTTCTAAATACTTATATGAAACATGTCTGGGTTAGGTTGTCTAGGTTTATATATGTGACTGATTGCTTTGGTGAGTTGTGTGTCCGGTTATATAAGGACGCTTTATGGTAACGGTCACAGAACCGGATCTTAAATACCAGTTTTGTGATAGGTCTAAAGGTCTGCATGAGGTGTTAATTCACACCTTCCTAGGACAACGCCATGTTAAAGTTGCCGGTTGGTTTCATATAAAAATGCAAAACAGGGACTCCGAGGAACCAGTCAAGTAACTAATCTAGTACTAATTCGTTTCCCAGTAGGGAAATGGCCAATTTTCACTCAGGTAGTTTAATCTCAGAATTCAACTTTACAGTGACTTTTATTCGCAGTTTAAAATGAGTTTAGTTAAGATCGTTTGTTTCTTATATTTCAGAACAGTATTATATCAGACAAAGAATTTTCTACGAGCACGATTCATATTTTGTACAAATGAAACGCAAATGCTTGATATTCCTTTCGAGTCGTCGGAACTGTTGATGATATAGGTTGCATATTTATTATTTTTTTTTTCATCTTCATCATGACGAAAATATATTTGTTTACACTTTTAAATAACTACATAAAGCAGTAAAAATAAATACCAATGTAGTATATTTTATACATTGTTTTAAGAAAATTAAAAATAATATATGCATATGTAGTAATTTTTTACATTTTTCATGAAATATTTATCTACATATTGTTAAAATAAATACAAAATGTAGTTACAGTAAAACGTATGTAGTTGTTTTCAATAGAGTTGCTCTAAACACATATGTTTGTATTTTAAAGACAATTTATTTTTGTTTTATTTTATTTAGAAAATTCGCTTTTTTTTTAGACACAATCTCAAGGATAAATTTATCCGAAGCTCTACTATAGTCCACAGTCGAACCTACTGTTACCTCTACTGTTCACTCCCACTCCTTGTTTCCCACTCAATATATTTTTCGCTCTTTTTTATTCGCTCTGACAAACTAGCTTGTCCTTGCAGTTCAATATACATTCGTAAAACTATAACATTTAGAATTTTTAGTGTTGTCCAGTTTTGCTATACGTATTTTTTGGTCACACTGTTATTATAGCAGCATGTTTATGAGGTCATCACAACACAATAAAAAACTATGAATATATGATTACATAACAAAATCACTCAAAAATATAACAAAACTATTTTTTAAGAAAATTAAAATATTTTCTAACTTTGCACACGTTTTTCAGCTATTTATTGCTTACTGATGAAAGCAAAACGATCGCGACAACAACGACCACAGAGAAGACAACGTTGGTTATATTAATGACAACGGCCACGACCACGACGACGACGAAAGCAACAACAGTGCGCACCCAACCGCTTGACGACTTCGTACATTCCTACTTATAATGTGCTCATAATATATAAAAAAAAAGGCCAAAATTTTTTAATATTTAAAACCTGCAACACACTGAGCCTAAAAAGCACACAAAAATTTCCCGACTTTACTCGATTTTCATATATGTTCCTTATTAAAAGATGCTAATATATATATATATATATATATATATATATATATATATATATATATATATATATATATATATATATATATATATATATATATATATATATATTATATAACAGCATGTGCACAGGTTTTGCACAGTTCTTGACGATACACACATGTGCTCTTTTTGCACAACCAAAAAAACAAAATTGATTAACTAAAGAAATAAATGAAAAACGTGTTTGTATTATTAGATCACAGATTTGATAGGTATGTAAGACGTGCATTTGGTAAATGTGCTGTTAAAATAATTAACAGAGAGAGATAAAGAGCTAAGCAGTAAAAACATGTGATCGCATAAAATCAGGGAGAAGCAGAGACGCCATGGTTGGTCGTTATGTATTAAAAAGTAAGATTTTAAATTTAATAAATAAATTTAAATAATTTAATAAATAATAATTCAAATAAAATTTTCAATAATTATTAAAAAAAAAAAACAAATTTAAACTATACTAATAAAAAATAGCTAATTAAAAAAAAATTCAAATCATTATTTTAACTAAAATGCATAACAATTTCTATAAACAATTTAAAAAACAAGTATGAGAAATGAATAGACGAAACAAAATAATAATAGCTCAAAATACAAGAGTGCAACATACAAACGAGCAACGAGAAACACTTAAATGATTTTCCAATTAGGTTGCCAAGCAAAGCAGAAACCTAATTTATGCTCATTTCAAAATATTAAGTATGAACAATGTTACTCTTGCAGATCGATGAAAACTTTCAGATAGATGTATGATAATATATGCTCTAAAGCGCTACTTAACAGAGTTAGTGTTACTTAACAGAATAGCTAGGTAGGGGGTGGTAGGAAATGAGCGGATGTTAGAGATTCGAAGAGAGAGAGAGAGATAAAGTACTGCATAAATCCAGAGAAACCTGTAAAATTCCACCTCGTGGCATGCGGTATATAATTTAAAGATAAAAACACAACTATGTTGATTTACAAAAGACAGTATTATTTTTAAATATATATAAAAATCCTTTCTAAATTTACTGCAGCCACATACAGGAGGAGGCCTCTTCGGTATTGAAAAATATATGTCTGTTGATATCAAGATCAAAGAAACTTCTATACTTAGGTATTGAAATTCTAGAAATGGGCATGATATGTCTATTTTGACCTGTGACATGACCAGTTATGTTCGAATAAACAAATACACTAACAATTTTATGAACTTTACTTAAGATGGCAGTTAACTTTTTTTTTAATATAAACACAAAATATTGGCAACACATTTGTATACCAATTGAATGGAAATTAATTATGCTTTTTTTCCTTCTGTCACATTTTCTTGTGACAATTTTTTTTCCTTGTGGCACATTGTTCAAATTCATACCTTATTTTGTGGCCCTAATAAACAATCATAGGGGGTGAGAAAACTAACAATCAAAATAGTGGAAAATAAGTGACACCCTAATATGGGTACTGAAATGAAAGAAATTCTTAAGCGATTGCATGTTTGCAGGTATCGGTAAAGAGTAGTTGTGCGTTGTGTCTGCACGTTAAAATAAATTTTAGCGGAAAGTGTGTTTGCATTTAATTAAATAAAAAATATAAAACGCTATAAGTTTTCATTAAAAAGTACATTAAATACTTACTCACAGATAAGATATTTAGGAAAAAATATAATTGTATAAAAAACTGTTGGTTGCTTATAATTATTGCCCAAAACATTTATATATATATATATATATATATATATATATATATATATATATATTTATTTATATATATATATATATATATATATATTTATTTATATATATATATAAATAAATATATATATATATATATATATATATAAATAAATATATATATATATATATATATATATATATATATATATATATATATATATATATATATTTATTTATATATATATATATAT
>CATORG010000031.1:0-17405 GCA_951804985.1 Dryomyza anilis | reverse complement strand
GTATAATGAAAAATTTATTGGGATTGGGATATTTAAAGTGGAGTGGAGATGTTATTCCTGTATTGAAGTAATTTTTGGACAGTATCTTTTTATTAAAATAGCCAGTTCATTGTAATTATTCAGGTAACCTTTCATGTTCCATTGTATTATTTTTAGCGGCATTATGATATTGAGAGGAAAAACATATATACTAGTTGATATTATGGCTTAATTTCAATATATTTATATATTTATATACACTTAAATACTATATACATAGCAGTTACATATAAGTAAATATATATATAAATGTAATTAGTTATTAATAAATTTGATTTAAGAGTACACAGAAAAGGATTTCAGAATACTGATGGAAATAGTCTGGACTAACGACTGATCCCCTGACTAAACACAAATGAGTAGCTATGAACTCAGTCAAATAGTGACAAACCGAGCCCATCAGTATGGTGATCCCCTTAATTCTGTGTACGTATAATGGCCGTGACTACGTTATGAGTGACACAGAACGGCTCTCGTCGGTCGATGTCGCGCTCCGCGCAGTCACGGACCGAGTGGATAATAAGTGTTTATTAGATGTCTGAGTCTGGTCATAAGTTCATTTCTTGAGTAACGATTTTTGTTGAGTTACGAGTATTAACTCTTCTTTGTGATTTATTATTTTTTTTTTTATGTTATGTTTAAGAGATGTTTTTTGGTAGTATTTTTGTTCTTGAATTTGAAAGTTTCGGAGTCACTGGGATCTCCTGTGATGTTGTAGAGTTGTCGGAAATTACATCTTTGTAGTTAATGATTTCTCTATGCGTAGTTGTTGCCATTTTTGACGTTGATGCTAATGTTGCCAGCGGAGGTAATGGTTGAGCAGAGTTAACGTTGGGAGAGTTACGAGTGACTACAGAGTAAGTTGGTACTTGATGTTGGTGTCTCTCTTTATAGGTGTTTGTTGCTTTCTTTCTGTCTACTTTATCTAGTGTCATGATAGTTTGAATCTCTTTCTCTTTAATGAAGATCGGACACATTTTGTGCAGAGCACTGTGGTCCAACGAGTCAATATCGCTCTCTTTACAGTTGATACATATTTTTGTAGATTTACATTCTTCCTTCAATTCAATATTCGTGTGATAATTCTCGGAACAGTTGGGACATATTTTATTGTTTTTGCAGATTTTTGCATTATGCCCATATCGAAGGCAGTTGTTACATCTTAATGGAAGCGGGATGTAGGGACGAATACGAATTCTTTCATAACCGATTGAGATCTCATTTGGTAAAGTAATAGAGGCAAATGTGAGTATTACTAAACCGGTTTCTATTAAGTCATTGTTATTTTTTTTGAGAATCTTTTTAACTTCACTGACATTATGTTGTTTTAACTCATTGAGAATTTCTTCTTCACTGATATCTCGTAAGTCATTAGAGTAAATAACTCCTTTTGAGTAATTGAGTGCAGAATGTTCTGTTATTATGATTTGAATTGGAGAGGAAAGTGATTTTAGTTTAATTAATTTATTTGCTTGTGTACTGTTTTTGGTTTTTATTAGAATATTTCCATTTCTTAATTTTTTGCATATGTCCACCTCGCCACTACATGTGTAATCAATCACTTTTTTAATTAGAAAAGGTGATACATTAGCAAGGGAGTCATCACTGTTTATTCTTGGCCTGGAGCTGATATTTTTAAACTTTTTGTATTGTCAAATTCTATATTTGGATTGTCCGTAGATCCCCACCTCGGTGGTATGTTGGGAGGATCTTTCATCGCTAATGAGTTATTTTAACCCCGAAAAGTTTTAGCTAATAAATAGATGTAATATAAGTTTGCTTCACTATTAGATAGTTAGTTATGTTTAGCAAAAGGTGATTTGTGATGCACGTTTGAAGCTATTAATTAACACACAAGCGTCGGGAGAGAAACTCGTTCTGCTCAGCACGAGTGGCACGAGTTAACTGATTATATTATATTATATTATATTATATTATATTATATTATATTATATTATATTATATTATATTATATTATATTATATTATATTATATTATATTATATTATATTATATTATATTATATTATATTATATTATATTATATTATATTATATTATATTATATTATATTATATTATATTATATTATATTATATTATATTATATTATATTATATTATATTATATTATATTATATTATATTATATTATATTATATTATATTATATTATATTATATTATATTATATTATATTATATTATATTATATTATATTATATTATATTATATTATATTATATTATATTATATTATATTATATTATATTATATTATATTATATTATATTATATTATATTATATTATATTATATTATATTATATTATATTATATTATATTATATTATATTATATTATATTATATTATATTATATTATATTATATTATATTATATTATATTATATTATATTATATTATATTATATTATATTATATTATATTATATTATATTATATTATATTATATTATATTATATTATATTATATTATATTATATTATATTATATTATATTATATTATATTATATTATATTATATTATATTATATTATATTATATTATATTATATTATATTATATTATATTATATTATATTATATTATATTATATTATATTATATTATATTATATTATATTATATTATATTATATTATATTATATTATATTATATTATATTATATTATATTATATTATATTATATTATATTATATTATATTATATTATATTATATTATATTATATTATATTATATTATATTATATTATATTATATTATATTATATTATATTATATTATATTATATTATATTATATTATATTATATTATATTATATTATATTATATTATATTATATTATATTATATTATATTATATTATATTATATTATATTATATTATATTATATTATATTATATTATATTATATTATATTATATTATATTATATTATATTATATTATATTATATTATATTATATTATATTATATTATATTATATTATATTATATTATATTATATTATATTATATTATATTATATTATATTATATTATATTATATTATATTATATTATATTATATTATATTATATTATATTATATTATATTATATTATATTATATTATATTATATTATATTATATTATATTATATTATATTATATTATATTATATTATATTATATTATATTATATTATATTATATTATATTATATTATATTATATTATATTATATTATATTATATTATATTATATTATATTATATTATATTATATTATATTATATTATATTATATTATATTATATTATATTATATTATATTATATTATATTATATTATATTATATTATATTATATTATATTATATTATATTATATTATATTATATTATATTATATTATATTATATTATATTATATTATATTATATTATATTATATTATATTATATTATATTATATTATATTATATTATATTATATTATATTATATTATATTATATTATATTATATTATATTATATTATATTATATTATATTATATTATATTATATTATATTATATTATATTATATTATATTATATTATATTATATTATATTATATTATATTATATTATATTATATTATATTATATTATATTATATTATATTATATTATATTATATTATATTATATTATATTATATTATATTATATTATATTATATTATATTATATTATATTATATTATATTATATTATATTATATTATATTATATTATATTATATTATATTATATTATATTATATTATATTATATTATATTATATTATATTATATTATATTATATTATATTATATTATATTATATTATATTATATTATATTATATTATATTATATTATATTATATTATATTATATTATATTATATTATATTATATTATATTATATTATATTATATTATATTATATTATATTATATTATATTATATTATATTATATTATATTATATTATATTATATTATATTATATTATATTATATTATATTATATTATATTATATTATATTATATTATATTATATTATATTATATTATATTATATTATATTATATTATATTATATTATATTATATTATATTATATTATATTATATTATATTATATTATATTATATTATATTATATTATATTATATTATATTATATTATATTATATTATATTATATTATATTATATTATATTATATTATATTATATTATATTATATTATATTATATTATATTATATTATATTATATTATATTATATTATATTATATTATATTATATTATATTATATTATATTATATTATATTATATTATATTATATTATATTATATTATATTATATTATATTATATTATATTATATTATATTATATTATATTATATTATATTATATTATATTATATTATATTATATTATATTATATTATATTATATTATATTATATTATATTATATTATATTATATTATATTATATTATATTATATTATATTATATTATATTATATTATATTATATTATATTATATTATATCAATTATATACCTATATATATATTATATATATATATATATATATATATATATATATATATATATATATATATATATATATATATATATATAAAAATCTCCGTCTAAACGGCTCATCCGATTATCATAAAATTTTTACCACAGATGCGGTATGGTCTGGTAGGAATGATAGGCTATATATGGGCGGGATTGGACAAAGGGGAGTGGTACCTCCCATACAACCTAAACTTTCAAAACAATATAACTTGGCACTTATACCAGATACGAACATGAAACAAAAAACTCTAATACAAAAAAAAAATTAAAAGCAAAAAAGCAAAAGCACAAAACATAAACAAAAGCAAAAATTCAAAAACAAACCACATAAAACTACACATAAAACTACAATCCAAACTAAAGGAAAAACAAAAAAAAAGGAAAGAAAAAGAAAAACAACTCACCACACTAAAACTCACCACACAAAAACTCACGACACTAAAATTCAACACACTAAAATTCACGACACCAAAACTCACCACACAAAAATTCACTACACTAAAGCTCACCACACTAAAATTCACCACACTAAAACTCACCACACTATAATTCACCACACTAAAACTCACCACACTAAAATTTCACCACACTAAAACTCACCACACTAAAACTCACCACACAAAAATTCAACACACTAACATTCACCACACTAAAACGCGCCACACTAAAACTCACCACACTAAAATTCACCACACTAAAACTCACCACACCAAAACTCAACACACTAAAACTCACCACACTAAAACTCACCACACTAAAACTCACCACACCAAAACTCACCACACTTTAACTCACCACACTTAAACTCACCACACCGAAATTCACCACACCCAAATTCACCACACAGAAACTCACCACATTAAAACCCACCACACTAACACTTCTACTGGGAAGAATTCTACGGGGAAGTGCAGTCTGAGGAAGAATTGTCTTTGAGATAAATTGTTTTGGCGGAAAATTTTTACTTGGCTACTACATTTATAAAACCAATAAAAAAACTTCAACAGCTAAGCACGGTCCCCTCATATAAATAATAAAAATGTTTTTTATATTAATAAAATCGCTCCATATCATTGAAGTCACCACGAGTCGTGCACGGGTCCAGCTAGTTAATAATATTTATATAGATAAACTTATGCACATTATTTTATTTATATTTGTATGTGTATTGAATCTTTGTGTGTTTATTGGTAGGTAGGGACGTGTGAAAAATTACATAAGTGACTTTTATACGCCCTACTGGACCATTTTTTTCCTCTTTTTCTTCTGTGTGTAGGGTTGGGTTTGCCTTGTTTGTTTCCAATGGTTCGTTGTATGTAGTGTGTTGGATCTGTTGGGCTTTGATGGTTCTTGTGGAATTTGCAATTGGTGTTATCACCAGTGGACGTCATCAGGTTGATACGTTGGACTCTAAGTCGTTCAAGAAAGCTTTGGTCCCGTTGACTTGGTTGAAGATTGCTTCGAGATGAGTGTTCTTCTCTGCGATCTTGTCAAAATTTTTAAACATCTTAATGCTCATGTCGCGTTGTGTCGGATGTTATAGATTTCCGAACTGTTGACATCAGAAAACCTTGTGGTTCTATATTTCATCGCTTCTTCTCTATTGTATAATTGAGACATAATAATTCTATTTTTTTATATACATCTTTAGATCCATTTGGAATATTGTTATCTGCATCTTGTATCTGGTAATTGTAGTTTATTGTTAAAATTCAATCATTGCAATCTACTTGTATTTTGTATAACAATAAGTTTGCACTTAGTATATCCTGTTACGTTTTCCAATATGCTGCTACTCTGCTTCATTTCTTCGTTTTTATTTCCTTTATTTAAATCTGCTGGGCCTCTGCTTCACTATTTCTTCTTGTTGATAATACCAAGAGCTCCTTCCACATGTCCCCATTTAAGTCCCAAGACCCCAACAATCATCTATGCAACTTCTGCGTCAGTATCCAGCGCTGTAGAGTTTTCACCATTCTAAATAACAGTGTTTGTGCACTCGTATATTGTAAATTTACATGAATATTTTACAAACAATAATTTAATTTTGTTTTTAAACTATTCCAAATATGTGGTGTGGTACTAATTTATGTAAACTTAAAATTATTTTGGTAAATTATATAATGGTTTATGTACATTCGTCACAAGAATTAACATGGTGTGTATTAAAAGATTGATTTTAAGATATTTAAATTACTTGAAATAAAGTATGGTACATTATTTGAACTAGAGATGGGCGCGTGCCGCGATTTTTTCGTGTCACGCCCGAAAATCTGAGTTCGTGCGTGCAAAACTCCGTGCGTGCTAGTTGCTGTCGTGCCCGTGCCTCCAAAATCAAAATCACTTTAAAGATTTTATTTATAGTTTCTACCCCAATTTAATTTCCAACTTCAGAAAATAAAAATGTCGTGGTATTTTAGCCTTCTCTTAAAAGTCTGTTGTTTTAGTTTTACTTATGGATTTAAGAGAATAAAACAGTATCAAACTTAATTTTTGAATTATTTATTACAGAGAAAACCTATTGGAATTTCGGTTCAGGTTCGGGTTCGAAGATTTTTTAAATTGTGGTTTCGATTCCGCTTTTAACCAACACTTAAAATGGGTTTCGATTCCGGTTTCATACATTTTTTAATAACGGTTCCGATTCCGGTTCTTTGCGTTCCCTGACAGGGACTATAATATCTGTTCTGGTTCCGATATTTTTAAAATAGCGGTACCGATTCCAACCAGAAATAAATATATATATTTCGATTCCAGTTCCCGTACAATACATTTTTAATAACGATTCTGGTTCAAAAAACCTAAACGGTTCCGGTTATTGCGTGCTTTTTTCGTGTTTTGTCGTGTTTATCCGTGTTTTGTCTTGTTTTTTCCGTGTTTCTTCGTGTCTTTTAAAATCCCGTGTTTTATCGTGCTTCTTGTGCGTGCCTGTAATTTTACTCGTCGGGCTCGTGCGTACCACCTATCGGCGTGCCCGTTCGTGTCCGTGCCATCAAAAAAAGGCACGCGCCCATCTTTAATTTTAACTATTTAGTGTGGTACTACTTTATCTTAACTTAGTGTCATGTAAAGTATATTTGTTTTTGTATGCAATAGCATTGGAATTAAATGTTGTTTGTAAGTGAAACACAATTATTTAGTGTAGCACTTTCTTTAGTGTAATTTTAGTGTATTATGTCTTTAGACCAATGGCTAAGATAGTCGTCTTATATGCGGAGGGAATCAATGCGGAGGACTGAATCCCCCTTCAATGCGCAAAAAAAATATATATATATTTAATATATATATTTTTTCATAATTATATACGATGTACATTGAATATATTGTACATTGATTGAATATATTGTATATATGTACATATATATTAATTTAGTTTTTCTCAAGAAATGTTGAATTTATTATATTATGATTTAAATTTCAAATACAAATAAATATATCTATTTTGAAAGTTTAAATAAATTAAAAAAAAATTAAAATGAAATTAAAATTTGTACCCTTAATTTTTTTATTCCCTTTTGTTTTGATTTTTTTTTTTTTTAAATCCCTTTTTTCATATATGTTATTTTTTTTCTCTTCTTTTTTTCTTCTCTTTTTTAATTAAAATTTTTATCCCTTCTTTTTTCATAATTTTAATTCCCTTTCTTATATTGTTTTTTATCTCTTCTTATTATTTTTTTTTGTTTTTGATTTTGTTATTCTTTAAAGTTTCAATATTTAATGCCTGTTTTTTTTCTTTTTTTTTCGTTTTTTTATTTTTTTTATTATTTTAATTTTAACTGCACTAATTACTGCCCGCCTTTCGTATGATATACATACGTTCGTACAAATATGATCGAATATTTGTTTGTATGCATATGCGCTTTAGCATGAAACACTTTGGTGGAATGACCACTTTCAAGGTTCTTAGCTTGCGTTATTAATGTAGGTCAGTAAGACAATTGTTGGTTTCCGTTATCTGCATTGAATACGACAATTTTATGACGAATTTTCATTTAATTTTATATGAAGGCAATTTGTTGCCTGTGCTTATACTATTTAACTTTAAAATTATAAGTTCTTCTCCTAAAATAGTTATATATATATATATATATATATATATATATATATATATATATATATATATATTTATTTTTATTTTTAGGACATAAGTATTCTGAGTTAGGTGCCCTACCAGACCCAGCCGAAGTAGAATGTGTAAAAAATAATCCAGTTCCGAAAAATAGGAAGGAAGTTCAAGCATTTTTAGGCTTATTTAATTATTACAGACAATTTATAGGAGGTATGGCGAAATTGTCATTACCAATTAACTGTTTGCTTAAAAAGGAACGACAATTGTTAGAATTCGTTTTTAAAACTTAAGGAGGCAATTATTTCACCACCCATACTGGCGTATCCGGATTTTAACGAACCCTTTTTGCTCACGACAGACGCCAGTAACGAAGCAATTGGCGCGGATCTGTCGCAAGGTGAAGTTGGAAGCGACCGTCCAATCGCGTTTGCCAGTAGGACTCTTAACGATGCGGAAACACGCTATTCTACTACAGAGAAAGAATTTTTGGCAATTGTAGGGCATATCTTTTGGGAAGACCATTTAAAATTTATACAGATCAACAGCCCCTAAAGGGTATAGCAAACTTAAAAGATCAGACATCACGTCTTGCGCGTTTCCAACAGAAATTATCGGAATATGATTTCGAAATTCATTACAAACCGGGAAAAAGTAATTTAAACGCGGATGCACTTAGCCGTATACCGAATAACACAGGAGAAGTAGTTGTAGTACAAACACGTTCGAAAACCATGAACAGACAAGGAAGACGATAAGAAACAGTCAGAATGCGATCCTGACGATTTTATAACAAAGAAGAATGACAATATAATAATTCTAACTGAACCCCGTGACAAAGAGACGATAATCAAAGATTTTCACGAGGTGGGGTAAAAACATTTTTAAGAATTCGTCGACAGTACCGATGGAAGGGTATGCAAAGCAAATAAAAGATTATGTGAAAAATGGTTAAAATGCCAGGTAAACAAGAGTTCAAGGCTAACGAAGATGAATGTTTCTAACTGATACGCCAGTCAGACCCTTTGACAAAGTGTACATGGACCTGGTGGGTATTCTGCCTGAAACCATTTCAGGGAATAAATACATCTTAACTTTTCAAGACGATTTTTCTAAATTTATGTGTTGTGTGGCTTTACCCGATGCGGAAGACAACACCGTAGCAAAAGCATTCTTCAACGAAATAGTTACACGCCACAATATACCTAAAACAGACAATGGATCGAATTTCGTTTCCAAACTATTTTCGGATACATATAAATTATTAGGAATTAAAAAAATACATATAACTCCTTACCATCCACTAGGCTAATGGGTCATTGGAACGAAGTCATCATCCAGTAGCTGAATATTTACGTAGATTTGCTAAAGAGGGACCAATGGTAACTGGGACCAATGGTTATATTCTGCAATGCATGTTTATAATAACACCGTACATACATCGACAGGTCAAACACCATTCCGTACGTTTTACGGTCAAATTTCGACATGCCTAATTTGAGACGAAAATGTTCACCATTGTATAACGCAGAGTACTACATATAACTCCTTACTATCCACAGGCTAATGGGTCATTGGAACGAAGTCGTCGTCCAGTAGCTGAATATTTACGTAGATTTGCTAAAGAGGATGGGTCAAACTGGGACCAATGGTTATATTCTGCAATGCATGTTCATAATAACACCGTGCATACATCGACAGGTCACACACCATTTCCGTACGTTTTACGGGTTTGACTTCGACATGCCTAATTTGAGACGAAAATGTTCACCATTGTATAACGCAGAGTACTACAATAAGGTACAAAAGTACCAAATACAGCGATCACACGAGATTGTTAGGCAAAATCAATGTAGGGCCAAGGAGTTGTCGAAAAAATAATACGACAAGAACCTCAACCCTATAAAATTCAAACCACACGACATGGTTTTAATGAAAAACCAAACTAAGAAGAATATGTTCTCTCCAATTTGGAAGGGACCCTACGTGGTCGTAGAGGAAAGTGGGCCAGTGACCACGACGATATTGGTAAAAAAAGGATAAGAAAATTCATAATAATTTGTTAAAGGCATATCACAAATAGTATATGCCGTTAAAACTAAAAAGTTTATAATATTACCCTAAGTTAGAACCCATAAAAGTAACAATATAAAACCAATTAGCTATGCGTTGACAATTAAACTCGTAGATTGCAACATTATGATAGAAAAAATTAATCTAACCATAAGATATAGAGTAATCATTAAAAAAAACATTAAATAAATCGTCATTTAGAGGAAGAAACAAATATAAATAGTTTTGGAAAACTGTAAGGAAAAACAAAAGAAAAAATATAATAATATAAAAAAAAAACATTGGACATATTAAAAACAATAACTTAGTAATAAAAAAAAATAAAAAAAAAAAAATATATATATATATAATGATTACTCTATATCTTATGGTTAGATTAATTTTTTCTATCATAATGTTGCAATCTACGAGTTTAATTGTCAACGCATAGCTAATTGGTTTTATATTGTTACTTTTATGGGTTCTAACTTAGGGTAATATTATAAACTTTTTAGTTTTAACGGCATATACTATTTGTGATATGCCTTTAACAAATTATTATGAATTTTCTTATCCTTTTTTTACCAATATCGTCGTGGTCACTGGCCCACTTTCCTCTACGACCACGTAGGGTCCCTTCCAAATTGGAGAGAACATATTCTTCTTAGTTTGGTTTTTCATTAAAACCATGTCGTGTGGTTTGAATTTTATAGGGTTGAGGTTCTTGTCGTATTATTTTTTTCGACAACTCCTTGGCCCTACATTGATTTTGCCTAACAATCTCGTGTGATCGCTGTATTGGTACTTTTGTACCTTATTGTAGTACTCTGCGTTATACAATGGTGAACATTTTCGTCTCAAATTAGGCATGTCGAAGTCAAACCCGTAAAACGTACGGAATGGTGTGTGACCTGTCGATGTATGCACAGTGTTATTATGAACATGCATTGCAGAATATAACCATTGGTCCCAGTTTGACCCATCCTCTTTAGCAAATCTACGTAAATATTCAGCTACTGGACGACGACTTCGTTCCAATGACCCATTAGCCTGTGGATAGTAAGGAGTTATATGTAGTACTCTGCGTTATACAATGGTGAACATTTTCGTCTCAAATTAGGCATGTCGAAATTTGACCGTAAAACGTACGGAATGGTGTTTGACCTGTCGATGTATGTACGGTGTTATTATAAACATGCATTGCAGAATATAACCATTGGTCCCAGTTACCATTGGTCCCTCTTTAGCAAATCTACGTAAATATTCAGCTACTGGATGATGACTTCGTTCCAATGACCCATTAGTCTGTGGATGGTAAGGAGTTATATGTATTTTTTTAATTCCTAATAATTTATATGTATCCGAAAATAGTTTGGAAACGAAATTCGATCCATTGTCTGTTTTAGGTATATTGTGGCGTGTAACTATTTCGTTGAAGAATGCTTTTGCTACGGTGTTGTCTTCCGCATCGGGTAAAGCCACACAACACATAAATTTAGAAAAATCGTCTTGAAAAGTTAAGATGTATTTATTCCCTGAAATGGTTTCAGGCAGAATACCCACCAGGTCCATGTACACTTTGTCAAAGGGTCTGACTGGCGTATCAGTTAGAAACATTGGCATCTTCGTTAGCCTTGAACTCTTGTTTACCTGGCATTTTAACCATTTTTCACATAATCTTTTATTTGCTTTGCATACCCTTCCATCGGTACTGTCGACGAATTCTTAAAAATGTTTTTACCCCACCTCGTGAAAATCTTTGATTATCGTCTCTTTGTCACGGGGTTCAGTTAGAATTATTATATTGTCATTCTTCTTTGTTATAAAATCGTCAGGATCGCATTCTGACTGTTTCTTATCGTCTTCCTTGTCTGTTCATGGTTTTCGAACGTGTTTGTACTACAACTACTTCTCCTGTGTTATTCGGTATACGGCTAAGTGCATCCGCGTTTAAATTACTTTTTCCCGGTTTGTAATGAATTTCGAAATCATATTCCGATAATTTCTGTTGGAAACGCGCAAGACGTGATGTCTGATCTTTTAAGTTTGCTATACCCTTTAAGGGCTGTTGATCTGTATAAATTTTAAATGGTCTTCCCAAAAGATATGCCCTACAATTGCCAAAAATTCTTTCTCTGTAGTAGAATAGCGTGTTTCCGCATCGTTAAGAGTCCTACTGGCAAACGCGATTGGACGGTCGCTTCCAACTTCACCTTGCGACAGATCCGCGCCAATTGCTTCGTTACTGGCGTCTGTCGTGAGCAAAAAGGGTTCGTTAAAATCCGGATACGCTAGTATGGGTGGTGAAATAATTGCCTCCTTAAGTTTTAAAAACGAATTCTAACAATTGTCGTTCCTTTTTAAGCAAACAGTTAATTGGTAATGACAATTTCGCCATACCTCCTATAAATTGTCTGTAATAATTAATTAAGCCTAAAAATGCTTGAACTTTCTTCCTATTTTTCGGAACTGGATTATTTTTACACATTCTACTTCGGCTGGGTCTGGTAGGGCACCTAACTCAGAATACTTATGTCCTAAATATATAACCTCGCGTCGCAAAAACTGACATTTCTCTGTATTTAATTTCAAATTATGTTCTCTCAGCTTTTGCAAAACCTTGCATAGCCTATGCTCGTGTTCTACTAAATTATTTCCACTATGTCATCTTTCATTATTGTATTGTGTCGTTCATTATTTTTTGAAAAGTGGAAGGTGCCCCCGTTAAACCGAATGGCATCCTGTTGAATTCAAAATGACCAAGGCCTGTACTGAAAGCAGTTTTTCCTTTGTCATTATCTTCAACTAAAACCTGATGGTAAATGGTCTAAAATCTCATCTATTCGTGGTATAGGAAATACCTGTTTGATGGTGACGTCATTTAATTTTCGGAAATCTATAACCAGTCTCCATTTCTTATTGCGATCTTTATCGTCCTTTTTAGGTACCAATAATAATGGGGAATTCCATGGCGAAATGCTTGGTGAAATAATTCCATCGTCTATCATCTTTGATACTTGTCTATTAATCTAATTTCTATGCATATGAGGAATTTTATACTGTTTCTGATTTATTGGTGGCTGATTCCATTGTGTGGGTATTTCATATTTTAGTATCGGAGTGAATGTTAATTCATCCCCTTCCAAATGAAAAACGTCATGATATGACAAGCAAATATTCTTCTTCTTTATTTAATGATTCATCGATCTTTACATTCCCTAATAATCTATCAATTCTATTTTTTATATTAACCAAGTTTATTGTATTTATTGTAGAACTCGTCTTTGTTGCTTCTTTATATTTGTGAAAATTTGAAAATTGTGGCTTGAAATTGATATCAATGGTCACCTCCTTATCGGTGGCATTTAAAATTGCAATATTTAGCGGGCCTGTTTGCAAAATTCCCATTATCATTCTTTCCTTGAAAAACTTGTGTATCGCGCTTATCACGACAATCCCCCATCTATGGCACCAATCGCATCTCAATACTGGAGCCACCTGATGCATTACGATTATTTGGCATGAAGGCCGATGAGGGCTCATTGAAATGGACTCCAAACTTGTCTATGCCCGTTAACTCCGCTGACTCCCTTTGTATCGTCACATGGTCCAATGCCTCTTCCACCAATTTCACCAGTGTTGTTTGCTTACTGCTCAACATGAGCATTCGCAAAGTGTAATCCCGAAGTCCTAACTTAAATGAGCTTTTAACTAAATTATTCAATTCATTAACGAACACGTCGTCTTTCGTATCATTATATTTACATTTAATCGTGCTTAATGCTGCCGACTGCATGTTAACCAAACGCCTCTAGAAAAATCTTATACTTTCCCCCGGATACTGAGATGCCTTTCTAATGTCATATTGAATGGCATCTACTGACCGACATTCCAAGTACGTATTTCTTAATAGATTGTATAAATCATCTATTGTGTCAAACTCCTTTGAACTTACTAAATCAAAAGCATCTCCCTGTAAACGAACCCTAACGCCTTTAATAAACTCCTTCATTTGTTCAGGCTTCAGTTCTGCCCTCACCACTTCACATCCGTCAATAAAACGGTGAAGATCCGTCGTCAGCGATGATGAGTCGGCACCTGCAAACTCTGGCAGCGCATTTTTAACAAATTTCGCGACTTCGCCTAATCCCATGTTGCACTGTGTTGTGATGTCGTCACTTTCTATGGTATTCTTGTGGTATAAGGATGTTTCGTGCGCTGTCTTAACCTCCTCGTTCAAATATCTAATACGCGCGTTCAACTCCTGTATTTTGTTGTTCGCTTCCTCCAACGTCGCGTACTCCTCCCTTGCCAGAATTATTTATTGATTCCTCAGAAATATTCTTTTCTTTCAATAAATTTCTTAATTTTATGTTTTCCTCTTCTATTTTAGCTGTTTTTTCTAACTCTGCTGTACGTTTTAAACAATAATCGTTTAAACGTTTTCTCAACACGTCAACTAATCTCTCTAATTCACCATTTTCTGCTAAAACCGATTTAATTTTTAAATTCTGGAAATTTAATAACTCTTCTACTATTTTATCTGCCTCCTCTAATTTAGATACATGCAGAATTCTAGATATATTATCTTTTAATAATGCTGTACTATCTTCATTTAGTATTGTTGGTACAAATTGCGACCATAACAAATCTGTCCAATTCGCTAGATTGCTTTTGAATATACGCATTTAATTCATTAGCATCTGCCATTAAATATTTTAAATTAATTTAAAAAGTTATCTTTATCTTTTAATAAAAAAAAATAAATTCCATTAAGTTCTAATTGAAAATTTCAATGAAACAAAAATGTTACCCAAACAAGAACGAAATCAATTTTGGCATTCATGAAGTATAACAATAAACTATATTTTTTTTTTAAATTTATATTGAAGTATATTCTTTTTCAAATCTGTTTTCTATAACATTGGAAAAATAAAAATAATTTTATTTTTCCAAATAATATTCCCTGAATTATCTGGAAAAAAAATTATGTGCATATTGGGTTACTCAAGATTGTAAAAAAAATTTTAACATAAAATGATTTTTTAATATAATTTTTTTTTGTTATTTTTAAAATCATAACCGCAATTAGTGCTGCTTTCACACGCTTTAAAATTGAATCAAATCATTTTTATTTGTTATACACTGGATGGTCCGTAGTTTGAAATCTCAGTGTTATTTCATTTATTATATTGTCCTTTTTCTTTTCAGACAATTTGTAAAATTTCGATTTTTTAATAAAAATATGAGTAAATTAAAATTTATGTAACCGCTGTTAGTATGTAATTATTTTCATAGTACAGAAGACGTTTAAGTGAAATGTCAAGTGTAAATTTATTATTTAGAATATTATAAAATATTAAAATTTCTTGAATATTTCTAAATGTTACTCCTGACTACACATTCGTTTGATTTTATAGTGTTATCGTTTTATATTTAATGACAATTATAATTTGCATACTAATAGTATGAATTATTTTATTATACACTAGAGGGTCCGGAGTTCGGATTCGCAGTGTGTCTTTTCCTTTTATATATTTAATTTTTAGATTTTTAAATTATTTAGAATGTTTAAACATTTTTTATTCATAACTTTAAAAAAACCCTCCCTATCTCTATAACAAAAAAAAAAAAACAAAATATAATTAAATCTATTTTTCAAAGCTCCCTTTTTTTAAATTTAAAAACAAATAATTAAAATTTTAATCACTTACCATTTTGGTTACTTTTCCTTCTCGTTCTCCTTCCTTCGTCCTTCTTTCCACTCTCGGTCCTTGAGAGGTTGGTACCGACGTACCGACTGCGCCAAATGTTGTAAATTTTAGATGAATTGTTTTCCAGATTGTAATTGAGAAACACTTTTTAATATTTGAGTTAAAAAAACACTTTTATTATTTTATTACCTCCACTTGAGGTTGACTAAAATACAATACTTTAAATTACAACGAAAGGTCTTAACAATACCTTCGTTGCAAGCTTTCCTTAAATTCTATTTTCATAATGTTTTAGTGAATTTTCACTTTCACTCAATTTTGGTGTACGTGACTTTTGAAGAAAGTCCGATTGGCTGACACCAATTGCGAAATATCAGAATTGTTGGCAAACGCTGCTCTGCTTATTTTAACATAGCTCCCTAATCATGCAATGATAAATTATATTGCAAGTCTCTGTTAACTGTGCAGCTAACTTGAAAAAGGTGTGGTCTAAGTAAAGCTTTAGCGCTTTGCCAAATTATCGCAAGTTTCTGTTAACTGTACAAGCTAACTTGAAAGAGGTGTGGTCTAAGCAAAGCTTTAGCGCTTTTTCCAAATTATTAGCATTGTTGCCAACGTGAAGCGTTGGGACAATGCTATGAACATATTGCTGTACAACATGAGTTCAACCTGATATAAAAACATGATGCGCTCAACATGTGTACAGCAACATCCAAAACTGAATGAGTAGTGAAGTACCATAAAAAAAAATAAAAATGTGTGCACTAATTCACAAATGAAAATTCGTCATAAAATTGTCGTATTCAATGCAGATAACGCAAACCAACAATTGTCTTACTGGCCTACATTAATAGCGCAAGCTAACATACCTGGAAATTGTCATTACACCCAAATGTTTCATGCTGAAGCACATATGCAATGTGTACGAACGTATGTATATCATACGTAAAGCGAGCGTTCATAGCTGGCATATAAATGCAGATCTTGCAGTTTTTTTTTT
>CATORG010000030.1:0-122692 GCA_951804985.1 Dryomyza anilis | reverse complement strand
GCAAGTTCCTGAAGCTCTGTTGGTGCGTCCGAAGACATCGCACCTCAACCTTCCCTGTCCTCGGAAAGTCACCCACGGCATCGGAGAGCTCGCCTACGCTTCGACTCAACGGCCGGCTCACAGCGTATCCGACCTACAAAGACAGAGCCGATGGCAAGCAGGAAGAAAAGACTGCCAACGATCAGGTTGTGCTGCAACTCAAGATTCCTAGCAGCCTTTGACTGGTCAAAAATCAGGTAATACTCGGTTTGGTTGAGTTTGACAGCTGTCCTGAAAACGCCATTTTTATTGTCGCCAACTTGTCGTCCATCACGTGCAGATCGGCATGAGCAAGCCCTGCCTTGATTTGCTCGAAATCCGAGTTTTCAATGGCAAGTGACGGATCGGTGGCGAAAAGCACCTTCCCCCTCTCATCGACAAGAAAAGCCTCTCCCCCACTTTCCTTCATCGCCTCTCGCAGCGAGGCAGCCACCACATCGACAGGCATGGAGATCTCCATGGTGATCTTCTGAAGCCCTGTAGCGTCAAAGGGAACAAGCGTGACATATGGCTTTTCATCCGTAGGGGGCTGACCGAAACTGTAGGTTTTACCCGTATTGAAATCCTTGATCCGCACGTGCGCATCGAGAGCAGTCAGACTGAACTGTCCGATAGATCTCGCTCGCACCTGCGGGAGTCAACCCACCCTCCACATAAGAAGTGGTGAGATACTCATTGATTGCCTTGATCGCCCGATTGTGCAGTTCCCCATCAGCTGAATCGAGCTTTGTCTTGATGACCAGCGTCGAAAGTGACTGTCGCTCCACGACTAGAGACGACAGGGTTTCGATGTTTTTTTTGATACAAGAGAAGGAACAGGATAAACGGAATAATGACCGTCCAACCGATCAACCCCGTCAGAATTTTTCGAAAGCTTCGAGGCTCTACAGGCTCCTCGATGAAGTCGTAGGGGTTGTAGTCCTTGTTGAGGTCCTCAGGAAGAGCGAAAATTGCGGTTCCTGTACCGCATGTTGTACACGTCTTCCTCGGGATTGAGACTCGAGGGGGGAATCCTGTGCTCAAAGTATTGGAAAAACGACGTCAAGAACGTTCATGGTGGTGTCGCTTTTTTGTCCGGTCATAGAGTCGGACGGGGTGCGCTCGGGATTGGAGTACCCACAACCTTAGCCCGTCCCACAAAGGTTTTCAATACAGTTTTCCATGCCCTAGAAAGCGCCCGTCTCGGACCAACACCTGAACAGGAATATGTCAAGATACTTCGAACGATTTTTTGGGATCGCTCGCCGCTTGGCAAAGCCGTGAAAGCAAGCTTTCACGGCTACGCCGCGATTATGCGATCCGAAGCGCGTCAAGCCGCTTTAGGCCAATGAACGGCCTGCTCCCCACTAACGCAGGGTCCCCTCCATTAAGTGGCCTTCCGGGCTTGACCCGATCAGCCTTGAGGGTCTATCGGGGTTAAGGAACTGTGAGCTAGCCATCCTGAATTGGGGAACGTTATCGCGAATCAGCGACTGTGATTGCGCTCACGCGTCTGGAGGAGTACTAGCTGACGACGGACTTGAATGCACCGATCGATGCCCTTGAAACGACTCTCCGGGGTCACGTTGTTAATGCTTTGAGGGCACCCACTGCTCGTTGTACTTCTTGACAAACTCACCGAGCTTGGTTCTGGCATCTTCCAAAGAGTGGTACTGCCGCTTTCCCATATACCCACGGTACTTCATGGTCTTGAAGAGCGACTCAATGAACGGATTGTCATTACTAACCCTCGGGCGACTACGTGAAGATTCACCTTGTATTTGGCCAATAGAGCCAGCGTGCTTGCAGCCTTCATTGCGGCTCCGTTATCATGCGCGACATCTGCAGACATGCAATCTGGGACAATCTTCGGGACGTTCTTTTCCTTTTCCCTGATTCGTTCCCCGACGGCGAGTTCCACAGCCATCAGAACGAAAGACAGCTTTCGCAAAACTGGCCTGCCCCGCTCTACCGCAATGCAGAGGGCGCACGATTCGATGAACCGCGCGCCCTCTTTTCAGGACAGGGACGGGTCCCGCCGGCGGGACCCGTGGCCGTGATTACAGGAGGCCTTGCCGTCGCGGGCGCCCTTGTTCATCTGACCTTGTCGTTTTCGACAGGCACCACGTCGAAGCCCGTCACGCGATGGGCCGTTGATTCTGGGTGTAGAGCCAGAGGTCCATGGCGGCGCCGGCAACGGCGCCCTTCGTGACGTCCTTGGCCTTGAACGTGAAGACGACGTCGGTGATGCCGTCGTTGTTGACGTCCTTGTAGACCATCTTTCAGCCGAGCGAAGTTCTTCCACTGACGGGTGGAGTTGAGCTGGTTGGCGCTCATGCCGGCGCGAGTCGCCTCCATGTTGGCGCTCAGCACTTCGTGGCCCTTGGCGCCGAGCAGCAGCGAAGTCGACCGTGCCGTCGCCGTCGGCCTTGACGACGTCGGCGAGGATCTTGACCTTGTTGGGCATCAGGCGGGCGTTTTCGGCCTGCATGATCTTGAGGACATGGTCATAGGACTTCTGGTTGTAGTCGTGCAGGAACTTCGTGCGTTCCTCGCCCTTGAGGCCGGCGGCCTTCTTCGTCACGGCGCGGCGCGGTCCTTCATGAACTTGTCTTCCTCAGCCTGGATGAGCTGCGTGCGCTTGGCGAGTTCGTCGCCGCGCAGGTAGTCGATGGCGTTGTTGAGCGCTGAAGACGCTGTGCGGCGTGAAGTCGGCGCGGTAGTCGAACATGGCGGGGAGTGCCCGCGAAGTGTTCCTTCGTGGCCGTGGCCGGATCCGTGAAGGCGGTGCCCTTGGCGGGACCGGCGAGCGGATAGAGCGGCACGAAGACGGACTGGCACGGACGGCCGAGCGTCTTCCAGGCTTCGGTGAGCGTCGGATCGGCCGTCAGGTTGTAGACGATCGAGTCATGGGACGTCGTGCGGCAGATGCCTTCGGACTTGGAGTGATAGAGCTCCTGGTCCTGACCGATGTAGTCCTCGTGCAGGCGCAGGAGGGCCATGGCGTCCTTGACGCCAAGCTTGCGGTCGATGACGGCGCTGTACGGGAACTTTTCAGGATCGTTGTATTCGACGCCCGTGAGGAACTTCCAGGCGAGGACGTTGCGGTTGGCGTTCCAGCGTTCGTGGCGAACGGATTCCTGAGCCACGACCTTGCGCCAGTTGAAGATCGGGTTCTTGGCGTCATGGCGGCCGTCCTTGATGGCGCGCTCGACCTGCTTGGGCTCGATCTTCCAGGTTTCCTTGTCGTTTCAGGTCAACCTTGTCCATGAGGAAGTTGTTCGGGATGTAGACGACTTCGTTGTCGTGAATCTTGCGGGCGACCCAGCTGTATGCCCTGATGGATGGCGAGCTGCCAGGCTTCGTTGGCGTCGGCGAACGTATACGTGCGCCCATCGTGGAAGTAGCCGAATTCGGCGAGCAGCTTCGTCGCGATGTCCACTGCCTCGCGGGCGGAGTGAGCGCGCTCGGCCACCAGACGGCGAATGCCGTAGCCGATGCCCGCCGTCCTTGACTTCCATGCGGTCGGCGTCGAAGATCTCGCCGCACCAGTTCGTGGCGACCACGACGCCGGCGTCGTTGAAGAAGCCGTCGGCGAAGCTCGCGCCGTCAGGAACGAAGGTCTGCGTCCAGTAGAAGCCCAGCGTCTCTCGACCTGCGGGATTTCGGCCGCGAACTTCTCGAACTTCAGCATTTCGCCCTTCTTGTGCTTGGCGGGCGGAACATTAGTGCTGCATGTTGAAGAGACGGCCGCCGTTGTCTTCGTTGTGGGCGACGATGATGTTGCCCGTTTCGGAAACGGCCTTGCCGATCACGAGCGTGCTGCAGGCCTGGGCCGTGCCGACGGCGGCAAGTCAGCGAGGCAACGGCGATCAGAGACTTCTTGAACATTTTTCGAACTCCTTTGTCATGAGAACGGCGGGCCCGTGGTCGCTGGTCCGCCGAAATTGGTCGCCACGAAGTCTATAGACCCGCAAACGCAGGCACCACGGTGTTTCCGAGGGATTGACAACGGCAAGAAAGTCAATTATGGGCGACATATGCGGCATGACCGCACGAAGTCGATTCCTGAGAACAGCTCGAGCTCTTCGAGCAACCTGATTTCAGGATCACCGGCTTCGTCGGCAGCTCCTTCGCCGTCGTGCCCTCGGGCAGGTTCTGCGCCGTGACGGACTACATCGTCTACGGCCGCATCGCGGGCCGCAAATGCCGCCAAGGAGACGCCCTGGAGGTGAGTCAATCCTGAAGCTCCTGAGTCCTCCGTCCTGCTTCAGTCCCACATAAACAGAAAGAGCCGTGCAGGTCGCGAGACCGCCCGGCTTTCATGGTCATCAGAACAGGACGTCCGTCAGGAACCCTACTTCAGCTTGACGGACTTGAAGTCCATGTTCGAGCAGATGTAGCGGACCTTGGGCTGCGTTCCCGCCTCTTCGGAGAGGCAGATGGAGCGCTTGATGAGCGCCTGGACTTCAGGATCCTTCGAGTCGTAGTCGACGAGCGTCAGGGCCTTGGTCGAGCAGTTTTCGACGCAGGCGGGCAGACGCCCTTCGGCGAGACGATGGGTGCAGAGCGTGCAGTGCTCGGCCTTGCCGGGGACGCGCACCTGATGGGCCTTGGGCTCGGGCTTGAGGAGCGGCTCCTTGTCGCCGAAGTATCCGGTCCTGCCGTCCTCGTTGAAGAGCGGCGCACCGTACGGGCAGGCGGCCAGGCACATCCTGCAGCCGATGCACTTCTTGTGGTCGACGAGCACTTCACCGTGCGGCCCCTTGGAGATCGCCTTTGCGGGGCAGACCTTCATGCATGCGGGATCCTCGCAGTGCTGGCACGAGACGCGATACGTAGTAGATGACGCGCTTTCCGACATTCTCGATGCGGCGGATCTTATTCCACTGAATGCCGGGAGCGACCTTGTTTTCTTCCTTGCAGGCCACAAAGCAGGCTTCGCAGCCGATACAGCGGTCTACGTTGAAAATGATGCCGTAGCGACTCATTGCAGCCTCCTTACTTGACCTTGGCAAACGCTCACGTTGACTTCGAAATACGGCGCGTAGCCGAAATCGGATCCCACTGGCGCGGGATGAGATTCTGGGTGTTCTGGTCGCCGCGCCAGCCGTACTGCGAGTCGAATCGTGCCTTCGGGCACGATGATCGAGACGTCGATCCTTGCGCGGACGGGACCGCCGAACTTGCTGCGCATTTCGACGAAGTCGCCCGTGACGAGGCCGCGCTTCTTCGCGTCGGCAGGATTCATGTGAATCGTGCTGACGGGCTCGAGCTCAAGCAGGTACGGCGCATCGGAGCGGGTCTTCGAATGCGTGATGTAGGGCTTGCGCGTGCCGTTGATGAGGCGCAGGTTGAAGTCGCCCTCGGGCTTCATCATCTCCTTGTAGACGGAAGACCCTCGAGACCGTACTTCGACGTGATCGTGGAGAAGAGCTCGAGCTTGCCCGTCGGCGTGTTGAAGCCGGGCTTGCCGTCCGGACGGAGCTTGCCGGAGACGTACTTGTAGGGCTCGTTCTTCTCGCACTTGAGCGTCGAGACGGCAGGCAGAGCGGCGACGGCCTTTTCGTAGTTGCCTTCCCAGACCTTGAGTACCGCGTTGCAGGCCTTGACAGGGTCGCCGTCGAAGAAGTTCTCGGGCTTGTCGACGAGGCAGCCGATTTCGAGCGCAATGCGCCAGTCCTCCTTCGCTTCGCCGAGCGGCTTGACGGGCGTCCTCGGCGCATACTTCGCGCCGTACATGCCGAACGGCGCATAGCGCTCGAAGTTCATGGCGGCGGGCAGGATGAGGTCGAGGTCCCTGTGGCTTTCCTTGCGGTAAAAGTAGTCGGTCGCGAACGCGAACTCAAGCTTCGAGATCGCCTTTGCGTATTCCTCGGGCTGCGGCCAGATCATGACGTTGAAACCCCAGCCGCAGAAGGCGCGGATCCTGCCCTCCTTCACCCATTCGGGCAGCAGGTTCGGACTGAACGGAACCATCATGTGGTGCCAGACGGGGACGAAGTCCTTGTCGAGGCGGCGGTCCTTCTGCTCCCTGGCGTTCCACCACTTGCCGTCGTAGAAGCTCGTGTGCATGCCGAAGCCGTAGGTCTGCTGGCCCTTCGGGTTCGTCGGGAACATCGCGCCGCCCGGGGCGTCCATGTAGCCGAGGATCGACGGGATGAGCAGCAGGGCTCGGGCGTTGTTGACGCCGTTGAGGTTGTGCGTGAGGCTCTGCGTGGTGAGCGAGAAGGAGCCGGGGCCTTCGGCGTACATGCGGGCCGCGGCCACGATGTCGGCGGCGGGCACGCCGGTGATCTCCTCTGTCTTTTCCGGGGTGAAGGTCTCGCAGTAAGCGGCCAGCTCTTCAAAGCCGTGGCACCACTTCTCGACGAACTCGCGGTTGTAGAGGCCTTCCTTGATGAGAACGCGGATCATGCCCATGGCAAGCGCGCTGTCGGTGCCCACGCGGGGCGCCAGATGGATGTCGGCAAGCTCGGCGGCCTTCGTGCGGCGGGTGTCGACCGTGATGATCTTGCAGCCGCGGGCCTTGGCCTTGACGAGGGACTCCCACCAGCCCAGCGGCTGTGCCCAGACGTTCGTCGCCATGATCATGAAGGAACGCGTCTTTTCGGTCGGCATGGCGCCCGTCGACGGACGGCCCCAAGTGAGCTGCTCGGCCTGCATGCAGCCGGCGCGGCAGGCGGCCGACGATTCGTTGGCCCAGTGCACGGAGCCGAAATGACGGGCAAGACGGATGATGGGCGGACGCGGTTCCTTCGGGTCGCCCGCATAGAACATCACGCTGTCCGCACCGTACCGCTTCCTGATGCGCAGAAGATTTTCGGCAATCATCCTGTAGGCTTCGTCCCAGGAACAGCGGACGAATCCAGGATCCTCGCTGCCCTTGGGATTCGTGCGCTTCATCGGATGGAGCAGACGATTCGGGTTGTAGAGTCGCTGGAGCGTCGCCAGTCCCTTCGAGCAGAGAATGTGGCGGGGGTTCTCCTTCCAGTTTTCAATCGATTCGATCACGTTCCCGCGTGCATGGAACTTGATGCCGCACGAGGGCACGTGGTTGCAGTGGTCGCAGATCGAATAGCCGGTCCACTCCTTGGCGGCTTCGGCTGCTCCGGCAATCGGAACGAACATGCCTGTGGTCGAGCCTGCAACGGAAAGCGTGCCGATCGACTTGAGCAGATCGCGTCGGTTGAGAGCGAGTCCATGGGGGTCATGCATGGCTTTACTCCTTTATGGTCAATGAAATTCTGAGGTCTCCTGTTCACCTCCGCCCGCCCTGGTCCGGGACTGCGAAGATGACTTCCTCAATTTTCATGGTATAACCTTCGATACGTAAGTACAGCACCTCTCATCGCAAACATGATCCGCCTCACCTGCGCCGTCCTGCTGGCCGTTCTCGCCCTGCAGTGCGCACCGGCTCTGGCCGGGACTACTGTGCGCATCGCCGTCACGTCGGGCGGGCACGGCACACCTCGCTCAACCCGCTCGACCGGTCCGTCAAGGCGCTCGAGGCAAGATTCGGCCCCTCGAACGTTACGATCCGCGATCGCGTCCCGCTCACGGAGCTCGGTCACATGCTCGAGCGCGGCGAGGTCGACTACTTCATTTCCACGTCGGGCGTCTCGCGCCGCAACCTGTCCGAAGGCTCGCGCGACCTCCTCACCATCACCGACAGCCGCTTTCCCGACCCGAACAAGTCCTACGGCTCGCTCTTCTTCACCCGCCGGGACAGCGGAATCAAACGCCTCAAGGACATGCGCGGGCGCACTCTGGTCGCCAACCATCCGAACGGACCGTACAGCTACCTCGTCGGCATGGGCGAAATCGAACGGGCAGGCTACGATGCGACCGCCTTCTTCAAGTCACAGCGCTTTCTGATGCAATCCGCCGAGGACGTCGTTCAGGCCGTGCTCGACGGACGCGCCGACGTCGGCGTTGTTGCGAGCTGCATTCTCGAGGACTTCTTCCCTGCGGACTCCGAGGCCCGGCGCAAACTCGAGCCCGTGGCCCTCAAGGCGACCACCCCCTGCATGCGCTCAACGGACCAGCATCCCAACTGGACGCTTTCGGCCGTGCGCGGCGCGGATCCCGAGACGACACGCGAAGTCGTGCTCACGCTCCTAGGCATGCCCGCATCACCCGATGGCGTGCGCTGGAGCATCACCACCGACTTTCAGAGCACCGACCGCGTCTTCAAGGCCTTCCGCACGGGCGTCTACGACGTCATGAACGAAAGAAGCTTCAGCGACTTCGTCGAAAAGTACTGGCTCTTCGCCGCCGTGCCTCTCGCCGCGGCCTTCCTCTGCTTCGGCTTTGCAGCCCTATTGCGCCGCATGGTCGAGATCAGGACCCGTGAGCTCAAGCGAACGCTGGAAAACGAGCGGCGCCTGCGCCGCGAGGCCCTGGAGTCGGAAGAACGCTACAGGCGTCTTCTGCGCGTCGGACTTCTCGGACAGCTGAGCACGATGTTCGCGCACGAAATCCGCCAGCCCGTCGGCGCCATCCTCGCCTACGTTCAGGGACTGCGCAACTTCTGCGCCTCGGGCTCGCTCACGCCCGAAATGTCCGAGGGCGTCCTCGCGAAGATCAACGCGCAGGCCGAAAGAGTGTCGGACATTGTCGAGCGCGTGAGGCTCTATGCAAGGACCGATGCCGTCGACCGCATCACGACCGATCTGCGAGACGTGGTCGACGAGGCGGTCGGGCCCTTCAAGCGCAACACGCGCTTTGAGGGCAAAATCATTCTGGAGCCGCCCGCATCGTCCGAAAAGTTCACCGTGCGCGTCTCGCCCCTTGAAATCAGCATCGCGCTGCACAACCTCATGCAGAATGCCGTCGACGCCCTCGCCTCTGCAGGCACCGCAGATCCGAGGATCACGATCCGCATCGAGCGCACGGAGGAGAGGCTTGCGGTCGTCGTCTCCGACAACGGCCCGCAGCTCACGCAGGATGAAGTCGCCCGCATGACGGCGCCCCTGCACACGACCAAGTCCTCGGGCATGGGACTCGGCCTGATTCTTGTAAACTCCATCGCAACCGGCCATGGCGGCCATCTCAGGCTGTCTCCCGCCGCTTGCGGCGGCCTTGAGGCACGACTGATCCTTCCTCACGCAGGCGAACATGATTGAAAAAACGCAGATGCTCATCCGAATCGTCGACGATGACGAACCTTTTGCAGACGCGATCTGCTTTCTTCTGCTGAGCAAGGGGCTCAGGGCCGTCGTTCATGCGTCGGCCGAGAAGTTCCTTGAGCAGGACGATCCGTCCGTTCCGGGCTGCCTCATCCTCGACTATCAGATGCCCGAACTCAACGGCATCGAGACCCAGCGCAAGCTGCTCGACAAGGGCTGGCGCTGGCCCGTCATCTTCATGACGGCCCATGCCGATGTCGACATGGCGATCACCGCCTTCAAGCAGGGCGCCTGCGACCTTCTTCAGAAGCCCGTTGCGCCCGACGTCCTCATCGCCGCAGTCGAGACCAGCCTCGAGAAGGTCCGCGCAGGCATGCGGCACCACCACGACGAAGTCTGCGGCCTTTTCGAGGGACTCACCAACCGCGAGCGACAGATCGTGAAGCTCGCCGCCGCAGGTCTCGCGAACCAGCAGATCGCCGACCGCTTGGGCATCAGCGAGCGCACCGTGGAGGCCCATCGCTCCGCGGCCTACCGCCGCCTGAACGTCAAATGCCTGGAGGAACTCCAGGCATTCATCAGGGACATGGACGACTGAACGTCCGAAATCAGCAGGCGTCCGCCCGCTCGAGCAGCATTCCGTCCGACTTCATCGTGCGAAGAAGCATCGCCAGAACGTCTCCGACGGCCCCCGTCTCCAGCCCCTGCAGTTCATGCGCGACGGTCGAGGCAAGCGGAATCAAGCATGCGGTCAGAAACTCCCGCTGCTTCCCTGCGGGCGCCTTCATCTGCGCGAGAAGCGACATGAACGCAAGCTCCACGCCCAACGAGTCCGCAAAGGGCGCGTCCGCCTCGGAAGGAAGAAAGCCGAAGGCCCTGTAGGCGTCAAGCAGGCGACGGCAGTCGGCGCCGCACATCATGCGGTGCTCGCCCGTGTAGGCCGAGGCGCAAAGCGGCACGGTTCTTTCGCCAACGCCCTGAAAAAGCCTCGCATACAGCCTGTCCATGACGATGGGCTCGGGCAGCGGCTCGGGCGCGGGCCCGGACGTCATTTCAAGCAGGGCCTCGACACCCGTCTGATAGCGGACCAACTCGGACCAGTTGCCGGCAAAGCCCGAAGAGCCGTTGCCGGAGAAAAAGTCGGCATATGCGCCGTAGACCTGCGCACGGGATTCGGCGAGATCGTTCACAAGATTGAATTCGTCGGACATGGGGCTCCTCAAGTGTCAAGCATTCCTCTTGAATTGTAGGCTCCGGGATACGTAGGTACAGTTCGGCGCATCAGCGACACCCCCACCTGCTTTCCGCGCACGTCACCTCTGAGGTCTCTCCTGAGGTCCTCTCCTGATCGAAGCGCCGATCGTCACGACGAGCACGATCAGGGCGAGCGTGCTGAGAAAGACCGTCGAGGACATGAAGCCACCGACGCCCGCCGCCATGAAGAGCGACATCATGATTCGGCCGAGGTTGTTGAGCATGAACCTCATGCCCACGATGTCGCCCACCGATTCGGGCGGCGCGTACTGGAAGAGCGTGCTCATCGAAAGCGGCTTGACCAGACCGAATCCGAAGCCCGCCACCGACACGACGAGCAGAAAGGACGCGAATCCGTCGGCCAGTGCGGCGCCCGAGAGCGCGACGCCGCCCAGAAGCAGCGCGTTGCGAAGCCGAGGCAGAAGCGTCCTGTGATTGGCGCGCACGGACAGAAGCGAGCTTGCGGCCACCTGCGCGAGCGCGCACGCCGAAAGGAGCGTCCCCGTCTGGATCGTCGTGAGGCCCATACCGCCGCCCGCCGTGGGAACGAGAATGTCGAGAATGCAGAAGAGCGCGTTGACGCCCGAGCCCGCCACCACGCCCGCCAGCAGCGGCCCCGAGCCCGCGAGTCGCCTGATGTTCACAAGCAGGTCCGTCGACTCAACAAGGCCGTGCGCCCTGAGGTCCGAACGCGAAACGCCGGAGGAAAGGAAGGAAAGCGCCAGAGAGACCGCCAGCACGATGAAGGGCATGAGGTCCGGAGCCTGCGAGAAGAGCGCACCGATCGCGACGGGCATGGCAATCTCGCTCACGTTGCTCAACAGGCACATTCTCGAAAAGCGCGAGACGCGGTCCGCCGCGCCGAAGAGTCCGCCGATGCCACGATAGCCTGCCGTTGCGGCGAGCATGAGCGTCATGCCCGTGAGCATCCAGACGACGGCAAGCGCAGCAGGCGCCTCATGCTGCGTCGCCAGAAATCCCGCGCCCGCACAGCAGAGCGCTGCGCAGCGGTTGAGCGGTGAAGGCCCGAAGCGGTTGTAGAGCCGCCCCGCATAGATCGTGAAGACGGCGCAGGCCACGGAACTCGCCGCCATGACGGCACCCATCCAGGCCGCACCCACGCCGTGCGAGACCGCTTCGAAGATGAGCGTGAACTGCAGGCACCGCGCCGCAAGGCCGAGCAGGTACCACTGCGCGAAAAGGCGCCGAAAGGCTGTGCGAAGCTGCAGCGAATTCATGGAGCGTCCGATTGAGCGTGCCGAAGGAAGGCACGAGGCCTGCTGCGGACATTTGAACCACCTGTCGCGGAAGCGTTCCGGGACAGAAAAATTGTTAATTGTAACCCCGTCGTACGCTCCGAATGGGGCAATATTCGTGAAAGACCCTATGCGAGAGCGGAAAACGATGCACGATGCTCAGGCCTGACCCGAAGTGCGGCCTTCCGTCACGCCATCGGCGGGAAGGTCTTCAGCCTCAGCTTTCTGCGAAGAGACGCCTTTTCCTCGAGCCTGCATAGAGGCTTCAGACCGAAGGCGGCGAGCATGTCGTCGTCGGCATTTCGATAGCTTTCGCTCACGCGGACATACTGCCGTCCGTTCGAGCTCTTGTAGATGTTGACGTTGCGGGACATGGTTGACGTGAATGCAAAGACTTTCGACAGCTTATTGTACGTGTCGCAGCAGCCGTTTCTCAGAAGTCGATCAAGCTCGGCGTCCCTGCGAACACATCCTTCAACCCCATGCCAAACGGGGGCGCCTCCATCGACAGGAAGACGCCCCCGCAGGTCCCTTCAACCCGAATGCCTTACGGCCGGAAGGACGGCAGCTCCGAGTCGCCCGTGAGGAACACGTCCACGGCGCGGGCGCAACGCCTGCCCTCGCTCATCGCGCGCACGACGAGCGACTGGCCGCTGCGCGTGTCGCCGCAGGCAAAGACGCCGGGCACCGAGGTCGCAAAGGGTGCTTCAGAGCCATCGACGCCCGCCTTCGCATTGCCGCGGGCATCGGTCTCGACGCCGAAGGACTTGAGCGTCGCAGCGGCGGGATGCATGAAGCCCATGGCGAGCAGCACGCGCTGACAGGGAATCTCGAAGGCGGAATCGGGCACCTCGGACGGCGTGAAGCGGCCGTCGGGACCGAGGCTCCACTTGAGCTTCACGCAGCGCACGCCCCTCACTTCGCCCTTGTCGTTCAAGAGGATCTCCTTCGTGGAGGCCTCCCAGAGACGCTCGCAGCCTTCCTCGTGGGAGGTGGAGGTGCGAAGCTTCCTCGGCCAGGCGGGCCAGCAGGACTTGTCGTCCTTCTCGGGCGGCATGGGGCTCAGGTCGAGCTGCCAGATCCTGCCCGCGCCCTGACGGCGGGCGGTGCCGACGCAGTCGCTGCCCGTGTCGCCGCCGCCCACGATGACGACGTCGCAGCCCCTGCAGTCGAAGGCGGGCTTCTTGACGAGGCCCTCGTCGACGCGGTTCTGCTCCTGCAGGACGTCAAGGGCGAAGAAGACGCCCCTGCCCTCGCGTCCCGGAACCTTGAGGTCCCTCGGCACCTCGGAGCCGCAGGCGAGCACGACGGCGTCGTACTCCCCGAGGAGGTCCGCGGCCTTCACGCTCCGCTTGGCGGCGTTGTGCACGCCCGCCTCGAACTTCCTGTTGCCCACGACCACGGAGAGCTCGAACCTGACGCCTTCGGCCTCAAGCTGGCTGATGCGGCGCTCGACGACGTCCTTCTCGAGCTTGAAGCCCGGAATGCCGAAGCGAAGAAGACCGCCGGGGCGCTCGGACTTCTCGTAGACCGTGACGTCGTGGCCCGCACGGGCAAGCTGCTGGGCGCAGGCAAGGCCCGCAGGGCCCGACCCCACGACGGCCACACGCCTTCCGGTCCTCACGGCCGCAGGCTCGGGCCTCACCCAGCCCTCGCGCCAGGCGCGGTCGATGACGGCGCGCTCGATCGAGCGGATGCCGACGGCCGCGTCGTCGAGAAGGTACCTCGTGCAGCCCGCCTCGCAGATCGCGGGACAGACCCGGCTCGTGAACTCGGGAAAGGAGTTCGTCGCCGAGAGGCACGCCCAGGCGCGCTCCCAGTCGCCTTCGCGCACGAGGCGGTTCCAGTCGACGGGACGGTTGTGAAGCGGACAGTTATTCGAGCAGAACGGGGTGCCGCAGTGCAGGCAGCGCAGGCTCTGCGCATGAACCTCGTCGTCGTTGAGCGGGATCGTGAAGTCCCTGAAGCTCTTGATGCGTTCCTCGACCGGGAGATGGCCGAATTCGATGCGTTGGTTTTCAGACATGGCAATCTCCTTTAAGCCCTGCTCTGCAGCACGGCGCGGTACTGAAGCGGAATGACCTTGACGAATCGCGCGCGGGTGCTCGACCAATGTTCGAGCAGCTCGGCCGCGAGCGTCGAGTCCGTGAAGAGCTGGTGGCGGGTGATGAGGCGCCTGAGGAGCTCCTCGTCCGTGCAGCCCATGTGCCAGGTGCGCGGATCGCTCGTCCTCACCTGCTCCTCGTGACTCATGACCCGTTCAAGCGCGACCATGGACGGATTGCAGTTCGCCTCGAAGCTGCCGTCGGCGTCGAAGACGAACGCGACGCCGCCCGACATGCCGGAGGCGAAGTTGCGGCCCGTGCGTCCGAGCACGACCGTCGTGCCGCCCGTCATGTACTCGCAGCCGTGGTCGCCGCAGCCCTCGATCACGGCGCTCGCGCCCGAAAGCCTCACGGCGAATCGTTCGCCGACGACGCCCGCGAAGTACGCCTCGCCGCTCGTGGCGCCGTAGAGCGTCGCATTGCCCGCGATGATGTTTTCGCTCGGCCTGCCGTGGAAGTCCGCAGGCGCCCTCACGATGATGCGCCCGCCCGAGAGGCCCTTGCCCACGTAGTCGTTCGCGTCGCCCGACAGGTCGAGCGTGAGGCCCTTCGCCGCAAAGGCCCCGAAGGACTGGCCCGCCGTGCCGTGAAGCGCGATTCTGATCGAGTCGTCGGGCAGGCCCGCTGCACCGTGCCTCTTCACGATCTCGTGCGAGATCATCGTGCCGACCGAACGGTGAGTGTTCTTCACCGCAGTCGTGATCGAGACGGTCTCGCCGCCCTCGATCGCGCAGGCGAAGCGGGGCAGGAGCGCATGGTCGAGATTCTTCTCAAGCTGATGGTCCTGAGCGAGCGTGTGGCGGATGGCGCAAGGCTCGGCGCTCGGACGGTGAAGGATGCGGGAGAGATCCACGCCCTTCGCCTTCCAGTTGTCGATGTCGTCGCGCTGCACGAGCAGGTCCGACCTGCCGATCAGGTCCTCGAAGCGGCGGATGCCGAGTTCGGCCATGATGCGACGGGCCTCTTCGGCCACGAAGAAGAAGTAGTTGATGACGGCGCCGGGCTTGCCGCGGAAGCGCTTCCTGAGTTCCGGATCCTGCGTGGCGATGCCGACGGGACATGTGTTGAGGTGGCACTGGCGCATCATCATGCAGCCTTCGACGACGAGCGGCGCTGTCGCAAAGCCGAATTCGTCCGCGCCGAGCATGGCGCCGATGACGACGTCGCGCCCCGTCTTGATCTGGCCGTCGACCTGGATCGCAACGCGGTTGCGCAGGCCGTTGACGACGAGCGTCTGCTGAGCTTCGGAGAGACCGAGCTCCCAGGCGCTGCCCGCGTGCTTCACCGACGAGAGCGGGCTTGCGCCCGTGCCGCCGTCGTGCCCCGAAATGACGATGTGGTCGGCCTTCGCCTTGGCGACGCCCGCGGCCACCGTGCCCACGCCCGTTTCGGAGACGAGCTTCACCGAGACGTCGGCCGCGCTGTTGGCGGTCTTGAGGTCGTGGATGAGCTGCGCGAGGTCCTCGATCGAGTAGATGTCGTGATGCGGAGGCGGCGAGATGAGGCCGACGCCGGGGACGGAGTACCTGAGTTCGGCGATGTATTCGGTCACCTTGTGGCCGGGAAGCTGGCCGCCTTCGCCCGGCTTGGCGCCCTGGGCCATCTTGATCTGGATCTGGTCCGCGCTCGCGAGGTACTGGGCCGTCACGCCGAAGCGCGCCGAGGCCACCTGCTTGACCTTCGAGCGCAGGCTGTCGCCCGCCTCGAGCTTCACGTCCGCGACAATCCTGTCGCTGCCGAGCACGTCGGCGAGCGTCTGGCCGGCCTTGACGGGAGAGAGGCCGGTCATCATCTCGGCCTCATAGCGCCTCGGATCCTCGCCGCCCTCGCCTGAAGTCGACTTCGCGCCGATGCGGTTCATGGCGACGGCGAGCGTGGCGTGGGCCTCGGCCGAAATGGAGCCGAGACTCATGGCGCCGGTTGCAAAGCGTCTGACGATGTCCTTCGCAGGCTCGACCTCGTCGAGCGGCACGGGCGTGCAGCCCTCGGTCCTGAACCTCAGCAGGCCGCGCAGCGTCATCTGACGGCGGCTCTGGTCGTTGATGATGTCCGCATATTCCCTGTACGAATTCCAGTTCTTCTCGCGGGAGGCCTTCTGGAGCTTGACGATCGCCTCGGGCGTCCACATGTGCTCCTCTCCGTCCGCGCGCCAGGCGTATTCGCCACCCGTGGGCAGGTCGCGGCCGGGGGCGGCGCCGATGCCGTAGGCGGCCTTGTGGAGGTTGATCGCCTCCTGCATCACCTCGAAGAGGCCGATGCCGTCGATCTGCGAGGGCGTGCCCGTGAAGTAGCGCTCGACGAAGGCCGACTGCAGGCCGATCGCCTCGAAGATCCTCGCGCCGCGGTAGCTCATCAGGGTCGAGATGCCCATCTTGGCCATCACCTTGGTGAGGCCCTTGCCCACGGCCTTGACGTAGTGGGCGACGGCCTCGTCGGGCGAGAGCCCGGCCTTGGGCGCGAGATCCTTGAGCGTCATGAGGGCCATGTAGGGATGCACCGCCTCGGCGCCGTAGCTCATGAGGAGCGCGAAGTCGTGCGTTTCAGTCGCGGAGCCCGAGCTCACCACGAGGCCCGTCGTCGTGCGCAGGCCCTCGGCGATCAGGTGCTGATGAAGGGCCGAGGTCGCCAGGAGCGCGGGAATCGCCACGCGGTCCTTCGAGACCGCCTCGTCGGAGAGGATGAGGATCGTGTGACCGAGCTTGATCGCGTCGACGGCCTGAGCGCACAGGCCCGCGAGGCAGGCCTCGACGCCCGCGCTGCCCCAGGCGGCGGGATAGGTGATGTCGATCACCTTGCTCCTCACCTTGCCCGAGGTGTAGTCGGAAATCGAGAGGAGCTTGCGCATCTCCGCGTCCGTAAGGACGGGCTGCGAGACCTCGATGCGCCTCGTCTGCTCCACGTCGTTGACGTCGAGCACGTTGGGCTTCGGACCGATGTAGCTGATGAGGCTCGTGACGAGCTCCTCGCGGATCGGATCGATCGGCGGGTTCGTCACCTGAGCAAAGAGCTGCTTGAAGTATTGGGAGAGCGGCTTGGACTTCTTCGAGAGGACCGGGAGCGAGACGTCGTTGCCCATGCTGCCCACGGGCTCCATTCCCTTTCTGGCCATCGGCACGAGAATGAGGTCGACGTCCTCCTGGGTGAGGCCGAAGACGCGTTGCAGCTCCCGGACGCGCTCGGGGCCGACGGCTTCGTCGGGCTCGGCCTCGGCGGCGCCCGCGAGGTCGGCGAGCCTCAGGTTGAGGCGGTCGACCCACTCGCGGTAGGGCTTGGCGAGGGCGAGTTGGTTCTTGATCTCGTCGTCCTCGATGATGCGCCCGCGGCCCGTGTCGATGAGGAGCATCTTGCCCGGCTCGACGCGCCACTTGCGGCGGATGCGGCTTTCGGGAATGGGCAGGACGCCCACTTCGCTCGCGAGCACGACCGTGTCGTCATCGGTGAACACGTAACGCGCGGGCCTGAGGCCGTTGCGGTCAAGCGTCGCGCCGATCTGCACGCCGTCCGTGAAGACGATGGCGGCCGGACCGTCCCAGGCCTCCATCATCGGGGCATGATATGCGTAGAAGGCGCGCCTGTCGGGATCCATCGTCGTCGACTTCTCCCAGGCTTCGGGCACGAGCATGAGCATCGCCTGCGCGAGCGAATAGCCCGACATCACCATCAGCTCGATGGCGTTGTCAAGGCTCGCCGTGTCGGACTGGCCGTCGTAGATGATCGGGGCGAGCTTGCGGATGTCGCCGCCGAGCACGGGCGACTGCCAGACCTGCTCGCGGGCGCGCAGCCAGAAGTTGTTGCCGCGGACCGTGTTGATTTCGCCGTTGTGCGCGATGTAGCGGTACGGATGCGCAAGAGCCCAGCTCGGGAAGGTGTTGGTCGAGAATCGCTGGTGCACGACGGCGATGGCGCTCTCGACCTTTTCGTTCTGCAGGTCAAGGTAGTACTGTCCGACCTGATCGGCGAGCAGCAGGCCCTTGTAGACGACGGTGCGCGTGCTCATCGACGGCACGAAGTACTCGGAGCCGTGCGTGAGCTTCAGGGCCTGAATGCGGTGGGAGGCCGTCTTGCGGATGACGTAGAGCTTGCGCTCGAGCGCGGTCTGGACCATCACGTCGGGCCCGCGGCCGATGAAGATCTGGCGGATGACGGGCGCGCTCGCCTTCACGGTCGGACTCATCGTCATCACTTCGCAGACGGGAACGTCGCGCCAGCCGAGCACGACCTGGCCTTCGCGCCTGACCGAGCGCTCGAGCTCCTGTTCGCAGGCGGCGCGGGAAGCGGCCTCCTGCGGCAGGAAGATCATGCCGACGCCGTAGTCGCCGACTGCGGGAAGCTCAACGCCCTGCGCACGCATCTCCTCGCGGTAGAAGGCGTCCGGAATCTGAATGAGAATGCCCGCGCCGTCGCCGCAGAGCGGATCGGCGCCCACGGCGCCTCGATGGTCGAGGTTGTGCAGAATCAGCAGCGCATCTTCAATGACCTTGTGCGACGCCCTGCCCTTGATGTTGACGACGGCACCCACGCCGCACGCGTCGTGCTCGAGTTCCGAGCGATAAAGCCCTTTGAGGCCGGCTTCGCGCCTGGCCTCCTCTTTCTGTCGGGTCATAACCTGGCTCTCCAGTGTTTCTATTTTTGGGGGATTCTGTTTTCCATCCGGGAAAGGGAGCGCCCGACGGGCCGGCGGAGAGGAAACATGGAGATGTTGCATCAAAAAATCTCCGTGCGCATGCCTGCGGCACAGAGATTTTTGAAAAACCCGCAAATACGGGATGGCAAACTGCCTAGGTCGGGCAGTATGTCTTAGGAGATACCGCCTAGAAACTCACTTCGTCTATGCAAATTACCTTAGTGTATCACCAGAGGCTTTCGACAGCATTTTCGGATGCGATCGGGACCTGAAATGAAAATAACGGCGGGACGGGCGATGATCCGAAAGCGCTCCGAAAGGCCCGTCCCCTGACTCATCACCGGCCGGATTTGGCGGCGTATTTCCGGGTCGCATCCAGTGCGAACTGATTTCAGGCCTTGTTGAGGGCGGGCAGTTCCGTCTTGTCCAGATCTTTTTCGCGCAGCTCCGACCAGCAGGCGAGCCACAGGAGCTTCGCGCTAAGGCTGCCCGTCAAGGATGAAAAAGGTCCAGCGACACGGCCGCAGGAAGCACGGAGTCACCAGATGACGGTTCTTGAGCCTCCAACGGCAAAAGTGTTTTCCGTCGTCATCAGAGCTCCTACGACTTGAACACGACGGCGATGCTTGCGGAACGGCTCCCGCAAGCGTCATACGCCTCAAAAACAGCCATCCTGCTCTCCCAGCCCGCACCTGCCAGAAGTCGAGCTCGCCTGAGGAGCTCCTCGGCCGTCTCCTCCGCCCGACCGCCTGCATACGGCGCGAGCAGCAGGCATTCGCCGGTCCTTTCAAGCGCCAGTGCCTTGACGACGCGGGTCCAGTCGAGTCTGCCCCACGACAGTCTCACCATCTCCATCACGAGAAGAAGTGCCTCTCGCCATCCTTCATAGGCGGAGTCGCGCGAAAGACGATCGGCGCACTCCTTGACGATGTCCGCCTCGGCGAGGCGGTCGGGATTCACCTGCGAAGGATCCT
Source organism: Dryomyza anilis (assembly GCA_951804985.1). Classification (NCBI taxonomy): domain Eukaryota; kingdom Metazoa; phylum Arthropoda; class Insecta; order Diptera; family Dryomyzidae; genus Dryomyza; species Dryomyza anilis. Next base: position 103,330 of record CATORG010000030.1, on the reverse strand, counting down.
CGAGTGCCAACGCCATAAAGTCGTCGAAACGCTTCATCATGCTGCCGTCACCGTCCGTCATGAACGCGTCGGCCCAGTAGACAAGTCCGTTGCAGAGCAGAGGCTCCAGTTCCTGGCCCGTGATGTACTTCTTGTAATCATCTGCCTCAGTGTCTAGCGTCTGCCTCACGGCGGCAAGGAGAACCGCGCTCCAGACAAGTGTTCTGAAGAACGGAACACCCGCGCGCGGCATCGAGGAAAGCGTCGGAAACGTGGCCTCGCCCTGAGTACCGCCCCTTGAGTCCGACATTCTTTTCCTTGCAAGAGCACCGCCGCCGCTCATGAAGTGCCTGTAGTCGGCAGGATCATTCCAATGGGCCCAGAACGTCCAGAGCCCGCGGACAATGAGCATGGACGGAAGCAGCACGCGCACGACGGCATCGCTTCCCTGAAAGGTTCCCCACGGTCTTTCCTTGGCCAGATTCGTCCCGAGAGCCGCGTACTTTTCGAGCTCAGCCTCAGGCACAAACCTGAGGTTCAGCGACTTGACGAGGTCGACGAGCTGCATCGATGCACCACGGTTGTTTTCACCTTGGAAATACTGTGCGGCCTCAATGTCGCTTCGCAAAACGGTGGCGCTGAAAAAGACATGGTCGAGCATCCAGACGACGCGTTGCGCATCCGCTCTCACGTCAAGCTGGCCTGCACCCGCCTTCCTGTTGAGGCCGAACCTGTTGCGCAGGCGCTCTGTCATGAGCATGATGGCATCGACCGTAGCGGGACGATCGTAGCTGAACCGTGCGGCGCCTTCGGCGGCGCTTCGCAGCCTTTCGGCCTGTTCTTCTGAAAGTCCGAGGTTTGCACCGTCCGCCTGAAGGCGTTCGGCCAGCACCGAGACCACGAGAAGCATCGATGTGAGACGCTGCTGGCCGTCGTAGATCTGCATGACATTCTGGTCACGCCTGAAGCAGATCGGCCCGAAGTACCAGGGCGTCGTCGATTCTGATGACCTCATGTCGGCCACGTCGGCGAGCACGTGCTCAATGTCGGAGAGCTTCCAGCAGTACGGCCTCTGGCACGGCGGGATCTGAAACGTGAAGCCCGCAGGCGGCATTTCCGCCAATTCAGGCATTCCCGGAATTTCCGCCATGCCCTGAAGTCCGGCAAGCACCTCGCCGAGCGTCACGGCGATGGACCTTTCCCCATGTTCGGCATCAGTAGGCTCAGTCAAGGCTCCGTTCCCTTCTCAAGGCTCGGCCCGCGAAATGCAGGCCCATGAAAAAAATTATATCGACGCCGGAGCACCGACACGGCAGGAAGAAAAGCGCCCGCCGCTCAGTGCATCTCCTCGACCTTCCTCACCGCATGCGGTACCGTTCACAGCTTAATCACTGGCCTGCTTTGGCGGCGTATTTCCGTGTTGCCTCCAGTGCGAACTGGTTCCAGGCCGCGTTGAGGACGGGCAGGTCCATCGTCATGTCCAGATCCCTTTGGCACAGCTCCGACCAGCAGGTGAGCCACAGAAGTTTCACGCTCAGGTTGCCGCCGGCTTGCTTGACGATTTCGGCCTTCATCTTACTGCCGCAACGGGTGAGTTTGCTGTTGAGCGAGGCGTCGATGAGGGCGAGATTCCCAAAAATATCAATCTGGCGAGGTTCTTCATCGAGATGACGGGCTTCCCCGGCGAGAAGGCGGGATGCCCTGTCGTCAGCCTGCGGGACCCAGTGTTCAACCTGACCACTGAAGGTGATGCGGCTCTTTTCAATCCTGTCCCCGAGATCTTTGAAGAACTTGACCTGTGAATTGGGATCTTTGAAGAACTTGGTCGACAAATCGGCGAAGACCTTCTTCATCACATCGAAATTCTGTCTGCTGTCGCACCGGATGAGCCAGTCCGTCCAGAATAGATAACGGCGGCCGGGATAGAGCCAGTGCTCCGTCGAAGAGTTGTCCGGAAGAGGCTGCGGCTCCTCGTTCGCCATTTGAGAGGCCAGTTCCACGGAGGGGACGATCCCCTTTTCGAATGCGAGGCGGGCACCCCACGCCTTGAGACGATCGACGAGATCCTTTGCGAAGCCCTTGTTTGCGCCCGGCTTGAGAGCATGCGCAGCCTGCTTCAGCTCGTTTCTTGACGTCACGTCCTCAATCCCGCGCCCGCCGTTCTTCACGATGGCGTTGCGATAAAGCAGCACGCCGAGGACGATCCAGTATCGGCCCGTGGCGCCGCCGGATTCGGCCATAAGCGTCTCGAGAAGCTCCACGCCGACATCGCCGAGAAGCTTTGCGTTTGTCTCATTGTCGAAGGACAAGCCCTCGCTGCCCGACTTCGGACACCATTCGAGCACGAAGCGAGCGGTGACAAGCATCAGGTGCAGGAACTGCCAGGCGTTCCCACAACGTCGGGCTTCATCCTTGTCAAGAAGAGGCTTGAAGCGGAGCTGGAACTTCTCGCGCGTCAGGTAGTCGTCGACGTCCTGATTCACCAAAGCCTTCCACAGCACGCGGGCGGTGACAAGCAGCATCGTCGCATCGAGCGCCGCATGTGTCGAAGAACTACGTCCCCCCTTCCCTTCATCCGAACCAGTGCCCGCAAGCACGCGGACCTTCTGCCCGCGGGATCGCTTCAGGATGTCTGACAGCGGGCCGCCATGGGTGGTGCTCACCGCCTTGACCTCGATTTTCGAAAGATCCGGCAGGGCCTCGACGGAGTTCAGAGCGAGCGCCTTCAGGATCGCGCTCCATGTCTGATCGTAGAAGTCCGCATCGTCGGGATCCATTCTCTCGACAAGCTGCGCCTTGAGAATGTCGGCGTCGGTGAGCGGCACGCCACGGACGTTGACGTTCTCGAACATCATGGCAGCCTCAATGTGCACCTCCTGATCATTCGTCTGCGCAAGAGACTCCAGCGGCACCTCAGCGAGATTGAAGAAGACGCGGTTGCGAAGCAGTTCGAGAACGCGCTCGGGATCCAGCCCCACCGAATCGTCCTTGGACATCGACAGCCTTTCCTCAAAGGCGTCTCTTACGCCGTTGGAATCAAAAACCTCTTTCCGTCCCGCCTTCTTCCACCTGCCAGGGAATGACGCTCCCTCAGGCAGATTCCTGTAGGAAAGCCACTTCGGCGGAAGCGGCGCCTTCTCGTCAGCCATCTCTTTGTCAAGATGGCTCTCAAGTACGTTCTCGAGAAGCGCGACCGTCGTCAGTCGCTGCTGCCCATCAAGAACGAAGAGTTCTTCGCCCCTGGGATCGAGCCTTGCCGTCACGATCGTGCCGAGCGAATAGCGGATCGACGAATCGAACTTCGCGACCTCTTGAAAAGCCATGAGATCGTCGAAGAGGACTGCGGCCTCATCTCTGGTCCAGCGGTATGGACGCTGGAAGCACGGAATCACAAGACGACGGCGCTTGAGGTCCTCCAAGGTGAGGCTAACGGCAAAAGTGTTTTCCTTCATCATCAAAAACTCCTACGAATTGAACACGGCGGCGATGCTTTCGGAACGACTCCCGCAGGCCTCATACAGATCAAATACAACCATCTTGCTTGCCTTGCTCACTTGGTGCGCATGATTCTTCTTTTCCTTCTTGCTCTCCTCGTTGTCCCCGTTGTGCCCGTTCGGACCTGTCATCGACGACGGGCGATATCGGACTCGCCTGAAGAGCTCCGCAACCGTCTCCTCCGCCCAGCCGCAGGCATACGGCACGAGCAGCAGGCATTCGCCGGTCCTTTCAAGCGCAAGCGCCCTGACGATGCGGCGCCAGTCGAGCCTCTCCCACAACAGTCTCAACGTCTCCATCACGAGAAGGAGCGCTTCGCGCCATCCTTCATAGGCGGGATCGCGCGCAAGACGAGCGGCACACTCCTTGACGATGTCCGCCTCGGCGAGGAGGTCGGGATTCACCTGCGAAGGATCCTCGAGTGCCGACGCCATGAAGGCTTCGAAACGATTCGGCATGCTGCCGTCGGCGTCGGTCACGAAGGCGTCGGCCCAGTAAACAAGTCCGTTGCAGAGCAGAGGCTCGAGTTCCTGGCCCGTGATGTACTGCTGATAATCATCTGCCTCAGTGTCGAGCGTCCGCCTCACGGCAGCAAGCAGAACCGCGCTCCAGACAAGTGTCCTGAAGAACGGAACACCCGTGCGCGGCATCGAGGAAAGCGTCGGAAACGTGGCCTCGCCCTGAGTACCGGCCCTTGAGTCCGAAATCCTTTTCCTTGCAAAATCGCCGCGGCCGCTGATGAAGTGCCTGTAGTCGTCGGCATCATTCGCCTCGGCCTCGAACGTCCAGAGCCCGCGGACAATGAGCATGGACGGAAGCAACACGCGCTCGACGGCATCGCTTCCCTGAAAAGTACCCCGCGTTCTTTGTTCGGCCAGATTCGTCCAGAGAGCCGCATACTTTTCGAGATCAGCCTCAGGCACAAACCTGAGGTTCAGCGACTTGACGAGGTCGACGAGCTGCATCGATGCACCACGGTTGTTTTCGCCCTGAAAATACTGTGCGGCCTCGATGTCGCTGCGCAAAACGGTGGCGCTGAAGAAGACGTGATCGAGCATCCAGACGACGCGTTTCGCATCATCTCTCACGTCAAACTGAGCTGCCTCCGCTGTCCTGTTGACGCCGAACCTGTTGCGCAAACGCTCTGCCATGAGCATGATGGCATCAACCGTAGCGGGACGCTCGTAGCTGAACCGTGCGGCGCCTTCGGCGGCGCTTCGCAGCCTTTCGGCCTGTTCTTCTGAAAGTCCGAGGTTTGCACCGTCCGCCTGAAGGCGTTCGGCCAGCACCGAGACCACGAGAAGCATCGATGTGAGACGCTGCTGGCCGTCGTAGATCTGCATGACGTCCTTGTCACGCCTGAAGCAGATCGGCCCGAAGTACCAGAGCGTCGTCGATTCAGCGGACCTCATGTCGGCTACGTCGGCGAGCACGTGCTCAATGTCGGAGAGTTTCCAGCGATAAGGGCGCTGGCACGGCGGGATCTGAAACGTGAAGCCATCAGGCGGCATTTCCGCCAAATCAGGCATTCCCGGTATTTCCGCCATGCCATGAAGTCCGGCAAGCACCTCGCCGAGCGTCACGGCGACGGATCTTTCCTTTTGTTCTGAATCGGTCGGCTCAATCAAGGCTCCGTTTCCTTCTCAATACGGGGCCCACGCAATGCAGGCCCATGAAAAGGAAATTATACGAAGGCAAAGCAATGACACGACAGGAAGAAAGGCGCCTGCCGCTCACTGCCTCTCCTCAACCTTCCTGACCTCGTGCGGAGCCTTTCCGTCCGAAGCGTGTCTCGCTTCGTTTAGCACATGGGACTGGTGCCGCGCCTCCACGGCCTGACGAATGCCCTTTCCTTCTTTCAATGATTCAACATGCGAAGCCGGCCAGTCATCCTGATCAATCAGCATCCAAATTTCGTTGGGGAAGCTCTTCAAAAACCCCTGTTCCCAAGCCGAATTGAACAAAATTGTTCCGTTCGGTTTTTCTTTACAACGTCAAACAATGGTGTTTTTTGCCATCAAAATAGCATAATTCTATTGCGTTGGCGTTTACGATCTTGTAATCGCTATGGAAGAGTTGTTTAATGGTCAATTGAGCTTTGCAGACATTGACGCTGAAAAGTTCCTACATGTTCGTCGGGCTCATGCTGATCGCCGCGTGAATGCCATGGATCGCTTGACAGATGATGTAATCAACGAATTGATCCAACTATGCCTGCCTCACTACCACATCAAAGCCGGCGAGACGGTTCAACAAGGAAGGCCGTATACGCGCCTTGAAACGATGGTTCGGGTTCATCTGCTTCAGGTCTCTCTCAACCTGTCTGATCCAGAGATGGAGTCATATTTGGCGAGCGATATGGTGGCTCGCAACTTCTGCCGCGTGTCCAGCACTCGTCATTTCATCTCAGATTCGACGATACTGCGCTTCCGGCATTTCATTGAACAACATGGGTTGGCGCAGAAATTCCTCGAGCGCACGGTAAACCTGGCAGCAGAGGCCGGAGCCTGTTCTTTTGATATGGTGGCGGCTGACGGCACCTTTATCGAAGCGCCGTCGTCAACGAAGAACAAGGCTCACGCTCGAGATCCTGAGATGGCTTCGGGCAAGAAGGTCAACACCTGGCATTTCGGGATGAAGGAGCACATTGCCGCCTGCTCTGAATCCGGGATCATCTATGGCACGGTCGCCGCACCGGCTAATGAACATGACATTACTCATCTGGGCGACCTTCTGAAGGGGCTTGAGAAGAAGGTCTTCCTTGATTCCGGCTACATCGGTTGCCACAAGCGTGCTGAAATTCAGGCGATTCCTTTCAAGGACGTGTCATGGTACATTGCTGCCAGGCCGAGCGCATGGAAGAAGGAATTGTCAATCAGTGAGAACTTTGGAGGCGAACTTGGTCATAAAGGAGGATTCTCCAACATTTCAGGAGAAAAATTCTCCTGACGTGTTATTCGGTTGGAATTTCGGCTTACATTCGCTTGAAGATGAGCGACGTGTTGATGCCGCCGAAGGCGAAGTTGTTGCTCTGGACGAACTCGGTGTCGATCCTGCGCTCCTTACCCGTGATGTAGTCGAGTTCGCCGCATTCGGGATCAATGTCGGTGAGGTTGATGGTCGGGCTGAACCAGCCTTCGCGCATCATCTCGATGGCAAGCCAGGCCTCGATCGAACCGCAGGCGCCGAGCGTGTGGCCGAAGAAGCTCTTGAGGGATGAGACGGGCGTCCTGTTGCCGAATAGCGACGCCGTGGCGTTCGACTCGGCGCAGTCGCCGCGCGAGGTGGCGGTGCCGTGGGCGGACAGATAGCCGATGTCGGAGGGCGCGAGGCCTGCGGTCCTGAGCGCCTCCTCCATGCAGATGCGCATGGTTTTGCTGTTGGGCTGCGTGATGTGGGTGGCGTCGCAGTTCGTCGCAAAGCCGACGAGTTCGGCGTAGATCCTGGCGCCGCGCGCGCGGGCGTGCTCGAACTCCTCGAGCACGAGCGTGCAGGCGCCTTCGCCGATCACGAGGCCGTCACGGTTGGCGTCGAAGGGACGCGGCGTGAGCTCGGGCTCGTCGTTGCGGGTGCTGGCGGCAAAGAGCGTGTCGAAGACCGCGACCTCGGAGGGGCAGAGCTCTTCGGCGCCGCCCGCCACCATGACGTCCTGATAGCCGTGGCGGATGGCCTCCCAGGCGTAGCCGATCGCCTGGGAGCCCGACGTGCAGGCGCTCGGCGTCGGGATGACGCGGCCGGTGATGCCGAAGAAGAGGCCCGTGTTGACGGCCGTGGTGTGCGGCATCATCTGCACGTAGGTCGTGGCGGTGATGCCGCGCGTATTGCGGTTGACGATCATCTCGCCGAAGTCGGCCACGGCGCGGGTGCTGCCCGTGCAGGAGCCGTAGGCGATGCCGGTGCGGCCGCTCTTGATGACGGGATCGTCGATGAGGCCCGCCTGTTCGAGGGCGAGTTCGGTCGCGCGGGTCGAAAGAAGCGAGACGCGGCCCATCGAGCGGATGCGCTTGCGCGTGTAGTGCTCGGGCAGCGTGAAGTCGAGGACGGGCGCGCCGAGCCTGGCGTTGAGGCCCTCGATGTCGTCCCATTCGTGCATGCGGCGCACCGCGTTCCTGTGGGCGAGAAGACCCGCCTTGACCGTTTCCCAGTTCTGGCCGAGCGACGTGACGCCGCCCATGCCGGTGACTACGACTCTGCGCATCAGATCATGCCTCCGTTGACGTTGATGACTTGGCGCGTGATGTAGGACGCACGCTCGTCCATGAGGAAGCCGACGACGGCCGCCACCTCCTCCGGGGTGCCGATGCGCTGCATCGGAATCATCGCCATCGCGTGCTCGCGGGCGATTTCGTTCATGTCGACCATGCCCGTGTCGATGAGGCCGGGCGCGACGCAGTTGACCGTGATGCGGCGCTTGGCGAGCTCGACGGCAAGCGCCTTCGAGGCGCCGATGAGACCCGCCTTGGCGGCGCTGTAGTTGGTCTGGCCGCGGTTACCCGTGACGCCCGAAACCGACGACATCGTGACGATGCGGCCGCCCTTGCGGGCCCTGACCATCGGCATGACGACCGGATGGATGACGTTGTAGAAGCCGTTGAGGTCGACGTCGATCACGCGCTTCCAGTCCTCCTCCTCAAGTGCGGGGAAGGCGTTGTCGCAGGTGACGCCTGCGTTGAGGACGACGCCCCAGTAGGCGCCGTTGGCCGCGATGTCGGCCTCGATCGCCGTGCGGGCGGCCTCGGTCGAGCCCACGTCGAAGAAGAGCGTGCGAACCTCTGCACCCGCCTCTTCGCAGAGGCGGACGGTCTCGTCCATCTCGGCGGACGGCCTGCGGCTGTTGAGAACGAGCGCGTGCCCCGTGCGGGCGAGCTCGACCGCGCACGCGCGTCCGATGCCGCGCGAGGCGCCTGTGATGAGAACGGTTTTCTTGTAGTCGGTCATGATCCGTTTTTGAATTGACTTTCAGTATGAGGGTGAATTATGCCGTCAGACGGCGAGAAGCGAGTCGATTTCGCTCTCCAGCGGCTGGAAGACGGTGAGGCGTCCCGAAGCGACGGCTTCGCCGTTGCACGAGACCTTGCCCTCGAAGACCGCGAGACGGTCGTCGAGCATCATCTTCGACATGGTGCAGACGAGAGTGCCCTCGCCTCTCCTGACGCAACGCTCGATCCTGATGCCGCGCACCGAAAGCAGAAGCCCCGCGTCGGCCTTCCTGTCGCCCACGGGCACGACGGTAAGATCGTCGTGCACGTGCGACCAGATGCCGATCGTCTGGGCCATCACCTCGAGGAAGAAGGCTTCGGGCAGCTCTCCATCGGGACGCCAGTGGGTGGCGAAGACGCCGTCGGCGTCCAGATCCGCCTCGGTCGTGACATCCGCCTCGCCCACGCTGACGACGCGGGTGATGACGCACATGGGCTTCCTGTGCGGGAGATAGCTTTCCGGATCAAGAAATTCGGTTTGGGTGGTTTCAGACATGGATTCGTGCCGTTCAGGAAGTCGGTTCGAAGATGAGGGCCGTGTTGCTGCCGCCGAAGGCGAGGTTCGTGCTCATGACGGGGCCGGGCGCAATGAGCGCGGGTTCGCGCAACACGCCCGAGAGCGGAAGCGTCTCGTCGGGCGTCTGGCCTTCGGAGAATTGGGCGGGGAGCTTCAGCCCCCGTGCATCAGTCCGAGCACGAGCAGCCCCGCGTCGGTGACGCCTGCGGCGCCGAGCGTGTGGCCCGTATAGGTCTTGGTGGACGACATTGCGGTGCGCCCGCCGAAGACGCGGTTCATGGCGGCAAGCTCGGAGGCGTCGTTCTGCCCCGTGCCCGTGCCGTGAAGATTCACGTAGACGATGTCGTCGGGCGTGAGGCCCGCACGCGAGAGCGCGCCGCGCACGGCCGCCTCGGCGCCCCTGCCCTCGGGTTCGGGACTCGACATGTGGTGACCGTCGGAGCTCTCGCCCCAGCCCGAAAGCTTCACGGCCGAGGGACGGCGGGTGAAAAGCATCAGGCCTGCACCCTCGCCGATCGTGATGCCGGGACGATGGTCCGTCAGGGGACGCGTGCGCTCGCCCGCGAGCACGCCCAAGGCGTGAAAGCCGTTCAGGGGCATGTCGGCGAAGGTGTCGGCGCCGCCCGCAATGACGGCGTCGGCCAGACCCGCCTCAAGAAGGCGGGCTGCGCTGATAATGGCGCGGGCCGAGCTCGTGCAGGCCGTCGCGATCGTATAGGCGGGGCCCTTGGCACCTACAAATGATGCGAAATCGCGCGAAGGATCGCCCATTTCCTGCCATTCGCCTGCAAAAGGCGGCATTTCCGAGCCGAACTTTCGTGCCTTCCACCAGTCGGAGAACTCCTGAGAGCCCGAGGTGCTCGTGCCGAGCACGACGGCGATGCGCTCGTCCTCAAAGTCCTTGAGGCGGCTTTCGAACTCGGTCTTCCTGAGGTTCCAACAGGCCCTGAGGAGCCTGTTGTTGCGCGAGGACGGCGGATTCGTGTCGGGCAGATCAATCGTCACGTGGCCGAACGGAGCCTCGAACCCGTCGACGGTGAGCACGAGGGACCCCTCCATGCGGGCGCGCGGCCTTCGGCCAGATTGGCAAGAATGGCATCGTCGTCTTCGCCGAGTGCGTTGACGAGCGACAGGGCTTCAACATAAACCGTCACTGTGCTTTCTCCTCGTTGGGGCCGGGCTTGTCGGTGGTGGAATCGGGAACGGCGGGATCCTCGAGATAGCGAAAGCCGATCGAATACCCGAAGGCCTCGTGCCTGAGGCTCGCGAGCCTAGCGCCGCGGGGGCCGTCTGCATACGTGAAGCGCTCGATTTCGGCGCCGTCGCCGTCGACGAGCGTTCTCGATTTTTCCTCAATCCTGAGATGATAACCCGAAGGAAGCGTCGTCCACGCTTCGGCGGGGAGCGTGCCCATCAGAATGTCGGCGACGATCTGCTCTGCGCGAAGCTCCTTGGGGAGCGGCACGTAGTTCGTCGACACGAGCATGGTGCCGTCGTAGGTGACGCTCATGAGGGCCATGCCCGTGAGGGTCATCACGTCGAGCGACATCAGGCCGCCGCGGCAGGCCCTGACCGTGAGAAGGCGCTCGGTGCGCCCGTCGCGGACCGCCGTGAGAATGGCGTTTTCGGTCATGTCGGCGCCGCAGGGACTGTCGGGCAGCGCGGCGCACACGCCGGGCTTGACCCAGAAGAAGAGTTCGGGCGACTCGGGCTCCGTGGCGCAGCCCGTGAGCATGAGCGCGGCGGCCAGCGCCGCAAGGCCCCTGAAAGAAGCGGACGTCATCGTGGACGCTCCTCCCTGTATGTGTTCCGTCTTGTGATGAGGCGCGTGGCGGGCGCAAGCAGGAAGGCGAAAAGAACGCCCGCCGAAAGCACCAGGCCGAAGCTTCGCACGGCCGGCGTCTCGCTCAGCACCAGAATGCCGAGCGAAAGAAGCGTGCTTCCAAGCGCCACCGCCATCGCATGAAGGACGTGGTCCCGCGGCTCGTCCGCGGATCCCGCGCCTTCCTCCGAATGAAAGAAGATCGTGTAGTCGACGCCGATCCCCATGACGAGGATGAGCGCGAAGAGACTGAAGAGATTGACGGGCGTGCCCGTGATGCCCGCAGCGGCAAGGCCCGCAAGCAGGCCGCCCGCGACGGGCAGCGACGCGACGAGCCCAAGCCTTGCGCCAAAGAGCTTCACGAGCATGAGTCCGAGCACGGCGAGTCCTGCGGCGATGAGCCCCGTAAGACCGAGGCGGAAGGCCGAGAAGAGCTCCCCGAAGTCGGCCCGGCGGTTGAGCCAGTAAACGCCGTCGATCCCGGCCGCAGCCGCGGCGGCAGCCGCGGCCGCATCCTTTCCGGCCGAGAGCGTCACGGGCACGAGGATCACGACGCCCTCGGACGTGCGGGCAACGAGCGAGCGGTAGTTGTCGCCCAACGGGCCAGCCAGCCATGACGCAAGCTTCACGGTCCCGTAGGGCGTGCAGCCGGATCCCTCACAGGGCGGCGCGAGCTTTGCCGTCATCGAGGGCTCAGCAGCCTTCATCGCGGCAAGGGCCTTTTCCTGCACGTCAAGGCTTCTGAGGGGCACCATCACGGGACGCGAAATAAAGCCCTCTTTTTCCAGTTCATGAAGCTTCGGTCGCAAGAGCTCAAGCGTTTGCACCGCCTCGTCGGGGGTTTTGCCCGTGGCGGCGAACCACGTCTGGGAAAAGCCGATGCCGAGAAGCGAGGAGATCACCTTCTCTTCTGCGGCAAGTCTGACGGGCGGCGTCTGCAGGGCCGAGAGGTCGTCGTTGACGCTAAGGCGCGCGACGCCAAAGACCGATACGCAGGCAAAGAGGACGAGGAAGGCCTTCGTCCAGAGGCGCCCTTGCGTCCATGCGTCCGCGTAGGCCGAAAGCAGGCTTCGGGCGGGCAGAGGACGGACGGGGAAGCCTTTGACGAGGAACGGGAACCAGGCGACGACCGTGAGCCAGGCGCCCGCGAGTCCGCAGACCGCAAAGAGCGCGAGCTGCCTGAGGCCGGGGAAAGGCGCGGCGAGCATGAGCGCATAGGCCGTGACCGTGGTGAGGAGCGCGTGCAGGAGCGAGGGCCTCAGGTGCACAAGCGTGCCTGCGGGCGTTTCGATCCCGCCCGCCCAGCGGCGGCGCATCAGATAGTAGGTCGTGTAGTCGGCCGAGATGCCGATGAGGCTCAGGCACATGACGAGCGTGACGGCATGGAGCGACCCGAAGACCGCCAGCGTGGCGGCCGTGCCGCAGAGCGCGCCCGCCGAGACGGAAAGCAGGCAGAGGAGGACGGGCCTGAAGCTTCGGAAGGCGACGAAGATGAAGACGGCGAGGAGGACGCAGGAGAGCGAACCGAGACGCTTCATGTCGCCCTCGGCCTGAGAGGCCGCGTGATGGCTGTAGTAGAGAACACCCTGCCCTGCGATGGCGGCGTCGGGACGTTCGGACAGAACGGCCCTGCGGATGTCGGCCTCGGCGGCGATCCAGGCCTTGAGCCCGTCGCCCGAGAGCGCGGACACGGGCACGCGGCCCGTCAGCAGGCGCCAGGAGCGCCCGTCGGAATCCTTTGCGGTGATCCAGCCGTCGTCGAGCGTCGGCATGCCCCTGCCCTGAGACATCATGACCGAACGGAGAAGAAGCCACGGATCCGCACGCCACTCGTCGCCGGTGACGCCTGCGACGGGACTGTAGAGCTGGCCGAGCATCCACCTCAGGTGACCCTTTGCCTTGTCCCCGAGAAGTCCCGAGACGGTCTTCTCGTCGAGCAGTCCGAGGACGTCCCGCCTCATGGCCTCAAGCCAGATCCTGCGGTCCGCTTCGTCCATGCGGCCCGAAAGCGACGTGACGAGCTCGCGCTCCCAGAGGCTTCGGACGAATTCGTCCGCGGCGCCGGGGTTCGATGCGTCCTCGCGGACGGCCCAGATCACGCGGTCGGCGATGCCGCGCGTGGCGGCCTGAGCAAGTTCTCCCGTCCTCACGTCGGCGGAAGAGGACGGCAGCAGATCAAGAATGTCGGTCGAAAGGGCGCCCTTCGAAAGCCGATAACGGTGAGCGCAAGAATGAGAAGGATGCACGCGGCCCAAACCAGCGCAGGCAAGGTGCCTGCGGGTTGCGTGAGCCTGTCGATGAACCGCGTCCTCCTGCTCATGATCCTCTGGTTATTGTTCGGTTTTCTTCACGTCGTCCGTGACCGCGGGCTTCGCCTCTTCGGACGCCGCCTCGGCAGGTGCATCAGCCGGCGCATCGGACGCAGGAACGTCCTTCACGGAAGGTTCGCTCACGACGGCTGCCTGAACTTCGGTGGTGCGTTCCTCTTCGACGGCGCTCTCGGGCTGCACGACTTCGGGCTGTACGTCGACAGGCGCTGCAGCGGGCGCGGCGGATTCGGCCTGAACGGGCTGAGCGGCCTCGGCAGTCTCAGCCTTTTCAGCAGCTTCTGCAGTTTGAGCGGCTTCAGCGGCAGCGGCGCCTGCGGCTCCGGCAGCGGCGGACTTGCCGAAGGACGGCATCCACTTCTTGTAGTCAACGCCCTTGATCTTGTCCATCTTGTCCTTGAGGTTGAGATTTTCGATGCGGCCCTTGACGTCGAGCCTTTCAATCCTGCTCTTGACGTCGAGGTTCTCGATCCTCTCCTTGACGTTGAGGTCCGCAATCTTTTCCTTCACCTTGAGATCCGCAATCCTCTGCTTGACGCGAAGGCCGACGATCTTGTCCTTCATGCCGGAGAAGAAGGAGGGCTTTTGAGCCTCGGGAACGGCGGACGCATCGAACGCGGCGTCTGCGGCTTCACCACCCTCGGCAGCCTGAGTGGCCTGGGCGGCCTTGACGGCGGCCTTCGCCCTCGCCTTTTCCTCGCGGCGCTTCGCCATCTTCTCCCTGATGCCGTCGAAGATCGAACGGCGGGAGGTATTTCGGCCGCATGCCGGGCGGCGCTCGCGGCGGCTTCGGCGCGGGCCTGCGCGATGATGGCGGCGCCTTCGTCCTCGTCGACGTCGTTCGTCGCCTCGCCTCGTGCGACCGCCTTTTCGTGGCGAACCTGAGCGCCGATGCCGAAGACGTCGGCACGGCCTCACCGAGGCTTTCGGAGGCGATCTGGGTGTCGTTGAGGATGCGGGTGTGTTCGTCGGACGGCACAGCCCTGAGGTTTTCGGGGTTGGCGACGCGCACGATGATGCGGCAGTCATGCTTGAGTTCGCGCGCGGCCGCAAAGACGGTCTTGTTGAGGACCATGTCGGAGGACGGCAGCACGAGGACCTCAGCATCGACGAGATGGCCCTGGACGAGGAGCGCAGGGTCGGACGGATTGCCGACGATGGCCGAACCATGCTTGTAGGAGTCGACGACCGCGGCGGTCGTGTCGCTCATCACGAAGCAGGTGAAGTCGATGCCGCGGGCCTCGAGCCTCGGCAGGAGCGCGAGTACGACCTCGTTGACGCCCGCGATGAGCACGTGCCCCTTGATGGTCTTGGGCTCGACGGAGGCGAGCGGCGAGACGCGTTCGGCCATGCGCGCAAAGAACGGACGGCGGGAGACGAGGAGGTTCCTCACGTGCGGGATGGCAGTGAACATCAGCGGATTGAGCGCGATCGTCAGAATCGAGGCTGCCACAACGATGCTCATCGTGCCCGACGTCGCGATCCGAGCGCAATGCCCTGGCCGCAGAGAATGAAGGAGAATTCACCGAGCTGCGAGACGCAGGCGCCCATGACGAGGGCCGTGTCGAGCGGCCAGCCCAGAAGCAGCACGAGCGCGGCCGTCACGCTGCTCGTGATGCACATGATGATGAGCATCACGGCGATCACGGCCCAGGTTCGTTCACGAAGACGTACGGGTCGAGCATGAGGCCCACGGAGATGAAGAACAGCACCGAAAACGCGTCCTGCAACGGCAGGCAGTTGCGGGCCGCACGGTGCGCAAAGCTAGACTCGCGCATCACCATGCCAGCGAAGAAGGCGCCCAGAGCGTAGCTCACGTTGAAGATCGCACCCGCGCCGTAGGCGATCCCGATGGCGATCGCAAGCACGCAGAGCGTGAAGAGCTCGCGGGAACCCGAGAGCGCCACGCGCTGGAGAATCCACGGGAAGAGACGCTTGCCGACGATGAGCATGCCGGCCACGAACACCGCGACGCCGAGCAGCGTCTTGGAGAGCGAGATGACGATGAGCCTCGGATCAACGGGCCCCTCGCCCTGCGTCACCTGCGCGACGAGCGGCAGGCACACCATGATGAAGACGGTGACGAGGTCCTGCACGACGAGCCAGCCGATGGCGACCTGGCCGCTCGGCGTGACGGAAAGCTTGTGAAGCTCAAGGGCCTTCATCACGACGACGGTCGATGCACAGGAGAGCGTCATGCCGAAGACGATCGCATTGGGAAGCGCCCAGTCCCAGGCAAGGAGCGCGACGACCGTGCCGGCGGCGCCCGATGCGGCCATCTGCAGCATCGCGCCCGTGACGGCCACGCCCTTGACCTTCACGAGGTCGGCGACCGAGAAATGCAGGCCCACGCCGAACATCAGGAGCATCACGCCGATTTCGGCGAACTGCTCCGTGACGACGCGGTCGACGTTGGGAAGGAGCGGGAAGAGGCCCACGGACACGCCCGCGATGATGTAGCCCACAAGCGTGGGGGTCTTCAGGAAGCGCTCTGCAAGCCACCCGAAAACAAGCGCAAGCCCGAAGCCCGTCACGAGCGTGTGATGATGGAAAACTGATCGGTCAAGGCCGCTTCTCCTCTGGTCTGTCCAGTCTGGTCCGTTCCTCTCCGTTCCATTCCGTTCCGCTGCGCGGGGCGGGCACTTTGCACGGAGGGGAAGCGTTTAAGTCTACTCTTCCAACGGGCACTCCGCCTCAGCGTCGTCCCGAAGCGACTCAGCAGGTTCGAAAGCTTGAAGCTTTGAAAGCCTCGTCGCTTCGACGATATCGAATTCAGGCCCCTTTCACGATCCTCACGTTGGAGAGAATCATGTCGGTCACGTTGTCGTTAGAAGGAGACATTCTGATCGACTCAACGTATTCCGAGCCCTTCAGCGTCACGGTGCCGAGAATGCGGCCGAGAGCCTCGTCGCGGGCCCTGAGCGTGATCGTCCAGGCGTCGGCGGGCTTTTCGCCACCCACGAGCGTGTAGTCGAAGGGCGTCCTGCAGCGCGGCCGCGTCGAGCCTCATCACGGACGTGAGAAGACGTGCGGCGGAAAGAACGGCGGGATGGGTTTCGGCCTTCATCACTTCGGGCGCCTCGTCCTCGTAGCGGATCGTGAAGACGCCGTCTTTGAGCGAGACCGTCTGTACGAAAGGCGTCTTCTGGACCCAGGAGAAGGCTCCGTCACCCGTGAGCGACAGCGTGCCCGTGCTCGTGAGCGTGCGGCCCGCGGCGCCTAGGGTGCGCTTCTGCGTGAAGTCGGCCTCAAGCGAAGTGAAGTCGTTGAGACGCTTCGCGAGCGCCTCAAGCCTTGCGGCGTCCTGCGTCTCAGCGGCGCCTGCGGTCTTGAACCAGATGAAGGTGAGGACCAGTGCCGCAATGAAGAAGACGGCGAATTTCTTGATAAAGCGGATCACCTGCGATCCTCCTCATGCCAGAAGTCGTAGAAGTTGAACCATTGGGCGGGATGCTCGAGCGCCTCGGCCTCAAGCCTCTGCGCCCAGAGAGAGGCCAGGCGCGAAAGTTCGGCCTCGCGGCCGCGCCTCGGGAGCTTCACCTCATCCGCAAAAGGCTCGCACTTGATGAGAATGCGGTTCCCTTCCCTCACGGCAAAGAGCGTGACCACGCCGCACTTCAGGAGCGACGCGAGGATGAAGGGACCGGCGGGAAACGGCGCCTCACGGCCGAGAAAGTCCGCCGTGACGGACCGGTCGCCGCGCGTGAGCGCATCGTTGGGCGTGCGGTCGGCCGCGATTGCGACCCATTCGCCGCGCTCGATGGCATCCTGGAGCATCGAGGCGGTCTCGACGCCGAGACGGTCGACGGCGATCACGTGGCGCGAGGCATCGGGGGCAACGGCCTCGAGCATCGCCTTGAACCTCGGCGCATGACGGTCGAACATCAGCGCCCAGACGGGCACGGCCCTGTCGTGCTGGGCGAGCGCACGAGTCGCCTCGGCTACGCCCAGATGCGAGACGAGCACGAGCCTGCCCCTGCCGTCGGGCGTGGGCTCGCAGAGAAGCCTGCGGCTTTCCTCGTCGGCGAAGTCGACGTCGCGCGCGAGCTTCAGGTCGCCCGCCCATGCGGCAAGACGGTCGAGCATGCTCGTGGCGAAGGCTCTGAAGTGGGCGTGCCCCGAGACGGGGCGAAGCACAAGACCGAGCGCCTCCCTGCGCTCGGCGACGCGCTCGAGAAAACGGTCGCTCGCCTCACGGGCACGCGTCCCCGTGAGCCTGAAGATGAAAGCAACGGGAGTTCCGATGAGCGCAAAGAGAGGCCTGCCCCCGATCCTGTAGAGAAGCCACAGCAGCCTGAGCCCCCACATGCCGCGACGTTCGGGCGTGGTGCTCCAATGCTCCCCGCCTTCCCTGCCTTCCTTCGATTCGGCTTCGGTCATCTCTTCTCCTCAGACGGGTTCGCGGCGGAAAAGCCTGCGGATGCGGGCGGGCCACCAGAGCGGGCTTTCGATGAAGAGGCGCGCGTGCATCTTCGAGATGCGCACGTTGTCCTCCCACATGCGGAAGTTGGACCTGCCGCCCTCGGGATAGATCACGCGGCTGCGGATGAAGCGCACGGGCAGGCCCCGCCAGTAGAGGCGGACCATGATTTCGGTATCGAAGTCCATGAAAAGGCCCACGGGACGGCTTTTTATCACGGCAAGCGTGTCGGCGACGGGATAGACGCGGTAGCCGCACATGCTGTCGACGATCTCGAAGCTGAGCGTTTCGATCCAGACCCAGACGTGCGTGACGTAGCGGCCGATCAGGCGCTTCTTCGGAACGGACTCGTCGTATTCGGGACGCGCCGACCAGAGGACGCCGGGATGCCTGCGGGCGGACTCGAGGAGCGCGGGGGCGTCCGCGAGGTCGTGCTGGCCGTCGGAGTCGACCTGAAGCGCATGCGTATAGCCCTCGGAGACCGCATGTTCGAGCCCCGTCAGAAACGCCCCGCCCTTGCCTCGGTTGACCTCGTGGCGCAGAAGCGTCATCTCGGGATGCAGGGCGGCAAGCCTGTCAAGCTCGCGCGCACTCTCGGCATCACTTGCGTCGTCGACGACGATGACGGGAAGCTTCAAGGGCGCAAGGCCCTCAAGCACGCCCCCGAGGGTGAGCCCGTGGTTGCGGCTCGGAATGATGACGACGGGACGAAAGTCTGACATGACGCCGTCCGTCACCTGAAAATGAACGCAATGCGTCCGCGGCTTGCGGGCACGGCCTCGCCGTCCTTCTCCTTTTCAAGGGAGAACGACGCGCCGAGACCGTCCTCGGCGGGCTTGAAGGCAAGCTTCACGAGGAGCGCGTCCCCCGGACGCAGGGGCACCGTGAACTTCATCTGGGGAATGGAGGCGATGCGCAGGGGCCTCCCGGCCCATTCGGCTGCCAGCGTCTCGACGAGGTTGAGCTGCACGACGCCGGGCAGAATGGCCAGACACGGAAAGTGCCCGTCGAAGACGGACATGCCCTCGCTCAGCACGAGGCGGGCCTCGATCGAGAATTCGGTTCGGGAGAGCACCTCCAGGGCGCCCTTCAGTTCGTCAGCCATGTGTTGTCTCCTTGTGTTCGAAGAGTTCGGCAAGCATCGGCACGACCACCTTGCCCTGAGCGTCTGTCGGCCAGTCGGCGACGTGGCGCCAGAGGCGCGGACGAGCGAGCGGATCGAGCCTCCCGGCGAGCGCCGCCGTCGTCTCGATGCGGTTGGGACAGCGCCCCCGCCAGCCCGGCGACGTGCGCTCGCAGACGACGGCGCCGATCACGGTGCGGCCCGCCTGCTTCACGGAAAGCGCTCGGATCTCAAGCCCCAGAGCTTCCTTCACCACTCGTTCGATTTCGGTGAGCGAGAGTCGGATCTCACCGATCTTGACGATGCGGTCGCGACGGCCGAGCAGCCTGAAGACCTTGTCGGAGGACATCTCCAGACGGTCGTCGAGCAGGATGCTGCCTTGGGGAAGAAGCGGCGAGGCAAGCCTCCAGCCCTGCTCCGTCTCCTCAAGTCCGCCCTCGTTGATGAGCGTCCAGGCGGGATTCATGCGTCCCCGCGTCGTGCCTTCTCGAGGCGACGACGCCCGTTTCGGTGCTGCCGTAGATTTCGTGCACGGCGACGCCCGTCCAGGCGTGCATGCGAGAGAGCGCCTCGTCGTCGAGCACGCCCGCGGCCGTCAGGCAGAAGGCGATGCGGGGACGTTCGAGCGCCGTGTCGAGCATCCTCATGAAGGTGGGCGTCGTCACGAGCGCGACGGGACGGTCGAATTCGAGAAGCTGTTCCTGATAGACCGTGCGGGCGTCGGCGACGGGCGTGCCCGTCGTCATCGCCATCCAGACGGCGAAGGTGAGGCCGTAGAGATGCCTCGGATCCACCGTGGCGGCGATCACGGCGCCCTCGAGATGACGGCCGAAAAGCCTTTGCGTGATCACGGCCTCGCGGCTCATGAGGCCGACGGTCTTTTCAATGCGCTTGGGCGTGCCCGAAGAGCCCGACGTGAAGAGTACGAGCGGCCTTTCCGCCTCGGGCGCCCTGAGTTCGGAAGCCGGGCACGGATTCTCGGCGAAGTCCGCGACGAGAGCGGGCTTCGGGAACGACCTATGCGACTCCGTCGTGAGGACGGCGTCGTATTCGTCTGCGAGCGTCTCGTGCATGGCGCCGCGGCCCGCAAAGAGCACGGGCACGCAGTCCCTCCAGAGGACGGCCGAGAGGAGCACCGCGAAGTCGTGCGGCGCATCGGCGTCAACGGCGATGCGCGAGCCCGCAGGCATGTCTGCGAGTGCGGCGGCAGCGGCCGAGACCCTGCGCGCCAGTTCGGCGCGGGTCGTCACGGCAACCGTCCGCATGGACTGCGGCGGGCGCCTCAGGGCGGCCTTCGAGCCAGCCTGCGACGGGAGAGCGCTCGGCTTCAGACATGCTTGACAAGCTTCCTGTAGAGATATTCGCCGCCCATGAGGCTGCCGATGGCGACGTAGCTCAGCCCCCCGTTCCAGAGGGCCCAGAGCGTCAGGTCGTCCGCGAGGATCGTTGCAACGGCGATGCTACCGTTGACGACGAAGAAGCCGCACCAGACGGCCGTCACGCGTCGCGTGTAGGCGACGCCTTCGGGCGGCAGGGGCTTGCCGCGCAGGCCGAGGCGCGCCAGACGCTCGACGACGGGCATGCCGAAAAGAGCGAGGCGCCGAAGACGGAGAGGAGCGAGGCGTTGACGAGGACGGGATACCAGAGCATCCAGTCGGCCTCGTCAAGAAGGGCCGCAAGGCCCACGAGCACGAGGCCCGCAGCCGAAAGAAGGCGGCCGCTGCGGGCGGTCTCGCCGCGCCCCGCAAAGGCGAGCGCGAGCCTCACGCCGAGCACGCAGGCGGTGCCCGCGAGCAGCAGCGTCATCAGGCCGTTCGTCACGGCGTAAAGGACGAAAAACGGCCAGACCGCCATGACGGCGGCCGTGACCGCATTGAGAATCGTGCCCGTCATCAGGCGCGCCGCTTACTTGGCGGCTTCGCCGTTCTGCTGCGAGAAGTCGTAGATGACGTCGACGACGTCGCCCACCGTGCGCACGGACTTGAAGGCCTCGGGCTTGATGCGCTTGCCGATCATGTTCTGCAGGTGCACGATCATGTCGACGGCGTCGATGCTGTCAAGGTCGAGGTCCTCGACGAGGCGGCTTTCGCGGGTGACGCCTTCGGTGTCAACCTCGAAGAGATCGCCCATCACGCGGACGATTTCGTCAAACAGTTCTTCCTTGGTGTAGGTCTTCTCCATTTCTTACTTCTCCTCGGTGCGGTTTTCGCGGATGAAGGCGGCCAGCGAGGCGACGCTGCGGAAGTGTGCGCGCACCTCCTCCGTTTCGCCCGAGAGCGAGACGCCAAAACGCTTCTTGACGGCAAGGCCGAGCTCGAGGGCGTCGATGGAGTCCAGACCAAGGCCTTCGCCAAAGAGCGGAGCGTCCGTCTCGATGTCTTCAGGGGTCATGTCTTCAAGGTTGAGGGCCTCGATGATGAGGGCCTTGACTTCGTTTTCCAGATTGTTCATCAGTTCTTCATCCGTTGAATGAGGGATTGGTTCGCAAGCGCCGTCGCTTTCTGCGCAGCGCGTCAATTCTGCCGGCGGCCGCGCGCCTTTCCTTCGATCTCGTCCTCGCGGTCCGCGGCCTTGAGGAGTTCGCGGCGCATCGCCTCGGTGGAGCCTGCGGCTCGCCAGTGAGTAGCCGTCCTCGCCTTCCCTCAGGTAGTCCTTCGGATCGATCATGCCCTCGAAGGTCAGGCTGATCGACGGGCGAACGGCGGGAATCTCGTACCACTGCGTGTCCTTGTTGAGCCACGCGTGGGAGCTCCTGATGTGCACGACGGCGAGCCTGCATCCCGTGCGCAGGGCCGCATGGGCGACGCCGCGCTTCAACTTCATCGGGACGCCCGCGCGCGTGCGCGTGCCCTCGGGGAAGATCAGGATGTTCTCGCCGGCCTCAAGCCTGCGGGTGATCTCCTCAAGCGTTTCCAGAGAGCCGTCGTTTGACATGTAGTCGGCCGCACGGATCACATGCTTGAGGAAGAAATTATGCCTGAGCGACGCCTTCACGAGACAGTCCATCTCGGGGAGCATCGAGGCCGTGAGGACGTAGTCGAGAATCGTCGGATGGTTGGCGACGATGATCGTTCCCCTGAGGGAGCGCATCTGTGCGAGCGACCCGCGCTCAATCATCATGACACCAAGGCGATCCATCGTCCGCGCATAGAAGTCGAAACACCTCGCAATCATCGCGCGGGCCTTGAGGCGGCGCGCCACGGGATCTCGGACCGTGAGCCTCAGATAGGGAAAGTACGTCATCGAGAGGCCCAGGCCCCCGAGTCCGAAGATCACCCAGCAGAGCCCCGTCTTGAGACGGCGCCACTCGAAGGCGAGCCTGCCTTCGGTGCGTTCGGCCTTTTCCTGCGTCACGGCGGCCTCCATCACGCACGCTCCCACTCGAAGCGGGTGGCGGCGCCCGACGTGACGAACGCGGACCTTTCGGACGCAAGGCCTGCGGCGAGCTGGAGAGAAGCGGGAAGCACGGGCTCGGCCTGCTTCAGGGAACGCGGCGTCATCGTGACGCCCGCGCCTTTCTTCAGGAGCCAGGCGGTGGCGTAGAGCGCATCGCAGGGGCGCGACTCGAACGCATCAAGAAGCGCCCCGGGCTGACAGTCGTCGAAGTCAACGACGGCCACGCAGTCCATGCCGTCTGCGAGCATGCCCGCCGCCTCGACGAGCGCCATGTGAAAGCTTTCCGGCGCCTGCGGCGACGCTCGAGGCGGGCGCGTGCACCCGTCCCTCGATCGTGAACATGCCTGCGGCGGCGTTGTGGACCGACATCATGAAGTCCGTGGGCGACGGCGGCTCGCCCGCCGAAATCGCGTCGAGGATCTTCACGCCCCTCACGGTCTCGCCGTGGCGGCTCGAGAAGATCCAGGCCTTCGCCTCGCCCGCGCCCTCAAGTGCAAGGGCTGCCTCGCAGGCAAGCCTTGCGCCCGGACTCATGCGGCGCGCCTTCATCATCGGAAGCCGCTTCGTGAAGGCGAGCGGCGCGTCGGGAAGCCCCTCGGGCATGCCGGGGAGCGCAGCCTGCGCCCATGCGCGGAGGTCCTCGCCGGAGGAGAGCCCCTGCGCGAGCACCACGTGGGAGGCGATGTCGAAGTCCGTCATCATCAGGCCTTCTTCTTGCGGCAGACGAGGAGCGTGTGCTCCATGCCGAGGCCGTCGTGGACGCGTTCGATCTCGAAGCCCGCGGCCTCGACGAACACCTCGAACTCGTCGTAGGGATAGAAGCGGCTCGTGCCGTTGGCGAGCGCCGTGAAGTAGAGCGACATCGCCGCAAGGCAGGCGTCGGCCACGGGGAACGGCTGACGGCCGATGAGCGGCTCAAGAATATAGAGGACCGCATCGTCCTCCATCGCGGCATGCGCCTTCTTCAGAATGGAGACGATCTGCGACGGGGAGAAGCAGTCGAGGAACTGGCTCATCCACCAGGCCTTCGTGCCCGTCTTCGGGAACGGCTGGTCGGAGAGGACGTTCATCGGATGCGTGGTGACGCGGGAGGCGAGGCCTTCTTCGGCCATCACGCGATCGACGGTCTCGCACTGCTCGGGCAGGTCGATGACGGCCACGCGGATGTCACTGCGCCAGGCGCAGCAGGAGCGGGCCCACTTGCCGGTGTTGCCGCCGACGTCCGTGATCGAGTCGATCCCGTCGGTGAAGACGAGCGGCAGCGCCTTGGGATAGGCCTCGTCGGAATAATGGTGGTCGAATTCGAACCAGCTCTCCTTCGCGCGGCCCGGCAGCTTCTGGATGCCGGGATAGATCGTCGGCCAGGCGCCGAAGACCTTGAGGCCTGCGGGACGGGACTCCCTGAAGGAGTCGGTGAGGCCTCCGAGGCCCTCGTAGCAGACGTCGCGCGTGAAGCGGAAGTTGATGCCCACGTGCAGGTCGTTGACGAAGAAGATGCCGTGTTCGTGAGCGAGAACCGGCCTTCATCCGACCGCTGCGCCACGCCGAATCGCACGGCGACCTCAAGGAGCGACCTGGCGGCGTAGTCGCTGCAGGGCGACTTTTCACAGAGCGCCTCAAGCGTGAGGCCTTCTGAGCCAGCCTCGTCGAGCGCCCTCATCATTCCAAGGTCCGTCATGGCGCAGAGCGCCTGGAAGACGAAGGGAGAGACGGCAAGACGATGGGCCTCGTTGAGGGCTTCAAGGGCCGGCGTGCGACGGGTCTTTTTGATGGACTCTTTCATAGAAATTCGAAATTCGGCGCGGGAACCTCTGTCTTCAGACAGGGGAGGAAGCGCCGTCCTCCTTTCTAAGTTCGGTTAAATAGGTGCTTCTCTTTTCGAGAAGCGTTTGGCGGATACCCGCAGGTTCCGCTGACACGGCCCGAAGGCCGGTTGACATCCTTCGCCAATGTTGGAGGGGGTCTGGTACCTGCAACACCGCTCCGACCTCTCAGAGCTTTTAATTGCAGGCCGCAGTGCGTGGAACCAGGATGTACATCCCACGGTGCCTGTACATTCCCAACCAACGTGGCGCCTCTCGAAAGAGGGGCGCCGAGGCTAGTCAACAAAGGCTCTTTCGAGCCTCTGCCTTAGGCAGGAGTTATTGACCGGTGCGGCGGTCGGATCGTTGACAATCAGTTCGTCTGGCGAAGGAGGATCTTGTTTTCTTCCTCACGGATCGTCACGGTGAGGTTGGCCGTCCAGGAATTGACCTTGCGGTGAGCCGTGCCGTCCTTGTTGAAGAGCGTCGAGCCTTCCTTGACAGCTTCGATCATGTAGCCCTCGTTGTCATAGGTGACGTCGGCGACGAGGACGTGGGGGCCCTTGACGTACTTGATGCGCATCTTGCCCGGTTCGTCCGTGACGACGCGCCAGCCGCGACGATGGGCGGCGCGCTTGATGCACGTGCGAAGCTGGGCGGCGGGAAGCTCGGTGGCCTGCTGGACGCTGACGGGATGGGTTGCGCAGCCCGTGACGCCGAGAACGGCGACGCCGGCGACACCGAGAAGAAGATTGCGGCGAAGCATGTTGGCCTCTCCTTTTGAAGTTGTTTTGTTGCGACACGAGCCCCGCTCTCCCCATCCTGCAGAGAATGGTGGCGCTGGGACCTTCCCGGAATGTGCCCCTGAATGAACATTCATTCAGTTTTTGTGCCTTCAGGTAATATCACGATTCTACCCGATTCCGTTCGCTTGCACAGGATTTCTGCAGATTTCCCCTCTTGTTTTTCAAGTCTCTCGATATCATCACCTCACCGGACCGCACGCCTGCCGCGATGCATTTGCGAAGCTCGGGACGCGGGCCGGCGCCGCTGGTGGAGGCGGATTGCGTCCGCTTCAGTACAATGTGGTGTTTAGATTCCGAAATCCGATTCCGGCCGGGCAATTCTCCGGACGGCAGCCAAGACAATTCCGATGATAGCCACCGAAGCACAGCGCGAAGCAATCGACAGTCTTCTCACCTTCATTGAAGAGGCCACGAGCCTCAGGCAGACGGCCGCAAGGCACCTCTCGAGGTGCGGCAGGCTTCTCAGGCTCCCCGAGCTCGAGGCGGCCGTGCCGGGGCTCGTTGCGGGCGACCCGACGGGCGCCGACGCCGACCTCGTCTGCCGCATCGAAAAGCTCGAGATGCCGCCGTGCCCGCCGATTCCCGAGTCTCTCGCCCCGTACGCGACGGGCGACTGGCGCGTCCCCGAATGGACGCCCGACTGGAAGGCCCTGCCCGATCCGGCCGAGCATCCCGAGTCGGCCGAACTCTACGAGACGCTCGCCGACTGGCTCAGGATCCGCGGCTCCTGGTTGGAGGCCAGAGGCGAGATCCTTCCCAACCATGCGCTCTTCGAGCGCCTGCAGGATCTGAGGGACCATCTCTCCGAGTCGAACCTTCGCGACGAGTGCGTGATCGGCACGGCCGTCTTCACGTCGAACCCCGACGTCACGCGCGCGAAGAACCCCGTGCGCTGGCCGCTCCTCGTGCAGCCGCTCGTCATCGAGCTCGGCTCGAGCCGCCGCAACCTGCCCGTGATCGAAGTGCGCAGAAACGGCGACGAGGACCCGAGGCTCCTTGCCGAAATCCTCGCGCCCTTTGCCGAGGACGGCGTCGACCTCAAGGCCGCCTCGCGCTTTGAGGAATGGCTCGAGGATGCGGGTGCGGACGCGAACCTTGCGGGCGACGAGTCGCTTTCCGAGGCGCTCGAAAAGTTCGCCGCAAGCCTTCACCCAGACTGCCGCTTCGTACCCGCAGAAGAAGAACTCCCCGAGGACGCGGGTGAAAAACCCGCCTTCACGCTCGAGGCGAGTCCCGTCATTCTTATTCAGCCGCGTCCGAGCGGCGTTCGCAGTGCGATCCGCAGCATCAGGAAGGACATCGCCGAACACCGCGACGTGCCCGCGCACCTGATGGAGATCGTCTGTCCCGACGTCTTCCCGACGCTCGCCTCGGGCCTCACGCCCACGCTTTCGCTCGAAGCCAAACTCGCCGCGACGGCGGGCGAGGACCCCGACGTACTTCTCGCCAAGCCCGCGAACCCCGAGCAGCTCGCGATCGCGCACGAGGTCGAACACAACAACGTCGTGCTCGTGCAGGGCCCTCCCGGCACAGGCAAGACCCACACCATCGCGAACCTTCTCGGCCACTTCCTCTCGCAGGGCAAGCGCGTGCTCGTCACGAGCCACACGACGAAGGCGCTCTCAGTCGTCAAGGACCTCCTGCCGAAGGAGATCCAGCCGCTCTGCGTCACGATGCTCGGCGACAGGAAGGACCTCGAGCAGACCTCGTCCGAACTCATCACGCGCCTCACCCGCCTCAACGTCGAGGACCTCGAGGCGCGCATCAGGGCGCTCGGCCTTGAACGTCATCGACTCGGCACCGCGCTCGCCGACCGTCGCCGCCGCATCTTCGAGCAACGCAGGATCGAGCACGAGGCCGTCGAATTCAACGGCCGCCGCTACACGCTCACCGAAATCGCGAAGTTCCTGCGCGAGGCCGAGCGCCTGCAGGCGCTCATTCCGGGCGAAGTGGCCGAAGGTCCCCTGCCGCTCTCCTTCAGGGAGCTTCTTGAACTCTACGGCACGAACGGCCGGTGGGACGCCGAGACGGCCCGCGACCTCTCGGGCCTGCTCCCGGATTCGAGCTTCTGCCCGACGTCGACACGATGCGCGGCATGAACCGCCGCTGGCGCGACGTGCTCGCCGAGGACGCAGGCGACGTCACCATCGACGAGCGAAGGAGCGCCTCAGGCGAACGGCTCCACGCCTTCATGAAGGGCGGCGAAACGCTTCTCGTCGCACCCGAGTCGGGCATCTCCGCGCTCACGCCCGCTATGGATCTTTCGCCGCTTACCGAAACGGACGAAATGAAGCGCCTTGCGCTCTCGCTCGGCCTTGCGGACGAAGGGTGCCGCGAGGCCTTCGAGCAGCTCGAGCGCGAGCTCGCGGCCGCAAACGAACTTGCTCTCGCCGTCGACCGCGCCTCGCTTCTTGACAACCGCACCGTCGTCATCCCCGACGCCATCGACGCCGACGCCGCCATGAAGGCCGCCGAATGGTTCACAGCCAACGATCCCGACGGCAGCACGGGCTTCCTCGGCCGCCTCTTCAACAAGGAGGCCCGCGAGGCCGCCGATGCGCTTTCCGGCGTCGAAGTGGACGGCTCGCGCCCTGCCTCGAAGGAGGCCTTCGAAGCCGTCGCGCTGCACGCGCGCCTCAAGGCCGCCGTGAAGACCGTCGCCCGCACCTGGGACAGCCTTGCCGAACGCGCGGACGCACCGCCTTCGCCACTTACGGCGACAACGCCGTGCGCACGCTCTTCACGCGCTACGGCACATCGCTCTCCGACACCTGCATCTGGTGGCGCAGGGTCTTCGTTCCCTATATTGAAGGGCTTCTTTCCGCCGGCATCGAAGCCGAGGGCATGAAGGAGCTTCTTGAATCCGCCGATCCGCTCGAGGCGGCCCGCAGGTTTGCGACCGACGTGCTCGCGCCCGTGCACACGGCCCGCCACCGCGAGGCCGAGCTTCATGCGCTTCGCGAATGGCAGGCGACCGAGAGCCAGAAGCTCTATGCGGCCGCCCCCGCCTGCGCGACCGCAAGACGCCTTGCCGCCGCAACGCTCGTCGACCCCGACGCCTGGGAGCTCGAGGCCGAGCGCCTCAGGAAGCTGCTTGAGGACCAGCCGCTCTTTGCCCGTCGCACCGAACTTCTTGAAAGGCTTCGCGCCGCCGCACCCGAGTGGGCGAACGCGCTCGAGGCGGGCGAGCCCGGCTTCACGACCTCGAACCCGTCGCCCGAAATCACGAACGCCTGGCTCTACCGCCAGCTCGAGCGCATCTACACGCGCGCGACCGCCGCGGACCTCGATGCACTGCAGTCCGACGCCGAGCGTCTGTGCGCCGACCTTCGCGAGGCGACGGCCCAGCTCGCCGTCGCCAAGGCCTGGCTTGCCGTCAAGTCGAGGCTCTCGAACGGTCCCCGCGCTCTCGAACCTCTTCTCGCTTGCCGCCTACATGAAGCGCGCCGTCGGCCGCGGCCGCAAGAGCGCCGCCTGGAGGCGCGAGGTCAACAGGCTTCTGCCCGCCTGCCAGCAGGCCGTGCCCGTCTGGATCATGATGATCCAGGACGCGCTCCTCAACTTCAGCACCGCCTCGAAGTTCGACGTGATCGTCGTCGACGAGGCGAGCCAGGCCGACATGACGGCGCTGCCGCTCCTCTATATGGGCAAGAAGGTGATCGTCGTGGGCGACGACCGCCAGGTGACACCGCTCTCCGTGGGCACGAGCGAGGCCGCCGTCGACGCGCTCTGCGCCCGTCATCTTGAAGGCCGCGTCAAGGAGCCCAAGCTCTACGACTCGAGGCTCTCGCTCTACGGCCTCGTGCAGAGCATGGCCTTCCCCGCGCACATGCTCGTCGAGCACTTCCGCTCCGTGCCCGAAATCATCGGTTGGTGCAGCCGCCTCTCCTACAACGGCACGATCAGGCCGCTTCGCGACGCCTCGTCCTCGAGCCTCAAGCCCGCGGTGGTGCCCTGGCGCACCCGCGGCACGGCGGGCGACAACGGCGTCAACGAAGAGGAGGCCCAGGCCGTCATCCGCCTGCTTCGTGCGATGATCCATGATCCCGCCTACGACGGCAAGACCTTCGGCATCATCCCGATGCGAAGCGTGCACGGCGCGCAGGTCAACCGCATCCGCCGCCTGCTCGTCGAGAACTTCGACCCGCGCGAGATCGAGCGCCGCCGCATCCACTGCGGCATTTCGGCCGAATTCCAGGGCGACGAGCGCGACGTCGTGATCCTCTCGCTCGTTGACTCCGCCGCGCCCGGGCTTCCCCTCAGGAAGGAGACCGACGGCGCCGACGGCATGATGAAGAAGCGTTGGAACGTGGCCGTCTCCCGCGCCCGCGACCAGCTCTGGCTCGTGCACTCCTTTGACCCCGCCGCGCAGCTCAAGCCCGACGACCTGCGCCGCTCGCTCTTCGACTGGCCGACGGCGTCATGTCGGGCACGATCGGCGCGGCCGAGCCCTTCGACCTGCCGGATCCCGAATTCACGGGTCAGGTGCTCCGTGCGCTGCGAAAGCGAGGCTACCGCGTCGAGGCGGGCCACGATGCGGGCGCCTGGCGCCTCGACATGGTCGTGCGTGCGCGCGGCCGCGCCGCCGCCATCGAGTGCGACGGCTCGGGCCGCGAGGACGAGGACGCCATCCGCCGCGACATGGAGCGCCAGACCGTGCTTGAGCGCGCGGGCTGGAAGTTCGTGCGCGTGCGCAGCGCCGACTGGTTCCGCCGCCCCGAAAAGACGCTCGAGCGCGTCTGCGAGGCCCTCGCCGCCCTGGGCATCGCGCCCGAGCCCGAGGACTGCGCCCCGCAGAAGGACCTGCTTCTTGCACACGTGAGGGCCAACGTCGAGCGCCTCGAAGCCGGACTCGACATGATCGTCTTCGACAAGGAGGACGAGGACCCCGTGCCGCCCGTCGCCCCCGTGACGCCCGCCGACCTCGCGCCCGACGACGCCGACCCCGTCGTCACGGCCCCCGTGCAGTTCGAGGCTCCGCTCATGCCCGTCGAGGTCGAGAAGGCCGACATCATGCTCATTCCCGAGATGGAGATGAGGGATGCGGTGCGCATCTCGCTCCCGACGCTCTCCGACGTCTTCGACGACGAGCCCGCCGCCGAAGCGGACGCCGAGACGGAAGACGAAGCTCAAAACGAGCCCGCGGCCGAGTCCTGCGGCGACCCGCACCACACGCCCGTCACCTTCATGGAGGTGATCCGCGACGGCCTGATGGACCGGGGGATCAATCCCGTCCTTCAGACGACGCCCAACGGACGCCACCATGACGATCGGCGGACGCACGCTCCTGCGAGCCACCTTCTGGAGCGGCCGCGCAGACGTGCTCGTGCCCGCCTTCGACGACGTCAAGCCTCGCACGTGCGCGGGCTGCCGCCTCGTGCACAACGGCGCCTGGCGCATGTGGTCGCTCGCCGAAGCCGACCTCACACAGCGCTTCGTGCAGGACTCGTCGTCTTCATCGCCCGAACGGCCGAAGCCCTCCGATGAAGGACCGGTGAACACCTTTCGTGACCCGCCGCCCGCAGGAGAACGCCTCTCCCGCGGGCGGATTTGCATCGAACCCCGCCGTCAACCCACGGGCGCAGGCGAAACCGCGAGCGCCGGGTCCCCCGCGACGCCGTCCAAAAGCCCTCTCCCTCAACAAAAAAGATCCGGACTTCCGTCTTCTGCCTTCAACTTTCGGCAAATCACTTGATTAGCCGGCCATCTCTTCGAACATCCCAAAACCTGACGATCCGTTCATACCTGTGGGATTGCAGAGGACACTACTGAGACAGCGCGCCGTTTTAACAGCGCGGAAGCCCCGAAAACCTCCTCTTCCCCTCGAACAGTAGCGATCCCAATGATGAAGCACGTGTCCGAAACATCGGAAAAACAACTCGGAAATGGAAGAATCTTTACGTTCGGCACCGTTTCGATTTGGTACAATCCTGAACGTTCGTTCAGAAGGTTTGCTAGAATCCTGAACAACCGTTCAGTCATTACTGAACAGGTTTTCAGAAAGAGTCCCGCAACACGGCGCTTTCCGACGACCTGATACAACCGTTTTCGACAAAAACCAGAAGGTACATTGACATGTTGTCAACGCACAAAACCATCACCCTGGCGCTGATGTGCGCCCTGGCTTCCACGACCGTGCTCACCGGCTGCAAGGACGGCGCCCAGCAGGGGCAGGCCGCCCAGCGGCAGATGCCTCCGACGGAAGTCACCTACGTGACGGCCAAGACGACCGACCAGACGCTTCAGACGACCCTGACGGGCCGCACCAGCGCCTACTATGAAGCCGAGGTTCGCCCGCAGGTCAACGGCGTCCTCGTCAAGAAGCTCTTCAAGGACGGCTCCGAAGTCAAGGCCGGCCAGCAACTCTATCAGATCGACGACGCCCCCTACGTCGCCGCGCTCAAGTCCGCAGAAGCCTCGCTCGCCCAGGCCAATGCCAACCTCGTGAAGGCTCGCGCCGACGCGAAGCGCTCCTCCGAGCTCGTGAAGATCAACGCCGTCTCGAAGCAGTCCGACGACGCCGCTCAGGCCGCGCTCAAGTCCGCCGTCGCCAACCAGAAGGCCGCCGAGGCCGCCGTGGCGACCGCGAAGGTCAACATGCAGTACACGAAGGTACTCTCCCCGATCTCGGGCCGCATCTCCCGCTCCGAATTCACGGAAGGCGCGCTGATGGCCGCCTACCAGGCCACTCCGCTCACGCGCGTGCAGCAGCTCGACCCGATCTACGTCGACGTGACGCAGAAGGCCGACGACCTGATGCGCATCCGCCGCGACATCGCCTCCGGCGTGCTCAAGTCCGGCGACAACCAGAGCGCCCGCGTCCAGCTCGTCTTTGACGACGGCTCCGTCTACCCGCACGAGGGCGAGCTGACGTTCACCGACGTCACCGTCAACGAATCCACCGGCATGGTCAACGTCCGCGCCGTGTTCCCGAATCCGGACAAGGTTCTTCTCCCGGCCTCTACGTCCGCGCCAACCTCGTCGAGGGCGTGCGTCCCGACTCCATCGTCATTCCGATGCAGTGCGTGATGCGCGACGCCAAGGGCAACGCCTCGGTCTGGGTGATCGACGCCGAGAACAAGATCGCCACCCGCAAGATCACGGCCTCCCGCTCGATCGGCAACGAGCTGGCTCGTCGAGTCCGGCCTCAAGGCCGGCGACCGCGTCGTCTTCGAGGGTTTCCAGCGCACCCGCGCCGGCGCCACCGTTTCGCCCAAGGAGGCCGACGCCTCCAAGATGCTCGACAAGACGGGCAAGTCCCTCTACTAATACGGACTGAGGCAGAAAACCATGTTCTCACGCTTTTCATTGAGAGGCCCGTCTTCTCGTGGTGATCGCCATCGTGATCATGCTCGCGGGCGCTCTCTCCATCCTCAGGCTGCCGATCAGCCAGTTCCCGCAGATCGCGCCTCCGCAGGTAAGCATCTCCGCCACCTATCCGGGCGCCTCCGCCGAGACGATCGAAAACACCGTCACGCAGATCATCGAGCAGAACCTCACCGGTCTTGACGGCTACCTCTACATGTCGTCGACGTCCGACTCGACGGGCCGCGTGTCCATCACGGTGACCTTCGAGGCCGGCACGAACCCCGACATGGCTCAGGTTCAGGTCCAGAACAAGATCCAGACGGCCCTGACCACGCTTCCGCAGGTCGTGCAGCAGATGGGCGTCACCATTCAGAAGACGTCCGCCAACTTCCTGATGTCGTGGGCTTCATCTCCAAGGACCACAGCATGAACGCCTCCGACTTGGGCGACTACCTCGTCGCCCATGTTCAGGAGCCGCTCTCGCGCGTGCAGGGCGTCGGTGAAGCCGAAGTGTTCGGCTCCGAATACGCCATGCGCATCTGGCTCGACCCGAGCAAGATGGTGAAGTACAAGCTCAACCCGAGCGAAGTCAAGGCCGCCATCTCGGCCCAGAACGCCCAGGTCTCCGCCGGCGGCATCGCCCAGCAACCGACCGACGGCAAGCAGCTCTTCACGGCCACCATCTCGTCGGCAAGCTTGCTGCAGACGCCTGAGGAATTCCGCAACATCCTCCTCAAGACGACGAGGACGGCGCCAAGGTCTACCTGCGCGACGTCGCTGAAGTCGCCGTCGGCCAGCAGACCTACATGGCCTTCGCCACCTACGACGACTATCCGGCCTCCGGCATGGCCATCAAGCTCGCTTCGGGCGCCAACGCCATCGCCACGCAGAAGGCCGTGCTCGAACGCGTCGAGGAACTCAAGCCGAGCTTCCCCGAAGGCATGGAAGTCGTGATTCCGTTCGACACGACGCCGTTCGTCTCCGCAGCTCTCAAGGGCGTGATCAAGACGCTCTTTGAAGCCATCGTGCTCGTCGTCGTGGTGATGTACCTCTTCCTGCAGAACTTCCGCGCGACGCTCATCCCGACGATCGCCGTGCCGGTCGTGCTTCTGGGCACGTTCGGCGCACTCTTCGTCTGCGGATTCTCCATCAACATGCTGACGATGTTCGCCATGGTGCTCGCCATCGGTCTATTGGTGGACGACGCCATCGTGGTCGTGGAGAACGTCGAGCGCGTGATGCGCGAGGACGGCACCGACCCGAAGACCGCCACCATCAAGTCGATGGGTGAAATCCAGTCGGCCCTCGTGGGCATCGCCATGGTCCTTTCGGCCGTGTTCGTGCCGATGGCCTTCTTCGGTGGCTCCACGGGCGTCATCTACCGCCAGTTCTCGGTGACCATCGTCTCGGCCATGGCGCTTTCCGTCGTCGTCGCCCTGACGCTGACGCCGGCCCTCTGCGCCACGATGCTCAAGCCGGTCAACCATGAGGAGCACCACGGCAAGGGCGGCTTCTTCGGCTGGTTCAACCGCAGCTTCGACGCCTTCACGCAGTCCGTCAAGGCCCTCATCGCCAAGTCGATCCACGGCTGGAGCGTCATGCTCGTCGCCTACGCCGCCGTCGTCGGCCTGATGGTCTGGGGCTTCAAGGCGCTGCCAACCTCGTTCATGCCGCAGGAAGACCAGGGCGTCCTCATGATGATGTCCCAGCTCCCCGACGGCGCGACGCTCGAGCGCACCGACCTTGAGATGAAGAAGATCCAGCAGACGTTCGCCAAGACCGAAGCCAAGTCCGTCGAGTCCGTCTTCGTGGTCCGCGGCTTCTCCTTCGCGGGTACGGGCCAGAACATGGCTCTGGGCTTCCTGAAGCTTCGCGACTGGAGCGAGCGCACGACGCCCGACACGTCGGTCGCCGCCATCCAGGGCCGCACCATGGGCATCCTCATGGGTCACCCGGACTTCAAGCAGGCCAGCACCTTCGTCTTCCCGCTTCCGCCGGTTCCCGAACTCGGCGTGGCCGACGGCTTCGACCTCTACATCCAGGACAACACGGGCGGCACGCACGACAAGCTCATGCAGTACATGGGCCAGTTCCTGATGAAGGCCAACGCCGACCCGCGTCTGACGATGGTCCGCCACAACGGCATGGCCGACACGACGCAGTTGAAGCTCGTGCTCGACTATGAAAAGCTCTCGGCCCTAAACCTCAGCATCGGCGAAGTCAACTCCGCCATCTCGACCGTCCTCTCCGGCTCCTACGTCAACGACTACATGGACCGCGGCCGCGTCAAGCAGGTCTGGGTCATGGGCAACACGGGCTCGCGCATGCAGCCCGAAGACATCCTCGGCTGGCACGTTCGCAATGCCAACGGCGAGATGGTGCCCATCGGCACGTTCGCCAAGTTCGAATGGACCTACGGCAGCCCGCGTCTCGAACGCTTCAACGGCCTTCCCGCCGTGAACATCCAGGGCAACCCGCGTGCGGGCGTCTCCTCCGGTCAGGCTATGGCCGCCATTGAGGAAATCGCCAAGGAAGTCTTCCCCGCCGGCTACGAAATCGCCTGGAACGGCGTTTCGTACCAGGAAAAGGCCGCAGGCAACCAGGGTCCCGCGCTCTTCGCGCTCTCGATCCTCGTGGTGTTCCTCTGCCTTGCCGCCCTTTATGAAAGCTGGTCCGTCCCGATCGCGGTGCTCCTCGTGGTGCCCTGCGGCGTCGTGGGCGCCCTCGGCCTCACCGGCGCGCTCGGCATGTCCAACGACATCTACTTCCAGGTCGGCCTTCTCACGACGATCGGTCTGGTGAGCAAGAACGCCATTCTGATTGTGGAATTCGCCAAGGAGTACATGGAACAGGGCAAGGATGCGATCCACGCCGCCGAAGAGGCCGTGCGTGTCCGCCTGCGTCGATTCTCATGACCTCCCTCGCCTTCGGTCTCGGCGTGCTCCCGCTCGCCATGGCCCACGGCGCGGGCGCCGGCGCCCAGAACGCCATCGGCGTGGGCGTGCTCGGCGGCATGCTCGCAGGCACCTTCCTCTGCATCGCCTTCGTCCCGGTCTTCTACGTGCTCGTCGACCGCTTCCTCGGCGGCAAGAAGCGCCACGAAAAGAACCAGATCCAGCAGGCCTGATGCAGGTGACTGACATCACGACACATTGAAATCTCAGGGCGGCGGGCCTCACCCGCTCCGCCGCCCTCACGGAACAAACATCATGTCCACGACGATTTTCAAGATCCTTCCCCTCTGCGCGGCCCTCGCCTGACAGGCTGCGTCAACCTCGCCCCGGACCACGAGCGTCCCGCCGCGCCCGTCGAACAGGCGTGGCCCACGGGCGAAGCCTACGACGCCGCCTCCGTGCGCAGCGAAGCCCTGCCCGCATGGCAGGCCTTCTTCACGGACGAGCGCCTTCGCAAGGTGATCGATCTCGCCCTCAAGGAAAACCGCGACCTCCGCGTCTCGGCCCTCAACATTGAAAAGGCCCGCGCCCTCTACGGCGTGCAGCGCTCCGAGCTCTTCCCGACCGTCGCCGCCGCCGCTAGCAACGCAGGCAAGCACACCCCGGCAAGCGTCGCCGGAACGAGCACGACGACCCACACCTACACGGCCCAGCTCGCCATGACGAGCTATGAGCTCGACTTCTTCGGCCGCGTGCGCAACCTCAACGAACAGGCCCTGCAGGCCTACCTCGCCTCCGAGGACGCCCGCCGCTCCGCCCAGAGCGCCCTGATCGCCCAGGTCGCCTCCGGCTGGCTTGCGCTCGGCGCCGACCGCGCCCAACTCGAGCTCCAGAAGGAGACCCTCGCAAGCCAGGAGGAAAGCTTCCGCCTCATCGAGGAAAGCTACAGGCTCGGCGCCGCGAGCAGGCTCGACTATGAGCAGGCCCG
Source organism: Dryomyza anilis (assembly GCA_951804985.1). NCBI lineage: Eukaryota > Metazoa > Arthropoda > Insecta > Diptera > Dryomyzidae > Dryomyza > Dryomyza anilis. The sequence continues at coordinate 67,474 of CATORG010000030.1, read as the reverse complement.
CACGACGGTCACGGCCGCCCGCGCCCAGATCGCGTCCTACATCGCGCCGTCGCGCAGGACAAGAACGCCCTCGACCTTCTCTGCGGCACCACCGTCCCCGAGGATCTGCTCCCTGCGGGTCTCGCCACCGGCGTCACGCAGACGGCCGTCCTCCCCGCCGGCCTTCCTCCGAAGTGCTCCTCAAGCGTCCCGACATCGCCGCGAGCGAACGTGACCTGATCAGCGCCGAAGCCAACATCGGCGTCGCCCGAGCCGCCTTCTTCCCGAGCGTCTCGATCACCGCCGGCGCAGGCACCACGGGCATGCAGCTCTCGAACCTCTTCGACGCGCACACGGGCTTCTGGTCCTTCACGCCCTCCGTGAACCTTCCGATCTTCACGGGCGGCCGCAACGTCGCCACCCTTGAAGCCGCCAAGGTCGGCCAGAAGATCGCCGTCGCGAACTACGAAAAGGCCATTCAGACCGCCTTCAGGGAAGTCTCCGACGCCCTCGCCACCGAAGGCACGATGGACCGTGAACTCACGGCCCGCCGCGAATACGCCGAGGCCGCCACCAAGGCCTGGGAACTCTCCGACGCCAGCTACAAGGCGGGCGCCATCTCCTACAACGACGTTCTGACGAGCCAGCGCGCCATGGTCGGCGCCAAGCAGGCCCTCATCGGCGCCGAACTCTCCAAGTCGATGAGCGCCATCACCCTCTACAAGGTGCTCGGCGGCGGCACGACCGTAGCCGAAGCGCAGCCGGCCGACAAGGAGTAATCCATGGCCAAAGTGACATTCACCATTCACAAGGCGGGCAAGCACCAGCGCCACTCACGCCGCAACCAGATACTCGACGCCGCCCAACGCTGCTTCAAGAAGCAGGGCTTCCACAAGACGACCCTGCGCGACATCGCGCAGGAGTTCGGGATGAGCGCCGGCCACATCTACAACTACTTCAGCAACAAGGAAGCGATCATCGAGGCGCTCGTCGAACTGCGCACGCAGGAGTTCCTCGACATGATCGACACCGACAAGTTCGCCGACCTGCCGCCCGAAGAGCGCATGGACAAGGAGCTCGGCCAGGTAGTCGACGCCTACCTCAACCTCGACAACACGTCGCTCTCCATCGCGATCATGAACGAGGCCCTCATCAACCCGAAGGTCTATGAAATCGTCGTGGCCGCCGCGAGCAAGGTCCGCAACCACATCGTCGAGGCTCAGCTCCTCGCGATGAAGGAGGAGCGCCGCTACGCACCGCCCTACGAAGTGATCGAGAGCCGCTGCATGACCATCCGCGCCATGCTCGAAGGCCTGCGCCTCGCGCACATCTTCACGCCCGAAATGGACGTGCCGCTCGTGCGTGAGATGGCCATCAAGCGCATCAAGCAGATCCTCGCGCTCGATGAGGCCGAGGACCAGGCCGCAGCATCCGCCGAGGCCAAGCTCAGGGCCGAAGCCATGGCCTGCGCCTACTATCCGGTCTCCGAAAAACCTGAGGCCTGAGGCCTGAGGCCTGAAGCCTGAAGCTTCTAAATAAAATCGGGAGTCTCCGCAACGGAGGCTCCCGATTTTTTCACTCTCATTTTCATGCGTCCCTCAGTCTTCCCGAGAGACGCATTTGAACGCCCTCTTTACGGCAGTCTCGACACGGCATCCGCCATCATGTCCCAGAAACGCGCGAGGTCAAGCTCGAGCGCGGCGTGGGTGTGACAGCCCTCGGGGGCCGTCCTGCGGAAGTCGGCGACGGTCATGCCGCGGGTGCGCGTGCCCGTGAGTTCGACGCTGATGGGCACGGGGACGTACCTGACGACCGTCGGGTCGAGCACGCACGCGATGGCGCACGGATCGTGCAGCGGCGCGTCGCCGAAGCCGCGCACGCGGCGGTAGCGGACGTTGAAGGCCGTGAGGATTTCAGCGAGGAGCTTCGCGGAGGCCGTCGGGATCGCGGCGATGCGGGCGACCTGCTCCTCGCTCACACGGGCCTGATAGGTGAGGTCGAGCCCGACCATCACGACCTTCCACTTTTCCTTGAAGACGATGTCGGCCGCCTCGGGGTCGGTGCCGATGTTGAATTCGGAGTACGGGCCGTGGTTGCCCGTGTGCACGGCGCCGCCCATGAGGACGACCTCCTTGACGCGCTCGACGATCCTGGGCTCCAAGCGCGCGGCAAGCGCAATGTTGGTGAGCGGCCCCGTCGGCACGAGCGTCACCGTCCCTGCGGGGCGGCTCATCACGGTGTCGATGATCACCTGCACGGCATGCCTCGGATCCGTCTTGAGCACGATCTCCTCGGGGAGCGTCGCGTCGTCAAGGCCCGTCTCGCCGTGGATTTCGGCCGCCACTTCGGGCTCGATCATCAGGGGACGCGTGGCGCCCGCCGCGATGGGAACGTCGTGAAGGCCCGCCACCTGCGCGATGGCCAGCGCGTTGCGGGTCACCTTGGCAATCGACTGATTGCCCGCCACGACCGTGATCGCGAGGATGTTCACGTTCGGATTGCCTGCGGCGAGCAGGATGGCGGCCGCGTCGTCGTAGCCGGGGTCGCAGTCGAGGATGATGTCGATCTTCTGGTTTTCGGTGCTCATGTTGCGTGCTCCTTGCGTTCGGAATGTTCGGCTGCGAAGATTGCCGGGCTTCAGACGGCGAGCGCCTCGACCTCGGACCTTCTCGGAATTGAGGTGGCGGCGCCCTCGCGCGTCACCGAGATGGCGGAGGCCTTCGCGGCGCGGTTCATGGCGGTCCTCAAGTCCTCGCCCGCGGCAAGCGCGGCCACGGCATACCCCGCGAACGTGTCGCCCGCGCCCGTCGTGTCGACGGCCTTCATCTTCACGGCCGGCACGAAGAAGGGCTCGGCACCGGGCACACGGCCGCAGGCGCCCCTGCTGCCGAGTGTGAGGATGAGGTTCACGTCAGGATACCTGCGCTCGAGAAGCGCCATCAGGCCGGCGGCCTCAACGCCTTCGGCCTCGTCGGCCAGAAAGCCCCTCGCCTCGGTCTCGTTGACGATGAGCGCGTAGAGCCTTTCGAGCGGCGCCTTGAGAAGCGAAGCGTCGAAGGGAGACGGATTGAGGACGGTGCGCAGACCACGTTCGAGCGCAGCTTCGATAAGGCCCGCAGTGTCGGGGAGCTCGTTCTGCAGCATCACGATGTCGTCCTTCTCGCAGGCGTCGAGCGCAAGCAGCATGCTCTCCACCGTCACGCGGCCGTTGGTGCCGGGATAGTAGAGGATGCCGTTCTCGCCGTCCTCCGTCACCTGGATGAAGGTGTGGCCGCTCGCCTCGGACTCGTGCACGGCCAGCATCGAGACGTCGACGCCTTCGCCCTTGAGCACTTCAAGAAGCATACCGCCGTCGGCACCCACGCAACCCGCATGGAGGACCGTCGCTCCCGCGCGAGCAAGCGCCACCGACTGGTTGAGACCCTTGCCACCCGCATGCACGGCGCGGTGCGAGGCCGCAAGCGTCTCGCCGGGACGCACGAAGTGGTCGACGCGATAGACGTAGTCAAGGTTGAGAGAGCCGATGTTGAGGACTGCCATGTTCGATGTCGTCAATAAAGTGTTGGAACGGGACCCACCGCCCGCCGAGGCGGGCGCGGGAGCTTCGGTGACACGCATTTTAGACCAGAGGCCCCTCATGACAAAAGCGTCTCAACATCATGAAAACGACTCGGGCGCAAGCTCCTCAGGCAGATCGCCTTCAGGCGTGCGTACGCCAGACGCCCTTGCGCCAGTAGTGCCACAGCACGACGCCCGCCGTGATGTAGTAGATCCAGTCGGCGGTCCAGACGACGGCGACGTTCGTCGTGAGGCGCGTGATCGTGAAGACGTAGCAGAGATAGACGGCCGAGGCGGCGATGGTCGCGACCGAGCTCTCCCAGGTTCGGCCGATGCCGCCCATCACGAAGAGCAGATACATCGCGGGCACGGCCGTGAGGAAGGAGCCGAGCATCACGTAAAAGGTCGCGTTCGCGGCCGAGATCACGCCCTCGATGCTCGTGAAGACCCCGAGCACGGCCGAGGGGAACACGGCGGCGAGCAGCATGACGGGCAGCATCGAAACGGCGCAGAGCACGAGGCCGCGTCGCACGAGGCCCGGCACCTCGTCCTCCCTGCCCTCGCCGATCAGGTTTGCAGCGACGGCGCCGCACGTCGAGCCGAAGGCGTGGATGAATAGGAAGAGCGTCGAGCAGATCTGGCGCACGATGTTCGAGACCGCCAGAGGCTCCTCACCGAGATGCTCGACCGCGAGGAAGAAGAGAAGCCACGCAAAGAACGCAAAGGCCTCCTGCACCATCAGCCAGCGCCCGAGCCTGAAGAGCGAGCGCTGCAGCGCGCCGTCCCAGGAGAAGCTCCCGAAGAGCGCATACTTCCCGTGGTCCACGCGAAGGAGTACGTAGCCGAGCAGGAACACGAGGCAGACCGCCTCCGAAATCGTCGAGGCAATGGCCGCGCCCGCAATGCCCATCGCGGGCACGGGACCTGCGCCGAAGATGAGCACGTAGTTGAGGACGAAGTTCGAGGCGACCATGACGAGCGAGCTCGCCGTCAGGACGCCGGGCCTGAGCGTCGCGATGAAGAACGCACGCAAAAGCGCGCAGGCAAACGCAAAGGGCAGGCCCCAGACGCGCCAGTAGAGATACGTGTCGGCCGCCTCAGCCACCGCCGCCGACTCGCAGGCCGTATCGAGAAAAGGCTTGGCCGCAAGGTCGGAGAGCACGATGAGGACCGCCGCGAGCCCCGTGAGAAAGAGTACCCCGGAGCGGAACGACCGCCCGATCTCCGCCCAGGCCTTCTCGCCGTTCTTCCTGCTCATGTGCGCCTGCACGCCGAAGCCGTACCCCATGCCGAACATCATGAGCATGAGGAAGAAGACGCCCGCGAGCGCTGCGGCGCCGAGCTCCACTTCGCCGACACGCCCGAGAAAGGCGACGTCGGTCATGCCGATGAGCTGCTCGAGCAGGAAGCTCAGCATCAGCGGAACGGCCATGCGGAAGATGGTGCCGCTCGAATAGATGCGGCGGCGTTCGATTTCGAAGGACATGTGCAGAAAGACTGAAGAGGCCCGAAACGCAGGCCCTGAACTGAAAGTGCCGTATTTTAGCGACTTGCAGGCTTCTTTTCAGCGTGCCCGCGAGCGCCAAAAAGTCAGGCCGCCCGTCCGAAGACAGGCGCTCCTCATCCTTTTTTAGGCTCTTACTCGTTGATGTTCGGGCCGCTCTTGACTTCCTCCCCGTCCTAAAGGGCGGGGATTCCTTGGACCACGCGGTCTCGTGGTTCAAGGGCGGTTCCCATTGATGGCATCGAGTCCTTAGGCCGAAAGCCTTGCTCCCCAACACTCACTACATGGGCGATGTGCTTTTTGTTGTGTGCACTCGGGCCTGTCCGGCCCTTCCTCAACACGTTCAGGGCGCCCACCACGTCGGCATTCGCTTCGAAGCCGCAACTTTCGTTGACGCACTTGAAAATCGCCTGCGTCGGGCGGTTGCGTTTGTCCCTGCTCTGACAGTGCGGGCAGGTGATGCTCGTCCCTCTCGGATCGACGGAAATCATCACACCACCCACTTTCAGAAGTTGCCATTCGATTGTTTGGCGAAGACTGTAGAACCCCGTGCGCAGGATGGCGCGGTTGAGCCCGCTTTTCTGCTTCACATTCTTGCCTGGATTCGCAACAGTGCCCTTGGCGGACGCCGTCATGTTCTTCACCTTCAGGTCCTCGACGTACACGCAGCCGTACTCCTGCGCGAGCGCATGCGCCGTCTTCCTGTGGAAATCCTGTCGAATGCAACGAATCTTTTGGTATAGGTTTTGAATCCTCTCCTTGAGCTGACGGCGCTTGCGACTCGGCTGCTTCTTGTCAAAAGGCTCCGCCAGTCCCAACTTCGCGAGTTTCTTTCGCGACTCCTGGTTGAGCGAAAGCTTGCGTTTCAAGCCCGCAATGCGTTTCTCGATCGAGCGAATCTTCTCCGTGTCGAGATCGTAGAATCGTCCGTCGCTCGTCGCGACGGCATGCACGACGCCGACGTCGATTCCGACATCGAGCGCCTTCATGTCGGGGGCCTGGACTTCGAACTCAACCGTGAAGATCACGAACCAGCGGCCGCAGTCCTTCTTGACGTGAATCTGTTTCACGACACCGGGAACGAGCGTCCCGTTCGCACACTCAAACGCGATGGCACGCGTTCTACGGTATCGAATCCAGCCGATCTTCGGGAGCTTGACTCGCCCGTTGGCATCGTCGATGTGTTCTGGAGCAAACTGCGGAACCCGAAAGCCGTCTCCGATATCTTTCGCCTTGAACTTCGGCCATCCTTTGTGTGCCGGATCGCTCTTGGGACGGAAGCTGTCGCTGATGGCGCGATCGAGATCGAGCAGGGCTTGCTGGAGCGGTTGGGCCATGGCCTCTCGAAGGAAGGCGGTCTCGGGTTGTTTTTTCCAGAGCACCAACTCGTGGGCGAGCTCCTTGTAGGTGAGAAGCTTTTCACCTTTGGACTTGCGCTCGTTTTGGATCCCCAACGCCTTGTTGAAGACAAACCTGCGGCAACCGGCGTTTCGGCTCAAGGCCGCACGTCGGGTCTCGTCAACATAGAGTTCGTATTGAAAGGCGCAGGTGATCTTCATATGAACATCATGGCACACTTCCTTCAAGAATACGTGCTTTACGACCAAATGCCCATTTGGGCCTTATATCCTCCCCATGAATGGAGAGGTTTTACGGCCCGTTAGATAACGGGAGGCAGTCAGACGGGCAGCGGTTGAGGGACAATTTCAGCGGGTGAACACCTTGCCGATGACAAAACCGAGACCAACGCCCAGAAGGTCCGGAATCGTGAACACCAATGCGCCGAAGACAAAGGCGCAAATCACACCGATGATCGTGCCGGTGGCAAGTCCCTCTCTTCCTCCGATGAGTGCTCCGAGGATGGGCGGAAGGCAGTGAAGCAATGCAATGATGACTACCATGATGGGATACCTCAAGAAGGGATGGTGCGGGCAAAGCCCGGCCTGTGTGCTTCGGAGCCTTTGGAGACCAGCCGATTGACCTGAGGTTTCGAACAGTCAGGTTTTAGGTGGCGATATCGGAGGATGGCTCTCGTGTGACAGCAGGCAGGAGCGTGCTCGACTATGCATGTTGTTTTCGAATCGCATGGATCTCATGGAGGGAACTAGCGAAATCTTTTTCATTATAGGATGCCGTGCATGGAATGACTTTGCCGGACACCACACGGTACGGATCGATCCCTCACTGAAAATCGATGGATGAGAGTCGGGAATGGATTTTCATCTCCTCCGGGCAGGGCCATGCGAAGTTGCCCGCGAGCGCCAAAAAGTCAGGGCGCCCGTCCGAAGACAGGCGCCCCTCATCCTTTTTTTTAGTCAAGCCCGTGCAGGGCGCGGCTTATTTCTGAGCCGGCTCCCACTTGCAGCGGACCGGCGAGACGATTTCACCCGTCTTCTTCATCGCCGCAAAGGCCTTGTCGACCGCCTTGCGGTCAAGCCCCGTAAGTTCGGCGACCTTGCCGGCATTGAGCGGTTCGCCCGCCTTGCGCATGGCTTCGAGAATGACGTCCTTGTCTTCCATTTCTGTCTTCCTTTGACTTCGTAGGGTTCGGGGCGGCACACCGCCCCCTCTGTCCGCTCATTGTCCCAGACTTTCGGAAGGGCTGTCCCGATTGACATAGTGTTTTACAAACACTCCTCATGATATTGATGACATCAATTTGAACGATTGAACGGCCCTATTCCTGAGCATCCGCCGCGTCCATCCGCGAACCGACGGTCCGCCTCCATCGTCATCAAAACGTCATGTCCGTGTCGTCTTCGTGAAGCACAAGGTCTTCAGAATCTCACGGCGACGGCGAACGTCGTGCGGCCCGCGCCTTCAGTTCGTTTTCTCCGGTGCCGGAGCCTCAGCGTGAGTCGTCACCGCATTCAGACCTTTGTTTTCGGACTCCGTGCGGAGTCCGGCGCGGGACTCTCCCTTCATTCGTCATTCGGAGCTCCGCGCGTTGCTGCAGGAAATGTAAATGTTCAAGATCCGCAAGACCGCCGCCCTCGCGGCCCTCTTCTGTTCCAGCGTCCTCAACGCCTGGGCCTCGGCCGATCACATGGTGATCGCGATGCCGCAGATTCCGACCATCATCGAGCCGCAGGGCATCAACAACAACGCGATCGACCGCTATGTCGGCAACGTCTTCGAGACGCTCCTCAAGGCGGACCAGAAGACGGGCGAGCTCAAGCCGGGACTTGCCGAATCGTGGTGCCGCCTCTCACCCGACACGGTCGAGTTCAAGCTGCGCTCCGGCGTCAGGTTCCACGACGGCACGCCGCTCACGGCCGATGACGTCGTCTTCACGTTCGGGCCCGAGCGCTTCTCAGGCGAAAAGGCGCCGGGCCGCGCCGTCGCCTGGGAATTCCTCGGCAACCTCAAAGAAGTGGTCAAGGTCGACGACCTCACCGTTCGCGTCACCATGAAGGCGCCCGACCCGATGGTCGAGCGCCGCTTCTCCGCGCGCACCTCCGAGATCATCTCCGAGGACGGCTGGAAGGCTGCGGGCGGCTGGGAGAAGTGGCTCAAGGCGCCCGTGGGCACGGGTCCCTACAGGATCGCCTCCTTCAAGACCGGCAACCGTCTTGAGCTCACGCGCTTCGACGGCTACTGGGGCAAGACGGCACCCGCCGCCAAGGTGAGCTTCGTCGAGGTGCCCGAACTCTCCGCCCGCGTCGCGGGCCTTCGCTCGGGCGAATTCGACCTCATCACCGAAGTCCCGCCGGATCAGGTGAAGCCTCTTTCTGCCGACGGCCGCATCGACGTCACGGGCGGCGCCATCGACAACATCTACGGCCTCGTCTTCGACTGCAAGTCCTCCGCCGTCATGCAGTCGAAGGAACTCCGTCAGGCCATCCTCCACGCGATCGACCGCGACATTCTCGTCAACGCGCTCTTCGCGGGCCGCACCTCCACGGCCGACAGCTTCCAGTCGAAGACCTTCGGCGAACTCTATCTCGCCACGGCGGGCGAAAAACTCTACGATCCCGCCAAGGCCAGGGCTCTCGTCAAGGCCTCGGGCTACAGGGGCGAGCCCATCGTCTGGCGCATCCAGGCGGGCTACTACACGCAGGAGCTCGTCGTCACGCAGGCCGTCGCCTCCATGCTCAAGGCCGCAGGCCTCAACGTGAAGATCGAGGTCAAGGAAAACTGGACCCAGGTCGAGGCGCCGGGCCGCGACCGCATGATCAACAACGCGAGCTTCTCCGCCTACTATCCCGATCCCGTCGCCCAGCTCTGGCGCCGCCTCAAGCCCTCGAGCTTCTGGGTGCAGAACGGCTACGTCGCCGACTCGGCCGAGTATAGGCGCTTCTGCGAGCTTGGCGAAAAGCTCGAGACGAGCGTCGATCCCGCCGAGCGCAAGGCCGCCTGGGGCGAGATGCTGAAGGTCTTCTCGCAGAATCCCTGGGCCTGCCCGCTCTACTCGCTCCCGATGCTCTACGCCAAGCAGAAGAACGTCGTCTGGGAGGCGAGCGCCCTCCAGGGAAGCCTCGACCTCTCGGCGGAGAACTTGTCCTTCCAGTAATGCCGGCATCCTCCGGCATCGGATTCCGGACGACCTCCCGCGCAGAGCGGCCGTCCGGGTTCCGGCCCCGCACGCCGAACGCACGAAAGCCGCGGACGCAGGGATCCCGTCATCCCGTGCGTCCGCCCGCGTTCTCCGTCCCAGACTTTCCGGATTCCTCACGTCCCTCACCTTCAACACATGTCTCACATGTCCAACATGTCTGCAGAGACTTTCTCCACCTGCAAGCTTCTTGACGTGCGCGGCCTTCGCGTCTCGTTCGACGCCGTCGACGTGCTGCACGGTGTGGACCTCACCGTTCACTGCGGGCGCATCCATGCGCTCATCGGCGAGTCGGGCTCGGGCAAGAGCGTCCTCGCCCGCTCGATCCTCGGTCTGGCCGGCCGCGGCGCCCGCACCACGGGCTCCATCCGCTTTCTCGGCCGCGAGCTCGTCGGTCTTTCCGAACGCGAGTACCGCGCCATCCGAGGGGCCGACATCGGCCTCGTCGTCCAGGACGCCATGTCCGCGCTCAACCCGATGCGCACGATCGGCGAGCAGCTCGTCGAAACCATCGCCTGCCGCCATCCCGACTTCCGAAGCGGCGCCTCGCGTGCTTCGCGCAGCTCACGCGCCGACCGCCACGACATTGCGCTCGAGCTTCTGCGCACCGTCGGCATCACCGCGCCCGAAAAGCGCATGAACGCCTACGCCCACCAGCTCTCGGGCGGCATGCGCCAGCGCGTGATGATCGCGCTCGCCCTCACGGGCAGCCCCAGGCTGCTCCTCGCCGACGAACCCACCACGGCGCTCGACGTCGTCGTGCAGCGGGAGCTCCTGCAGGAAATGCGTGCGCTCGTGCAGGCGCGCGGCATGTCGATGCTCATCGTCACGCACGACCTGAACCTCGCCCGCGACGTCGCCGACGACGTCTCCGTCATGTACGCGGGCCACGTCCTTGAGGAAGGCCCCGTCTCCGACGTCATCACGCGTCCCGCCCATCCCTACACCGAAGGCCTTCTGAGGGCCATGCCCGCCATGGACGGCACCCGCGGCCGGCTCATCCCGATCAAGGGCGAGATTCCGCCGCCCGACAAGCTCGGCTCGGGCTGTCCCTTCGCCTCGCGCTGCCCGCGCGTCACGAACGCCTGCCGCGAAAGTCTCGGCGCCATGACGGCCGTCGAGGACGGCCGCAGGCGCACCCGCTGCGACGCCGCGCTCCTCACCGCCGCCCCGCATGCGCCTTCGTGCGCCTCGCGCCTTGCGTCCCTGCCCGTTCAGGACACCGAGTTTCCCGTCATCTCCGATATCCGCATCGCCCGCCACTGCTACGTCTCGAGGCAGGGCCTTCTCGGCCGCCGCCGTCCCTGGGACGTCCTGCAGGACATCGACCTGCAGGTCCGCTCGGGCGAGGTCATGGGACTCGTGGGCGAATCGGGCTGCGGCAAATCGACGCTCGCGCGCCTCGCGCTCGGCCTCATCGAGCCCACCGAAGGCACAGTGCGCTTCAAGAACGCGCCGATCCCTGAGCGAGACTCCGCCGCCTGGCGCGCCCAGCGCGCCTCCATGCAGATGATCCATCAGGACCCGTACGCCTGCTTCGATCCGCGTCTTCCGATCATCGAGCAGGTGGCCGAACCGCTTCGCCACCACAGGGGCCTCTCGAAGGAGGCGGCCGCGAAGGCCGCGCTCGAAGTGCTCAGGGCCGCAGGCCTTCCCGCGCACCACGCCGGCAGGCGTCCGTCCGTCATGTCGGGCGGCCAGCTCCAGCGCGCGGCCATCGCCCGCGCCGTGGCGCTCGAACCCGCGCTTCTCGTCTGCGACGAACCCGTCGCCTCGCTCGACGTCTCGATTCAGGCGCAGGTGCTCGAACTCCTCCTGCAGCTTCGCAACCGCATGAAGATGGCAATGCTCTTCGTCTCGCACAACCTCAGCGTCGTGCGCTGCATCTGCGACCGCGTGACCGTGATGTACCTCGGCCGCATCGTCGAGTCGGGCACCGTCGAAGCGGTCTTCAGCCGGCCCCTGCATCCCTACACGAAGCTCCTCATGGCCTCGACTCCGGGCGCCGACGCGCACGTCGTGCGCTACTACCCGAAAGGAGCCATGCCCAGTCCGATCGACCGTCCGAAGGGCTGCGTCTTCGCCTCCCGCTGTCCGCTTGCCGAGGCGCGCTGCCGCACCGACGTGCCGCCCCTCAGGGACGACGGCAGCGGACACCTCGCGGCCTGCTTTTCGGGCCCCTCCTTCCTCTTGCATCCGGAGGCCTGATCCATGTTCGCCGTCGTCTTCCGAATCCTTCTTCGCGCCGCGTTCACGCTCCTGCTCCTCACGGCCTGCGTCTTCTTCGGCCTTCACATGACGGGCGATCCGGCCCGCATCATGCTCGGCAACGCCGCCGACGAGGTGGCGCTCGAGGCCTTCCGCGCCCAGTGGGGCCTCAACCTGCCGCTCTGGCAGCAGTTCCTCGTCTACCTCGAGAAGTTCGTCTCGCTCGACATGGGCACGAGCTACATGACGGGCCAGCCCGTGAGGGACGTCTTCCTCGACGCGCTCGGCCCCACGCTCTCGCTCATGATTCCGACCGCCGTCGTGACGCTCCTCATCGGCATTCCGTCGGGCGTGTGCGCCGCGCTTCACCGCAACACGCTCCTCGACCGCAGCCTCATGGTGATGTCGGTCTTCGGCTATGCGGTGCCCAACTTCTTCATGGGCGTCCTCCTTCTGCTCGTCTTCTCGATCCAGCTCGGATGGCTCCCTTCCTACGGCAACGCAACCGTCTGGCACTACATAATGCCGATCATCACGATGGCGACCTCGGAGGCCGCGATCTTCTCGCGCTATGCCCGAAGCGCCATGATCGACGCGCTGCGCCTCCCGTGCGTGAGGGCGGCCCGCATGCGCGGCCTGCCCGAGCGCAGGATCATCTGGCTCCATGCGCTTCCCAACGCCATGCTCTCGATCCTCACGATCCTCGGCTTCTTCCTCGGCACGCTCGTCGCGGGCGCCGTCATCACCGAAAACGTCTTCTCCTGGCCCGGCGTCGGCAAGCTCCTCGTCCAGTCGGTCGCCTCGCGCGACATTCCCGTCGTGCAGATGATCGTGCTGGTCACGGGCGCCTCGCTCGTCACCGCAAACCTTCTCATGGACCTTCTCGCACTCGTCGTCAACCCGCGCCTTCGCAAGGGAGACAACTGATGACCACACGTCCCTCACTCGCCATTGCGGCAGGCATCATCCTCGCCGTCTTCTTCACCGCAGGGCTCCTCGCGCCCGTCCTCGCCCCGTACGACCTCGAGGCCATGGACCTCACGGCCCGCCTCCTCATGCCGTTTGAGTCCGCCGCTCACATCCTCGGCACCGACGAGCTCGGGCGCGACATCTTCTCGCGCCTTCTCTACTCGATCCGCATGTCCTTCGTGCTCGCCGTCGTGGGCACGCTGCTCGGCGCCGTCATCGGCACGCTGCTCGGCTTTCTCGCCGCCCGCTTCGGCGGCATCGTCGACGACGCCGTCAACTGCGGCATTGACTTCACGGCCTCGCTCCCCTTCATCATCCTGGCCCTCACGATCATCGCCTTCCTCGGCACCGACGTCACCGTCATCATCGTGATCATGGCCGTCTACGGATGGGACCGCTACGCAAGGCTCACGCGAAACCTCTCGCGCTCCGCCTACACCGAGGGCTACGCCTGCGCACTCGAGGGCCTCGGACTGCCCACGGTCTCGATCGCCCTGAGGCACATCCTGCCCAACATCGCCTCGGCCCTCGTCGTCAACATGACCCTCAACTTCCCCGGCATGATCCTCCTCGAGACCTCGCTCTCCTTCCTCGGCGTCGGCGTTCAGCCTCCGATGAGCTCCCTCGGGACCATGCTGGGCTTCGGGCGCGACTACCTCACGACCGCCTGGTGGATCGCCGTGATCCCCGGCCTCGTGATCGTCGTCTCCACGCTCTCCATGTCCATCCTCGGCGACTGGGTCCAGCAGAAGCTCGAACCCGCCGCACGATAAGGAGACACTCATGACCTCAAATTCCTCCTCATCCGCCGCCGTCCGCTTCGTGATCGTGGGCTTCGACGGCCTTCGCCCCGACAGCGTCGAGGCCGACATGCCCGCGCTCTCGCGCTTCATGGCCTCGAACCACTCGTGGTCGCACTACCTTGCGGACTTTCCGACCGAGACCTACGTCAACCATCCCGGCATCTTCTCGGGCTTTCGCCCGACGGGCCACGGCCTCGTCGCCAACTGCTACTGGCGCCGCGACATGGGAGGCGCCGACGGCGTCTTCTTCGGCTTCGACCTCGAGCACGTGCTGCGCCATCGCCGCGAGGACGGGCTCCTGCTCGTTCCCACCATGGGCGAGCGTCTCGGCGCCGCCGGCAAAACCATGCGCGTCTACTGCGCCAACTCGAAGGGCAGCACGCGCCTTCAGCACCTCTACGCCGACCGTTATCCCGACCACGTCTGCGCCTGCGTGCACGACCTCGTGACGAGCGTTCCGGACAACGAGCGCCGCGAGCTCGTCGAAGATTTCGGCCCGGGCGTTCCGCTTGAATTTCCCGACTTCAGGGGCACGAAGCTCGTCGTCGACCTCTTCTTCGAGCGCGAGCTCCCGAGGGGCCTCGGCGACGTGACGGTCCTCTGGATCGGCGAGCCCGACCACTCCTCGCATGAGTTCGGCATTGACGACGAGCGCACCCGCGAGGCAAGGCGCGACGCAGACCGCCAGTTCGCGCGCGTGCTCGAGTGGTGGGAGACGGAAGGCAGGGACGCGGGCGTGCAGCTCGTCGTCATGTCTGATCACGGCCACGGCGTCGTGCGCCGCCACTTCGACATGAAGGGCATTCTTGAAAAAGCGGGTCTGAGCATCCTCATGGGGCGCGAGGTGCTCGAAGGGACCGACACGGCCTCGGCCGACGCCGTCCTCGTCGGAACCTACTGCGCGGGACTCTGGTTCACGAATCCCGCGGACCTCTCGCTTCAGCTTCGCGCCCGCGACGCGCTCATGACCTCGCCCGACATCGGGCTCCTCTTCTCGCCCTCGGATCCCGAGCAGCCCTGCTCAATCGAGGGCCGAATCCCGGGGACCTTCTCCGAGCGCCTCGTCTTCACCGACGGCCGCCGGTCGCCCGACCTTCGCATCGTCCCGCGCGGAGATCCCGAAACGGGCGGCCTCGTCATGGCGCCCGAGCTGCCTCTTGGCGCAGGAAACCACGGCGGACTCCTGCCTCAGGAGATCAACGCCGTGCTCGCGGTCGGCGGAAGCGCCTTCCCCGGCTCGGCCGTCCACGACGATCCTGCTGGCCACGCCGACCTCGCCGTCACGATCATGACGCTCGAAGGGCTTCTCTCCGGCTCCGACATGGTGAAGCCCACGGGCCGCCTTCTCGACGAGGCGCTTCCCGGCGGTCCTGTCCGCAGGACGCCTGCGGGCGAGGCCTTCGACCTCACCTTCGGCGCCTTCCACCAGCGAATTGAACGACTCTCATCCGGAGGCCGCGCCTACGTCACCTGCGCCCATCGCATCAACAACGACGGCTGGACGCCCGAGCGCGGTCTTCCCGAAGGCGCCCGCACGGACGACGATGACTGATTGAAAGAGGAAAATCGATGAACGACATGCTTCTTGCGGGCGTCGACCGTGCGATCCACGGATTTGCAGACCGCCTCAACTTCAGGACGAAGCTCGTCAGACCCGGCTTCATCCGTCTTTCGGGCGTGAGCTCGAAGGGCTTCCCGACGGGGCTTGCGGCCATGGCCGAAGAGAGCGCCGTCGACGTCCTGCTCCTGCCGCCCGATCTTTCCCTCAGGCGCTTTCGCGTCGCCTGCTTCGACATGGACTCGACGCTCATTGAGAGCGAGTGCATCGACGAGATGGCCGCCTTCGCAGGTGCGGGCGAACGGATCTCCCAAATCACTCGCAGGGCGATGGAAGGGCTGATTCCGTTTGACGAGTCGCTGCGCCAGCGCGTAGCCGCACTCGCGGGATCGAGCGCCGAGATCGTGACCCACGCCGTCGAGCGGGCCGTTCCGACGCCCGGCGCCCTTGACTTCGTCGACTTTCTCACGCGGCACGGTCTCGCCACCTACATCATCACGGGCGGCTTCGAGGAGATCGCCACGCACGTCGCCCGCCGCTTCGGCATGACGGGCGTGGTCTGCAACCGCCTCGTCCTTGAGGACGGCAGGCTTACGGGCGGCGTCCGCGGCCCTGCGGGCGGGAAGATCCTTGATGCCGATGGCAAGCGGCGTGCGCTCGAGGTGCTCGCCCAAGTCAACGGCGCCTCGCTCTCCGAGACGATCGCGGGAGGCGACGGCGCAAACGACCTGCAGATGATCGCCGCCGCGGGCTTCGGCTTCGCCTACCACGGCAAGCCCGTCGTCATGAGGGAGGCCCCGAGGGGCGTTCGCTTCGGCGACTTCTCGGTCCTCAAGCACTGCTTCCTCGAAGCCTGGGCATGACGCCCTTGTCTTCCCGCACCGAAAAAACAGAACGCCCGCAGAAGAATCCTCCTGCGGGCGCGTTCAGTCAGACCTGAAGATCAGGCAGCTCAGAACTTGTGGACGAGGCCGAGGGCGAAATCGTAGCCTTCTTCTTCCCAGCTGCCGGTCACGCCTTCGTAGTTGGCGTCGAGCTCACGCTTCGTGTAGCCGAGACCCGTGTAGACGAGCGTGCGCTTGGAGAGCGAGTATTCGTAGCCGAAGGCAGCCGTGTAGACCTTGGAGTCGGCGACCTGGCCGTCGTTGGCGTAGTCGATGTCGGCGTCCATGTAGCCGATGCCGGCCTTCATCGTGCCGCCGAGAACGTCGAACGCCGTGGAGAGATGCACGCCATAGCCGGTGTTGGCAACGGCACCCTTGTTGAACTTGACGTCGCCTTCGTTATTGTTGAAGACGCTGTCTTCGTCGAAGAAGCCCACATAGTCAAGGACGGAACCCGCGTCACGGGCATCCTTGAAGTACTGGGTGGCAAGATAGGTCTTCATGAAGCCGAAGTCATAGGAACCGGCGAGGTTGAACGTCCAGGCATCCTGAAGGTTCATGTCCGCCTGGAATTCGGCGCCGTTGCTGTGGGTGATGGAGGAGTCCTTGTTCGTCCAGTCGACGAGAGCGGCGAGGTCGAGGGCGCCGGCCTTTCATTCAGCACCGAGAGCGGCGTAGCGGTCGTTGGAAGCCTTGTTTTCGTTCGTGTCGCCCATGGCGTACTGGGCATAGATCGTCACGCCGGCGAATTCCGGCGAAACGTAGGCGATCGTGTTGTCATAGCGGCTCGAGTAGTTGGCCATGACGGCGTTGTGGCCGGCGATGTTGTCGGACCAGCCCGTGGCCAGAGCGGAGGCCATGGAGCCGTAGAAGCCAACGGAGCCCGCGTCGGAGACGAGCGTGCCCATGCGGCCGGCGTAGACTGTACCGAACCCGCCCTTGATGAAGAGCGTGGATTCGCGGTCAAACAGCTTGCTGTCCGTCTTGAGGGCGCCCGTGCCGGACTCGAAGCCGTTTTCAAGCTTGAAGCCCACCGTCATGCCGTTGCCGAGGTCTTCCGTGCCGCAGATGCCGAAGCGGGAGGCGGAGTTTGTGCCCGGTTCCATGCTGAAGGAGTCGACTTCGGCGCTGGCGCTGCCGATGCCGTCGATGGACGCACTGGCTTCACCGTGCTGATAGAGAAGGCCCGTATCGACGACACCGTACATCGTGACCTCGGCAGCCATGGAAGTGCCGGCAAAAGCGCCGAGAACGGCGAGAGCGACAAAACTCTTCTTCATTTTTTCTTTCCTTTGATGGTTGACAAGAGACAATCAGGGCGCGGCTCCCGACGTCCCCTCAGGACGTCTTCAGACAGCACCGCGCCGTGACTCTGCGCCATTGTGCGCAATCCCCGAACGATGCGCCACCTCTCTTCAACCCCACCCACAGACTCGCGCCCTTCCTTCTGCCGCAACCCTTCCGGACTTTCATCCCCGTTCGATAACTGAAGAACACCCCCGGCTCGGACCGACGTCCCTCGAAGCGTTCTCCAAACCTTGCCCCACGTTTGACGCAGCGGATCCGACGCCGTGAACCGCGACGCTTCGCCATGGAAACGAACCGACGATGCGGGCCGCATCGATTCGTTCTCCCGTTTCCGCCTTCTCCTTCGAGCCTGTCCGCGCATTTCAGAACAAAGGGTCCTTCTTTCGTCTCAGGACGGATTGAAAAGCCCCTGCATCGGCGTTCTCTACAGCACCGACTCTGGAGAACAGGTGTTGCTTTCACGCAACAAACGGGCTGAAAACGGCGTTTTTGCCGGTTGAGCGAAACGGCGGTTTCTCAACATCGGCGGCCCCCTGCCCGCCCTCACGCCTGCGTTCACGTACATGAGAACCATCTCGCCCGATGGTCCGCCACCCTCATCCGCTCGTCTCCCCGTCTTTGCCTGCTGTCGCTTTAAAGCGACTGCACCGCACGCGTTTCCATCATCAGGCTCCGATCTGGGCCTCTAAGGCGTTTGTCTTAAGACAATTTGCCGAAATCCCCTCTCCCGCATCAAGGAATGTCGAAATTTCGTCGTCTTTCGACGTCCTTCGGTCGTCCGGTGCTTCTGGACGGGATCAGAATGAATTCATGAACGTGCACGCGCCGTCGACGACCCCGGGCGACGGCGTCCTCAGACTCCAACTACCGCACGTCAAGGAACCATTCCATGCTCATGTACAACTTTGTCTCGGCCTTTGCGGCCTGCCTCGTCATCATCCTGCTGGGCGAGGTGCTCTCCAAGTTCACGAAAGGCTGGGTTCCGTCGGTCTTCATCTCCGCCGTGCTGATCCTCATCGCCTTCTGGACCTTCCTCCCAAAGACGCTCGTTGCGGACTCGAAGCTTCTGCCGCTGGGCTCCTCCGTCGCCATCTTCCTCCTCATCACCCACATGGGCACGCTCTTCAGTCTCGAGCGCCTGCTCCAGCAGTGGAAGACCGTGGTCATCTGTATTGCGGGCCTCGCCGGGCTCGTGGGCCTGTGCTGGTTCGTCGGTCCGCTCTTCATGGACCGCACGCTCGTCATCGCCGGCATCCCGCCGCTCGCGGGCGGCATCGTGGCCACCACGATGATGCAGAAGGCCGCGCTTGACGCCGGTCTTGCCGCCGCAGCCGTCTTCGCGATCGTCATGTACTGCGTGCAGGGCTTCGCGGGCTACCCGCTCACGGCCGTCTGCCTCAAGCTTGAGGCCCGCCGCCAGCTCGCCGCCTTCCGCGCGGGCAAGGTCGAGGACAAGGGCGAGGACGCCCGCAAGGTCATGGCCGACGCACTCGCCATGCCCGGCAACGAATCCAAGCAGGGCGTGCTCGCCACGCCCAAGGCCTGGAACACGCCGTACTTCGTGCTCCTCAAGGTCTCGCTCGTCGCCTGGCTTGCCTTCGTGCTCGGCGTGCTCACGCCGGTCAACGGCGCCATCTGGGCGCTCGTCTGCGGCGTCGTCTTCTGCCGCCTCGGCTTCCTCGAGCCCAACGTGCTCTCGCGCACCGGCTCGAAGGACTTCCTCTTCCTCGCTCTGATCATGTTCGTCTACAGCGGTCTCGGCGACAGCAATCCCGAAATGATGGCGAAGCTCATCTGCCCGATGGTCCTCCTGATCATCATCGGCGTCGTCGGCATGGCCGTCGTCGCGGCGATCGTCGGACGCTTCCTCAAGATCTCCCCCTATCTCGGCTTCGCAACCTGCCTCACCGCTCTCTACGGCTTCCCCTTCGACGCGATCATGACCGAACGCATCTGCCAGGAGGAAGGCGCCGACAAGGCCGAGGTCGACTTCCTCATGAGCCGACTCTTCCCGCCGATGATCGTGGGCGGCTTCGTGACGGTGACGATCACCTCCGTCATTCTCGCGGGCTTCTTCGTCAAGCTCTTCTGACGGAAGACCTCAAACCTCTTTTCATTCAGGCGCAGCGCTTCCGCACGGGACCTGCGCCTGAAGACCCTTGACAGGACCAAAAAATGACACTCCAGGAACTCATGACCCGCTGGAACGGGTACCAGATCGAAATGCGCCGCTGGTTCCACCAGCACCCCGAAGAAAGCACGAAGGAAGTCCGCACTGCCGAACGCATCCGCGCCGAGCTCGACCGCGCAGGCATCCCGTGGCGTCCCTGCGGCCTCGGCACGGGCACGCTCGCCCGCATCGAGGGCGCTCAGCCCGGCCGCACGATCCTTCTTCGCGGCGACATCGACGCGCTCTCCGTCAACGAGGAGACCGGACTTCCCTACGCGAGCGAGGTTCCGGGCGTCATGCACGCCTGCGGGCACGACTGCCACATCTCGATGCTGCTCACGGCCGCAATGATCGTCAACGAAATCAGGGACCGTCTCAAGGGCACGATCGTCTTCGCCTTCCAGCCCGCCGAGGAGCTGGGTCTGGGCGCGCGCGCCATGATCGAGGAAGGCGCGCTCGAGGGCGTCGACGCCTGCTTCGGCATGCACGTCTGGTCCGACTATCCCGCCGGCACGGTCGCGCTGCGCAAGGGGCCGATGATGGCCTCGGGCGATCAGTTCAAGATCCACGTCCGCGGCAAGTCCACTCACGGCGCCCAGCCGCAGCTCGGCGCCGACGCGCTCATCATGGGCGCCGCCATCGCGCAGAACCTGCAGACGATCGTCTCCCGCGAGACCTATCCCGGCGACACCGCCGTCGTGACGGTCGGCAAGTTCCACTCGGGCACCCGCTTCAACGTCGTTGCGGGCACCGCCGAACTCGAGGGCACGACCCGCACCTTCAGCCCCGCCGTGCGCGACCGCTTCGAGGAGCAGATCACCCGCATCGCGAGGAGCACGGCCGAAGCCATGCGCGGCACGGCCGATGTCGAATACCTGCGCATCGTGCCCGTCACGGTCAATGATCCGGGCATGATCGACGTCGTCACGGGCGCGGCAGGCAAAATCTTCGGCGACAAGGGCGTCATCGAGGCGGACCTGCAGATGGGCGGCGAGGACTTCGCCTTCTATCAGGAGAAGGTTCCCGGCGCCATGGTCCTTCTCGGCGTGCGCAACGAGGCCTGCGACGCCGTCTGGCCGCAGCACCACGGCTGCTACAAGGTCGACGAGTCCGTCCTCGTCAAGGGCGCCGCGCTTCACGTTCAGACCGCGCTCGACTTCCTCGGCGTCGACCTGCAATAACGCCCGCCTCACCTCTCTCTTCCTGCACAGCCCCGCAGGCACTTCGCCTCGCGGGACTGTCTGCATATTTTCGATCATGCCTTCGGGTGCCTCGGCGGCTCCCGTACCTCAGTCTCGCCAGCCGTAGAAGCCCGCGTGCGCCGAGGTGATCGCCGCATGGTCGGCCTCGCTCACGAGGATCATGTTATCGGGCGTGTCGGCGCCGCCCTCGGAAAGCGGCACGACATGATGGACCTCGTAGCCTTCGGGCACGCCGTCGAAGCCGTGGACGGAGAGGAAGGCGTCGCGGGCGCCGATGTCGCGCACGATGTCTTCCGAGGCGACGTGGGTCGTGCCGTCGACCTCCCCGTATTGGATCAGGCGGTCGAGTTCCTGACCGTCGCCCGTGAAGACGCCGTTCTCAACCGACAGATCCGAAGGCGCGAAGCCCGATGCAAGCGCACCGCCCGCACCGTCGGCATCGGGAAGTCCGTCGACGTCCACGTCTGAGACGACGTCCAGATCCATCGCCGAGGCGCCCGCCGCCACCGTGACCGCACCCGTCGCCACGGCCGCAACGCGGGCGGCGTTCTTCTTCGTCAGAAACCGCCTGTCGGGATTCGCGATGCAGCGCTCGGCCTCGCTGAAGAGCTCGCCCGCCGCCGTGCACTTGTTCTCGATCGAGCGGCCGACGCCCCGGGCCGTCCTTTCCGCAAGGCGTTCAAGTCCGTCCCAGTCTCCTCTGGCTGTCTTCCTCGCCGCCCTGCCCGCCACATCCGCGACGTTCGCGACGCCCTGGAGCATGTTGCTGCCGACCGTGATGCCGACGCGCGTCGCAAACTTCACGCCGCGCGCAGTCGTCCTGATGACCTTGAAGAGCTTCACCTGCCGCCTCCGTTTTCCGTGTTTTCCGCCTTTGCATCTTCATTCGTCTTCCCGGGCTCGCCTGCGAGGAACGGGCTCTCGGGATCGTGCCGCCTGCGGTTCTCGAGCACGGTCTTCCTGCTTGCGTTCGCATAGCAGTAGGCGCAGAAGTGCATGCACGTGTCGTACATGCCGATGTCCTTGCTCACGATGCAGCCGCAGGCCTCGCGCTGGCCCTTGTCCTTCAGGTTCCTGCGCTTGGAGACCGGAACCACGGGGATCACGGGATCTCCGAAGAGCGAGTCCGCCCCTGCGGCAGGCGCCTCAGGCAGCTTGCCCGAGTGAAGGAAGTGCACGAGCGCCTTGTCCTCGCCGAACACTCTTTCCATGAGCTCGCCGTCGATGCATCTGTTGTACGTAATGCCCCAGGCCGCGAGGTCGGCCTCCTCGGCACAGGACGAAATCTCAATGTCCCAGCCTTCCGAATGCCAGCGTTCTCGGATCTTGGCGAGGCCCTCGCAGATCTCGCGCCTCTGCGCCTCGTCGGGTTCGGCCGACAGCACGGTCTCGCGAGTGTAGAGACCCGTGTCGCGCACGAGGTTCGCCTGGACCTTTCGGTAGGCGCCCACGTCGACGAAGCTCACGACGAGCTTCTTCGTGAGTCCCCTCAATGCCTTGCCGATCGTCCAGATCCTCATGAGGATGTCGCGCGGACCGGTGCCCGGCGACAGGATGATCGGATCGAAGCGCCAGACGACGCGGTCGGGACCGATCCGCTCGGAGAGCCGCCTGAAGGTCTCGATGCGCTTTTCGAGCGCGGGCACGTTGGGCTCGAAGCCCTCCCGCTCGTAGTCGTTGAGCGTGTACTGGAAGTAGTAGTGCAGGCCGCGGGCATCGAGCTCGTCCAGATGCTGCAGGAAGGGCGCCGGGTTCTTCGTCCAGAAGACGACCGCCTTCACGTCCCTGAACGACACATACGAGGGACGGCGGTTGAACGGATTCACCCAGGCGCACCAGCCTGCGCGCAGGCGGTTCATGAACCACTGTCCATAATAGGCCGGGATGTCGGTCGAGCGGCTCGCTGACAGAATCACGGGCGTCATGGCCTTCACGCGGCCTTCGGGCGTTTGAATTTCCATTGGCATGTCAGCCTCCCCGGGCAAAGTACTTGTGATTGACGCAGCAGCCGGGAAGTTCGGCCAGGTTCTCACCCGCACCTTTCTCCCTGCACTCCCCACAGGATACGCCCATGGATATCTGCCATCGGGCGGGCGGCACTTCTGCACGCACCTTCTGCCAGAGCTTGTCGCGGCAGTACGCGCGGCATGCCAGCTTGGTCTCGGAGTACTCCAAAAGCCCGAGCTCGCTGAAGTCGAAGATGAACTGCAGAAAACGCGAATGGCTGCGGCATCCCGAGCATCCGTCGCAGACGAGCGGGAAAAGCGTCCTGAAGCCGTGCTTGCGGAACTGCAGCCTGTGCGTGTCGAACTCGCCGGTCATCTGCAGGTTCGTCCAATCATTGCCGCGATTGTGAGGCTGCCTCGACGTGACGTCCATCATGACGATCAGTCCTTCGGGAGCGATGCTGTCGAAAAACTCGCACGCGAAGTCGAGGAACGGCGTTTGGGAAACGGCGTTGAGCTCGCCGAGACACTTCGACGTGACGAGCACGTCGTAGTCGTCGCGCAGCTTCACGTTCGCAGGCGCAAATCCAGACTTCTCGGCCTTGTGCGTGACAGTCCTCACCCTGAGGTCAAAGTCCCACTTGTCGCGGCACAGGTGCATGATGTCCTGCATCATGCCGAGGGCGTCCTCGTTGCCGTCGATGGCGTCGACTTCCACCGCGGGCAGCTCCCAGTTGAACTCCCAGCCGAGCGCGATGAGGAATCCCAGAAGCTCGCCGCCCGTGCCGCAGCCGAAGTCGAGGACCCGGATCACGTCCCGCTCCGCAAGCATCTTCTTCACGGACGGCATGGTCCGCATCAGATGTTCGAAGATGACGGCGCTCTCAAGGACGGTTCTCGGAAAGTACGTTCCAAGATAATCCAGATTCTCATCGTGAGAGTTTTCCAGATTCTCGCGCGCCTTTTTCCAGTCAGGATTGTAACGGGCTCCCGCCGGCTCCAGAATCATGCGCTCCAGAAAGTCATACGCCCCGGTCAGTCCGATCAGCTTGGTCATGCATGCGCTCCTTTTTTCCTTGATGACGGTTTCATTCTGATCACGGGAGCCTTCACGCCACGAAACCGCAAATTTGCGGTTTGCTATAGTTGTATGCATCAAATCGCTTTCAGCACCCGACTTCGGGACGCATCGCCATGGCCGACAGCAAAAGACGCATTCTCCTCATCGCTCTTGGAACCACACCTCACCTTCTGACGCTCACGCTCGCGGCTCTCTACAAGGAGTCGCCCGAGGCCATGCCGACCGAAATCCGCATCGTCACGACGGAGCTCGGGGCCGAGATGGCCAGGCGGTCCTTCTTCGGAGAAGGCAATATCCTCGACGCCTTCTGGCGCGACTACGGCCTGAGTCCTGCGGCCTTCACCGAGGCCGATATCCATGCGATCTCCTCCGCTGACGGCGAACCCATCGCCGACATCCGCACGCTCGACGACAGCAACCGCGCCGCCGACCTCATCGTCAAGCTCGTGCGCGAGTGCTGCGAGGATCCCGATGCCTCGCTCCACGTCTCGATCGTGGGCGGACGCAAGAGCATGGGCATGCTCATGGGAAGCGCGCTCACCTTCTACGGGCGCGACCGCGACCGCATCAGCCACACGCTTTCCGAAAACGAGACGGCTCCCGACCGCAGGCCCTATCCGTCTCCCGAGGAACTCGCCGCCAATCCGGACGTCGTGATCCTCGCCGACCTCCCCTTCCTGCGCCTTCGCCAGATTCTTCCCGCCATGATGCTCTCGAAGGAATACTCCTTCAGCGAGATCGTCCGGAACTCCCAGCAGGCGATCGAATACATGCCGCGCGTGCGCCTCACGCACGACGGCAACCGCTGGCGCCTCTACGCCGACGGCGTACCCGTGCACCTCGAGCCCAAGCTCCTCGGCCTCTACGCCTGGCTGCTTCTTCGCACGAAGCTCGGCCGGGAGACGCCCGTCTCCTACGGCATGCTCCCGTCGGAGGTCTTCCTGCACCTGCGGCTTCAGTTCGTCAGGGTGCTCGGCCTCATCCTCACGGAAAACCGCCGCAGCACGGCCTGCAGAAGCCACCTCGGCGTCGAGGAGCACGTGCTCGAGCAGGCCGTCAGATCCCTTCAGACCGAGGGCATCGAGTCGGACGCCGAGTTCTACCGAGCCTTCAAGGCCGCAACGAGCGCCGAAGGCGATGCACGAAGCGCCGAGGTGCACAAGGCCTTCGTGAACGCCGAGCGCAGCTTCTCGAAGAACGTCTCTGAGCTTCGCTCGAAGTGCAACGACAAGATCCGCGCCGAACTCGCGGACCAGATCCCCGACGTGACGGGCCGCCGCTTCAACAGCTACCTCGTCGAATCGAACGGCCAGAAGGACGCAACCGCCTACGGCCTGCAGATCTCGCCCGAAAACATCGAGCTGCCGCAGATCCTCCTCGACCTGTGCAAACCCGTCGAGACGGGCGCCGTGCACCGCTGGCGCGAAGTCTGAGGACGAATTCCGCAAATCTGCGGAATTCCCCGCCTTCCCGCCCCGCCCGCACAATCGGATCATGGCGGCGAATCCGCGCCGCATCTTCTTGAAGGGCCACTTCGCCCGTGGACAAACGTCATGACCGATTCCGTCACGCTGCGGCCCGACCCGCAGGCCGCCTCTCGCATCGAATTCACCGCTCTCAGGGAGGACGGCGAAAGCACGCTCTCCATCGTCGTCGACGCCGACGGCGGGTGGCGCCTCAGCGAAACGGACGAATGTGCTCGTTCGGGAACGATTTCAACCGGCTGCTTGCACGATCTGATTGTGGGTTTCCTCAGTGCTTTCGGCATTGAGGATGAAATGACCTTAGAATTGACGGAGATCCGCGGATCCTGGTTCGTTCGCTTTCTCATGGCGGGCGTGCCCGTTTCCTCGAAGTCCGGTCCGATCCTTTCCGAAGCGGTCTCGCCATACCGGACGCTCGACGGCCTGCTGAGACAATGCTTCGGCACGCCGCGCGGGATCTTCTCCGACCGAACCACCTGACCCGCGACCACCGTCCATGTCCCAAAGCGAATCGCCCCGCGACTTCTACCACCGCCTCGAAAACGGGCTTTCGCCGCTCATCAGGCTCGTGCTCGCCGAGCATCTGCCGAAAATCGGCGGCCGAAAATGGTGGGAGGCCTGCGTGCTGAGTTCTCTCACGCCCATCCAGCTTGAGTACGTCCGCGAGCCGGAGAACCTCGAGCAGTTCGACTTTCCCGCTCTCGTGAACATCGTGCACCACAACTGGCGCACGCTCAGGCCCTCGCTCGGCATCGGCAACGAGTTCACGAACTACCTCTTCTCGCTCAAGACGCTGCGCAACGAAGTCGAGCACAGGCCGGACCTCGTCCTAGACGACGAGCGCCGCAGGCATCTCGAGCAGTCGGCCCGTCTGGCCATGAGACTTCTCAACACGGACGAGACCACGGGCCCGAACCTCTGCACGCCGCTCGTCGCCCGCAGTATGCGCGCGGGCATTCTCGCATCCGCCATCGCCGTGGTCGGACTCGGCGTCCTCCTTCTCAAGCCAGGCGATGCCGTCACCGTCACGCCGTCCGAGGCGGCCGATCCCGCGCCTGCCGCCGCCCGCACGGCACAGGCCGAGACGAAGCACATCACGGCGGGCCTTGCCTCGAAGCTCGGCTCCGACCGCATCAACGTCTGCATGCGCTACCAGCGAAACGACGGCACCTGGTCGAAGCGCTACACCGTGTACGCGACGCTCGAATACGGCTGGCGCCTCAACGAGCTGCTGCATCAGTCGCTCTACAAGCCCGACATCAGGCACCTCGTCGTGCACTGGCGCAAGACCGACGACTACACCGTCATCCCGCTCAACGCGGGCGAGGCCAGGCCTCCCGAGACCTTCGCCGCCTACCGGGACAGCCGCACACGTCCCTGGGAGCTCAAGACCGGCTGGGACGGCTGCCGCACGCCCGATGCGGACGCCCAAAAGCGCTCCTGACACCCGTCGGCGAAACTCCTGATGCACGAAAGCGCCGCTCCTGCCGGAGACGGCGCCTTTTTGTCATCAGTCCGCCCGCATGGTCGAGTAGCTCACGAAGCGTTCGACGCAGGCGCCGCTGTACCGGCCGTCAAGGCCGAACCTTCGGCAGAGAGCCGCATACCACGACTGGGATATGCCGCCGTCAAAACTCCATTCGCGTCCCTTCATGCTCATCGTCAGGCATCCCGAAATGTGCGGGTACCTTTTCCCGAGCTCGTTGTCGCGAATGTCTCTGGATCCTGAAAACCGTGGAATCTACAATCAGTCAGATTCGTCGAAGAAGAGCTCGAGGAACATCTGGTCTCTGGCCGTCGTCTCCGTAGACCAACGGTACTGTGCCACCCTGTTCCTCACCTCGACTCTTTCCACACAGTCGAACCAATCGAGCAACTGCTTGAGCGTCATCGATCGAATCCAGGCGGTCAGTTTTTCGTACTGCTTCCGCACAGTCTTCCCGAGCGACTCATCGTTGGCTCGCCGCTCGGCTTCCTGAGCCGTGCGCTCCATCATGCTCTGCAGCACGAAACGGTAGCCGAGTGCGACGTGTCGGCAGATTTCTTTCCCGCGTACGCTGGTCATCGTCCAGACTCGGGGCTTTCGCCCGTCAAGGTCGGACTTGACGACGCGATACAAGGTTTCAATGTCGTTGCGGCGACGGTAGCGACGAAGCACGTCCCACGGGCTCGCATGAAGATTTGAAAGGATGACGAAAATCCCAAAGTCCTTCTGTGCGGCCAGAATGGCCTCTTCGTTGGGGATGACCTTGATGCCTCCGCCTCGAACACGCTTCCACGAGAAGTACCGGTGCGCGAACTCAAGCTCGGCATCGTCCATTTCATTTTCCTTGCCGGCTGCAAGACTCATTTCGTAGCTTTTGAGCTTCGTGTGGAAGGCTGAAGCTTCCATGACAGCTCGGGCATTGTTGCGGAAATAGTGAAAGTACAGCCGGAAGGATTTCGACTCCGTATCCCCGGCGGCTACGCCATTGCGCGTGCGCTGCCGCTTCCATTCAAACGGCGTCATTTCAGACACCGATACGGCACTGATCTTCTCGTCGAACGGGCACTGAGAAGCGTACCGCGAGAAGTGGTCTCTCAGTTTGGTCCCATCATCGGCGGCGCTGTCCAAATGCTTGTAGATCCAGGCGTGCTTGAGCGTGGCGAGGATCGTGAACTTGAAATTCTTGCGCAGGAAGCGCAGCACGTTCTCCTTGCTGAAGAACCCGTTGTCGAGGCAGAACTCCGGATTCTTCAAGCCGTATGCCTTGGCCCGAGGCACGGCATTGACGAGAGAAATCACGTCGGGGATGTTGCCGGGCTGAAGCTCGAAAGAAACGGGCAGACCGGAATCAAGCGAGCAGAAGGTGATGATCTTGTAGATGTCCAAACCGTCGCCGTCTTTGTTGAAGCCTTGCCGCGCGTACGGTTTCAGGCCGTTGCCGTAGACGGAGTGCGAGGTTGAATCGAATGCGATGGCCGGCTGTTCGTCGTTGCCTGCCGTACGGGCCAGTTCCCGGAAGAGAGACTGCGAACCGGATTCATCCAGGCCGAGCTCGTGGAAGAGGTCGTAGCAAATGTCCTCGGACAGGCCGGCTTCGTAGGGGAGATCATGTTCGCATTGCCAGGCCTCCACGTTGTGAACAGTTTCATCCGTAGCGACCAAGTACTGAGAGACGGAGAGCAGCTTCTCGGAGGTTCCACCGTTGGGATACGCCCTGCGGACCGAACTTTCGAGTCCGGCCACTGCCCCGGCATGACGAATCAAGTCCAGAGCCCCTACACGGGTTCGTTTGGCAGAGAGCTCGGCAGTCTGAGCCGCTTCGGCTGGCTTCTTCTTGGGGCGGCAACGGGTTGTCACCGTTTCGCCTTCCAGGATTTTTTCACCCGTCCGACGGCTCGACAGAAGGACGTTGTAGCCCTTTGCCGGATCGTATTGATAGCGACGTTCCTCGATGTATTTGACGCCGGTCTTTTTGTTCGTTACTGCCACACGGCGAACTTTGACCGGGAACTCCTTCCGAGCTGCCATTTGATCTCCTTTGATGAGTGTATATTATTTATATCACACACACCCATCATGGCACAAGAAAAAAGCCCCGATTAAACAGGGCTTTTAAGAGAAGTGTCTGCTTTGAGTGATCTTTTGACGACTTGCAGGTTAAGCAAGCGAGAGTTCTATCGCCAGTGTCTTCCCACCCTGATTTCCTCCCGCAAGCGTCCGCCGCTTGGCGTGTTCTATTCATCTCTTCGGCTCCTGGAGAATCTGGCAGCAAGCGGGCAACTTCATAATCCCGCCGGCAGTTCATCTTCCGAAGTTGTACAGGTTGCCTCTTTTACCTCCGAGACGCTCCAGGTAGTTCCTGACTTCCCTTACCTTGACGAACCCGCTCCTTCCCGCACGGTTCGTCTGAGCATGCCCAACGGTACGCACGTCGAGTTCGAGTCTGCCGATCCCGACCGATTGATTATGGATCTCTTCAAGCATCAGGGGGCGGCGCAATGAAGCTCGACTTTGCCGACTATCGAGTGACGATCGCCATCGTTTCCGTGGATCTTCGAGCCGGATATGTTCGGCTCTCGGCGATCGCGTCATATCTCATGAACATCGACGTTGATCAGGGCAGGATATCGCGGCGTCTCTCGACTGCGCGGTCTACCCTGAGACACGCTCGATTCACCCAGGCAGTCATAGACCTGCTCCTTCTATCCGATCAGCTACGCGCTCTGCGTTCGCAAGAGACATCCGCTGGTCGAGGCCTCCCGCGAAAAGGACGAGGTGACGCTCGACATGCTCCGCCACTGGCGCAAGATCACGGTCACGAACCGCGAACAGAATCGACTTGAAGTGTACTGCATGGACGAGACGACCGTGCTCGGCGAGGCGCTTCAGGAAACCGCCGTCACGATCCCATATTTCCTCGCCGTCCCCTCGCTTCTCAACCCACGGACTTCATGGCCGTCATGCCCATGCACACAGCAAGACTCTTCGAGGAATGGGACGGCATCGTCGCCATTCCCATTCATCTCGATCCCGAAAGCAACCGCGGCCGGGGCGCCTTCGACACCCGCCTCATCCGGCACGAACGCGTCGCCGACGAACCCGCCCTGCAGTGGCTGCGCGGACTCTTCGCGGTCCACGCCCACCGGGAGGATCCGAAGGCGAAGACAGGCGCATTCCGTGCATTCAGGCGCAGGCGCTTCAGACCGGACAGGACTTGAGGTCCTCGACATGAGGCACGAGCCAGGCGGGCTCGCGCTTCTCTCTTGCACGGATGTCGTCCTCATGCTCGAGCGTAAGCGAGACCGCGTCGAGGCCTTCGAGGAGGCACTTGCGGCGGAAAGGATCGAGCGTGAAGCGCCAGATCCTCTCGCCCGCCGTGCAGGTCATCGTGACGAGATCGACCGTCACCTTCATGCCGGGATCGGCCTCGAGGATCCTGAAGAGCTCGTCGACCTCCTCCTCGGCGAGGTTCACCAGCACGAGCCCGTTGCCGAGCGCATTGTTGCTGAAGATGTCGGCGAAGGACGGCGCGATGATGGCGCGGATGCCGAAGTCGAGCAGCGTCCAGGGCGCGTGCTCGCGACTCGAGCCGTTGCCGAAGTTGCGGCGCGCGACGAGGATCGAGGCGCTCCTGTAGGCCGGCTTGTTGAGCACGAAGTCGGGATTCTCGATCGTCTCGGCGTCGTCAAGATAGCGGCGCTCGTGAAAGAGATGCACGCCGAAGCCCTTGCGGTCGACCGCAAGCAGGAACTGCTTCGGAATGATCTGGTCGGTGTCGACGTTGGCGGCGTCGAGCGGGGCGGCGATGCCCGTCAGAGTCGTGAACTTTTCCATTTCTGCGCGCCTCCTCAAATGTAATCGCGGACGTCGGCAATGTGGCCGGCAACGGCTGCGGCGGCGGCCGATGCAGGACTCATCAGATGGGTGCGGCTGCCGCGTCCCTGGCGGCCGACGAAGTTGCGGTTGGAGGTGGAGGCGACGCGCGAGCCCTCGCTGGCGCGGTCGTCGTTCATGGCAAGGCACATCGAGCAGCCCGGAAGCCTCCACTCGAACCCTGCCTCGATGAAAATCCGGTCGAGTCCCTCGGCCTCGGCCGCGGCGCGCACGGCCATGGAGCCCGGCACGGCCAGGGCGCGAACGCCGTCGGCAACCCTGCGGTCCTTCAGTACTCTGGCCGCCTCGCGGAAGTCCTCGAGACGTCCGTTCGTGCACGAGCCGATAAAGACCGTGTCCACCTTTGCGTCGGTGACGGGCGCGCCAGGCTCGACGCCGATGTAGGCGAGCGCGGCTTCGGCGCCCGCACGCTCGACGGGATCGGCCATTTCGGCGGGAACGGGCACCCTGCCCGTCACGGGCATGGCCTGTCCCGGATTCGTGCCCCAGGTCACGTGCGGCTCGAGGCTCGAGCAGTCGATGTGAACCTCCTTGTCGAAGACGGCGTCGTCGTCCGAGCGCAGCGTGCGCCAGTATTCGACGGCGGCGTCCCAGGCCTCGCCCTTCGGAGCGAAGGGACGGCCCTTCAGATAAGCGAACGTCGTCTCGTCGGGAGCGATCATGCCCACCTTGGCGCCCACCTCGATGGCCATGTTGGAGAGTGTCATGCGTCCTTCCATCGAGAGCGCCTCGACGCCCGTGCCCGCGAATTCGATCGCATAGCCCGTGCCGCCTGCGGTCGTGATCCTTGCGGCGATCGCGAGGATCAGGTCCTTGGCGTAGACGCCCTTCGGGAGGACGCCGTCGCAGACGATGCGCATCGTCTTGAAGCGCTGCTGCTTGAGGGTCTGGGTCGCCATCACGTGCTCGACCTCGGACGTGCCGATGCCGAAGGCGAGCGCCCCGAAGGCGCCGTGCGTGGCCGTGTGGCTGTCGCCGCACACGAGCGTGGTGCCCGGCAGCGTGAAGCCCGTCTGCGGGCCCACGATGTGCACGATGCCCTGGCCGGGATGGCCCAGACCGAAGAGCGTCACGCCGAACTCGCGGCAGTTGCGGATCAGGGTCGTCACCTGCTCGCGCGCCATCGGGCTGCAGACGTCGAGCGTCGCCTTCTGCGTCGAGATGTCGTGGTCCATCGTCGCGAGCATCAGGTCGGGACGGCGCAGCTTCCTGCCCGCCTCCCTCAGGCCCGAGAAGGCCTGCGGAGAGGTGACCTCATGGAGCAGATGGCGGTCGATGTAAAGGAGCGGCAGTTCGCCCGGCAGCTCGTTGACGACGTGGGCGTCGTAGACCTTTTCGTAGAGCGTCCTTCCCATGATCAGGCCTCCTCGACAGCGCGGGCGACGGCGTCGCCCATGGCGGCGGTGCCGACGACCGTGGCGCCCGGCATGGCCGAGGCCAGGTCGCCCGTGACGACACCGGACTTCAGGACCTTCGCGACGGCGGCCTCGATGCAGGCGGCGGCCTCGGGTTCGCCGAGGGAATGGCGCAGCATCATGGCGGCCGAGAGAATCTGGGCGATCGGATTGGCGATGCCCTTGCCCGCGATGTCGGGTGCGGAGCCGCCCGCGGGCTCGTAGAGGCCGAAGCCCGAGCCGCCGAGCGAGGCCGACGGGAGCATGCCCATCGAGCCCGTCACCATGGCGCATTCGTCGGAGAGGATGTCGCCGAACATGTTGGAGCAGAGCACGACGTCGAACTGCGAGGGCGCCTTGAGGAGCTGCATCGTGGCGTTGTCGACGTACATGTGCTCGAGCGTCACGTCGGGATGGTCGGCCGCGACCTCCTCGACGGTCTCGCGCCAGAGGCGGGACGTGGCGAGGACGTTGGCCTTGTCGACGGACGTCACGCGGCCGCGGCGGTGGCGGGCGATCTCGAAGGCGAGCTTCGCGATGCGCCTCACTTCGGCGCGGGTGTAGGTTTCGGTGTCGAACGCACGTTCGGCCTCGCCCTCGCCTTCACGGCCCTTCGGACGACCGAAGTAGATGCCGCCCGTGAGCTCGCGCACGCAGACCATGTCGAAGCCCTTTTCGGCGATGTCGCGGCGCAGGGGCGAGAGGCCCTCGAGGCCTTCGTAGAAGCGGGCCGGACGCAGGTTGCAGAAGAGTTCGTAGCGCTTTCTCAGGGGGAGCAGCGCGCCCACTTCGGGGCGGGCCTCGTGCGGGAGCGCGTCCCACTTCGGGCCGCCCACGGAGCCGAACAGAATGGCGTCGGCCCTGTCGCAGGCCTCGACGGTTTCGTCGGGCAGCGGCCTGCCGCAGGCGTCGATGGCGGCGCCGCCGACCAGGCGCTCGTCGCGGGTGACCGTGAAGCCGAATTTCTTCGCCGCTGCGTCCATGACCTTCAGCGCCTCGGCCATGACTTCGGGGCCGATGCCGTCGCCGGCGAGGACGGCGACGTGATGCGTGCGTGTCTGCATGATGCTTGTCTCTTTTGATGCTGTCGTTGAGTTTTGGGGTTGACCTTGATGCCGATGAATCAGGGCAGGTGCTGCGGCACGTCCGCGTCCTTCTCATGGCGGCGCGTCTCGCGGATGCGGTTCGCGCGGTCGATGTTGTTGCTGGCGTGGATCAGGGCGAGCGCGGCGGCCTCGAGAATGTCGACCGACATGCCGATGCCGTGGAAGATGCGGCCCTCGTGCCTCACGTTGACGTCGACCTGGCCGAGTGCGTCCATGCCTGCGCCGTTGGCGGATATCGTGAAGCTCGTGAGTTCGCAGCGGATGCCGGTGAGGCGCGTGATGCAGTTGTAGACCGCGTCGACGGGACCGTTGCCGATCGAGGAGTCGCTGCGGGTGCGCTTGCCGACGCGCAGGCGAACGGAGGCGGTCGGGATCGAGTGCGAGCCGCCCGTCATCACGCTCAGGGCATCGAGCTCGAACGTGTTCTCCTCCTCTTCGAGCGTGGAGCAGAAGAGGAGCGCCTCGAGGTCGTAGTCAAAGACCTGGCCCTTCTTGTCGGCAAGCTTCAGGAAGCGCGCGTAGATTTCGTTCAGATCGTATTCATCGTCCTTGTAGCCCATGTTGGCGAGCGAGGCGCGGATCATGTGGCGGCCCGAGCGCGCCGTCATGCGCATCGTGTTGCCCGTGAAGCCCACGCTCTCGGGCGTGAGGATCTCGTAGGTCTCGCGGTTCTTGAGGACGCCGTCCTGATGAATGCCCGACGAGTGCGCGAAGGCGTTGGAGCCCACGATCGCCTTGTGCGCGGGCACGGGCTCGCTGCAGATTTTGGAGACGAGGCCCGAGGTGCGGGCGATCTGCTTCGGGTTGATGCCCGTGTAGAGACCGCCGAGCGACTTCTCGCGCAGCTTGATCGCCATGGCGACCTCCTCGAGCGAGCAGTTGCCCGCACGCTCGCCCAGACCGTTCATGCAGCACTCGATCTGGCGCGCGCCGTGCTGAATGGCGGTGATCGAGTTGGCCGTGGCCATGCCGAGGTCGTTGTGGCAGTGCACCGAAATGATCGCCCTGTCGATGTTGGGCACGCGGTTGAAGAGCGTCGTGATGATGCCGCCGAACTCCTCGGGCACCGTGTAGCCCACGGTGTCGGGAATGTTGACGGTCGTGGCGCCCGCATCGATCGCGGCCTCCACCATGCGGCAGAGATGGTCGATCGGCGTGCGGCCCGCGTCCTCGCAGGAAAATTCGACGTCGTCCGTGTAGTTGCGGGCGCGCCTGACGGCCTCGACGCCCATCTCGAGGATCCTGTCGAAGTCCTTGCGCAGCTTGTCCCTCACGTGAATGTCGGACGTGGCGATGAAGGTGTGGATGCGGAACCGCTCGGCCGCCTTGAGCGCCTCGGCGCAGGCGTCGATGTCGCCCGCCACGGCGCGGGAGAGGCCGCAGGGCACCGCACGCTTGAGAACGGAAGCGATGCTGCGCACGCTCTCGAAGTCGCCGCGGGAGGATACGGGAAAGCCCGTCTCGATCACGTCGACCCCGAGCTGCTCGAGGGCGAGTGCGATCTGCATCTTCTCGCGTGCGGAGAGGCTCTGAGGCAGGGCCTGCTCGCCGTCGCGGAGCGTGGTGTCGAAAAGGATGATGCGCTTGGGATCCGTGTAGATCATGAGGTCGGCTCTTTGTCGTTGTGCGTTGAACTGGGTTCGAAGCCCCGGACCGCATCTTCACAATGCGCGTCACGAAGGGCGGCAAGACAACTTTATGTCTTCGCAAAACCGACGTCAATTGCAAAAACCGCAAAAATCACATGGTTATTGCCAAGTCGTTGATTTTAATGAGAAATGAATTTGTGCTTAGGGAATTTCACCTAGTTTGATTTTCTGCAAAAAGTGACGCTTTTGCAAGACAGCAAAAATGCAGGAAGGCATGTTTTTGCAAAAATCCGCCGTCGCGAAAGGCACGGTTCTGAAGGAAGGAAGCGCACCCGAACTTGAACCCGGGCCCTTGGAGGTCCGGGCGGCGAACGGGCGGCGAGCAGCGCGATTATTGAGGGCATCAACGAGCTGCTCGCCGCGAATGGCGACGGGGTCGGGCGAAATGCCCGCCGTCGAGCAACGCCGGCGAAACGCCGGCGACGAACCTTCGGGTGCGCGTCCGTTGTTCGGATGCTAGCACGGCTCCTGAAAACACGCGTCCCCCTCACGGGCGGGCGGTCAGAGGCGCTCGAGCCTCACGTCGTAGGCTGCGGCGTTGTTGCCTCGGCTCCAGCCCGAGGTGGGCAGGTCGGGGACGAGCACGTTGGCGGCGCCGTGGCGGCAGTCGAGCCTCACACCGCCGTCCTCCCGCTCGCCCGCCTCCGTCGTCTCGGCCCATGCGCCGTGATGGAGCGCGAGCACGCCGGGGCGCACCCTGTCGGTGACGACCGCGGCCGCGCGCACCGAGCCTCTCGGCGTCGAAAGCCTCACGGCGTCGCCCGTCGAGATGCCGAGCCTCGCCGCATCGTCCTCATTGATCCAGCACGGCTCGCACCCGTCCGTGTTGTGCGCCCTGCGCGTCACGGCGTCGAGCTGGCTGTGAAGCCGCCAGGCAGACTTCGGACTCACGAGCCTGTATTCGCCCGGCTTCGAGGGCTCGCCGAGATAGGCGGGATGTCCGGGACAGTCCTCGAGCCCCGCCTCGGCGACGCGCTTCGACGCGAGCATGATCCTACCCGATTCCGTCGCGAGCGGCGCGCCTTCGGGATCGGCCGCAAAGCGCTCGAGCGCCGTGGGCCCCGGGACGGCCTCGGGAAAGAACACGATGCCCTTCTTCATGAACGCATCCCAGTCGGGAAGCTCAAGACCCGCCGCAGCCTCACGGCGCACGGCCTCCTCATAGAGGCGCCTCTGCCAGCTCTGCTCGTCCAGCCCTTCTGTGAAGACGCCCTCAAGGCCGAGCTTCGCGGCAAGACGCCTGAAGATCTCGTAGTCGGAAAGCACATTTCCCTTGGGCTCGAACACCTGCGAGCTTCTCACGATCCCACGCGCGGCATAGCCGCCGATCCCCGCAATGTCGCTTCTTTCCAGCGGATGCGAGGCGGGAAGCAATATGTCGGCATATTTCGTTGTCGCCGTTTCGAAGACGTCGCAGGCGATGACGGCGTCGGGCCGTCTGAAGCCCGCAGCGAGGCGTCCCGTGTCGGGATGGTGCGCGAAGGGATTGCCGCCCGCCCAGAAGACGAGGCGAATGTCGGGGTATTCGAGCTCGATGCCGCCGCAGCGGATGCGCTTTCCCGGATTCAGGAGCACGTCGGCAACGGCGGCGACGGGAAGCGGCTTCGGGAGCCGCTCGGGATGCGTGACGGGACCGACGGGCGCCACGTTGACGGGAAGGCCCGGAAGGCCCCTGCCCGCCGACGCGCCCGCGCCGCCCGAAGAGTAGTGGTAGCGCGTGCCGATGCCCGTACCTCGTCCACCGATCTGGCCGAGCGCTGCGGCGAGCGCCCAGACGGCCCAGACCGTCGACTCGCCGTAGCGGGCCCTCTGGGGCCCCCAGCCGAGCATGATCATCGTCCGGTGCGCCGCAAGCTCCTCGGCGAAATCCCTGATCGTCTTCTCGTCGAGCCCGCAGATGCCGGCCGCCCAGGCAGCGTCGCGGACGACGCCGTCAAGACGTCCGTCGAGGCAGGCCTCGAGCGTTTCGAAGCCCGTCGTGCGGGTCTCGAGAAAATGACGGTCGGCCCTGCCCGTCGCCAGAAGCGTGTGCACGAGGCCGAGCGCGAACGCGGCGTCCGTCCCGGGAAGCGGCGCGATCCAGCGCCCGCCCGTGACGTCGAGCGTCTCGGGCTTCACGGGATTGACGGCGACGACCTCGAGTCCCTCCTTCGTTCTCATCGCCTCGAAGACCTTCGCCGTGTCGTGCAGCGTCGTGGTCCAGGCGATGTCGTTCGTGACGACCGGATCCGCACCCCAGAGAATGACGCGCTCGGCATGCTCGAGCACCTCGGCCGCAGGCGGCACGTCGGGGTCTCCGCTTCCTGCGATCACCTTCTGTATGGCGGCGATGGCGGCCGTGGAGTAGGAGTTGAAGGTCTGCACGAATCCGCCCTTGAGCATCAGCAGCCTTCTCAGGAGTCCGATCGGATTGTTGACCTCGCCCGTGTTCTTCCAGCCGTAGGACCGGCCCCAGACGGCCGAGGGTCCGTGGTCCGCATACGTCCTCTCGATCGCGCGGGCGGCAAGCTCGAGCGCCTCCTCCCATTCGACCTCGACGAAGGCCTCCCTGCCGCGGCCCTCACGGGTCAGGGCGGGATCGCGTCCCTCGCGGCAGGCCCTGAGATAGCCTTCACGGACCTTCGGAGCGAGAAGGCGTTCGGCGCCATCACGCCCCGCCAGATAGTCGGCCATGCGTTCCGAGGGCCTCATGTCCTCGACGATCGGAACGAGCGCGGGACGGCCGTCCGTCATGCGGACGCGGGCGACACCCCAGTGGGCGGCGACGAGCTTGTCGGTACGGGTCATGATCATTCTCCAGATCGACGCAAAGGCCGGCACGGGTCGAACCCGGACCGGCCTTGCCTTGCATTTCACTTCAGACTAACGCAATTCTCAGAAGACGGGAAGCACGCCGCCCTGATACTTCTCCTCGATGAACTTCTTCACTTCAGGAGAGGTGATCGCCTTCTTGAGCTTCTGGAAGGCCTCCTTCTTGTCGTCGCCTTCGCGGATCGCGACGACGTTGCCGAAGGGCGAACTCTTTTCCTCCAGCGCAATGGCGTTCTTCGCCGGGTTGAAGCCCGCTTCGAGCGCGTAATTGGCGTTGATGACGGCGGCCGTCACGTCGTCGAGGGCGCGCGGCAGAAGAGCAGGCTCAAGCTCGACGAACTTCAGCTTCTTCGGGTTCGAGACGATGTCGCCGATGCCGGAGAGGAGCGTCGCGCCGTCCTTGAGCTTGATGAGGCCCGCGTGCTCGAGCACCTTGAGTGCACGACCCTCGTTCGTCGGGTCGGACGGCACGGCCACCTTGGCGCCTGCCGGAATGTCGGCGAGTCTCTTCACCTTCTTGGAGTAGAGGGCCATCGGCTCGAGATGCACGGAGACGAGGATGTGCAGGTTGAGGCCGCGGGACTTGACCATTTCCTCCAGATACGGAATCGTCTGGAAATAGTTGGCGTCAAGTTCGCCCGCATCGAGCGCGAGGTTCGGCTGGATGTAGTCGTTGAATTCCACCACCTCGAGCTTGACGCCTTCCTTCTCAAGCGTCGGCTTGATGAAGTTGACGATGTCGGCGTGCGGCACGGGCGTGACGCCGATGCGAAGCGTCGTGTCGGCGAGGGCGCTGCCGGAAATGCCGGACAGGGCAATGGCGGACACGAGAGCGATGGGTGCGAAAAGTCGGGAGAGATTCATTTGTGTTCTCCGGATGTTGATTGCGGAAAAAGTTTTTTGGGATTGTCGGACGGGGACGTTGTCCGTCCGTTTCGCAGAAACATCAGAGCAGTCCGTGCGGCCGAGGATGCCGCATCAGGCCGAAGAGGATTCGGATGACTGTTCTGGAGAAGGTCGCCTTTGACGAGAACCCCTCGGGTTCGTCTGAAGGCGAGCCCAGACCTGCCGGGCGTTTCCGTTTCGGTCAACTCTCAGAAGACCGTGATTGAACTCTAGCAGAAGCCTTTCGAAGCGTCATGCGAAAGTGGGCAAACCTTGAGGTATTACATTGCGGCCTTGGGGAAATGCCTTAGAGGCCCGTCGAGAAGGCCCGCGGGCAGTTCGGCGAAACGGCACCGATCCGTTTCCGCGGGCGGCCCGCACGGAGCCCCGCATTCCATACAGCAAAACATCTCCCGCGAAAAGCCCTCGAAAACCCTGCAAATCCATCCCTTCTGCACCGATCATCATGCCTTCTTTTGTATCGACATCTCAATCTTTTGAGCCAAGTCATGTCATTTACACTCAATTGAGCAGATACTTAAAGCACACGTCCGAAATGTTCGGCGCAACTTTCCGACCAAGGAGAATTGAAATGACGACAGTTGACACGATCGCACAGGCGATCAAGGAAAAGAAGGCCTTGGAATTTGCGTACCACGGCTTTGACCGCGTGGTCGTCCCCTATGCCTGCGGCCTTACGCCCACCAACGAAATCAAGATGATCGGCTTCCAGATCGGCGGCGGCAGCAATTCCGGCGTGACCGAAAAACTCCGTTTCTACACTGCGGCCGACATCGCAGGCGTCGCCTTCTCCGACGCAGCCTATCGCGAAGCCACTGAAGAAGACAAGGCCGTCTTCGCACAGCTTTCCAAGATCTACGAACAGATCTGATCTGCAAAAGCAGCCTAATGACTGAAGCCCGGAAGCGCAAGAGCCGTCCGGGCTTTGTGGTTTTCAGGAGTTGCGCCCGCCGGACTGATGCAGGCGGGCAGAGTGCATCAGAACAACCGAGCCACTCCAGAATTGGATAGAAACTCCGCAGTTTTCAGCCCCTCTTTCAAGAGAAAAGAATTCGATCCCACAAAAAAATAACAGCCAAAGCCTGTTACAGGGAAAGGTCAGGGACCCAGGAAGAGCTTGACTCACAGGAAATTTTCCCTGTCACCGGGACCTGCCGTGCAGAGGTGCCGGTGCATGAACACAGGCGAAGGGC
This sequence comes from Dryomyza anilis, assembly GCA_951804985.1. Classification (NCBI taxonomy): domain Eukaryota; kingdom Metazoa; phylum Arthropoda; class Insecta; order Diptera; family Dryomyzidae; genus Dryomyza; species Dryomyza anilis. Next base: position 27,826 of record CATORG010000030.1, on the reverse strand, counting down.
TCCTTCGGGAGAACCTGTCCGGCGAAGCAAAACATCTGCGAAGAAAGGCGAATGCCATCCTCAATTCCCAGAGAAGAAAAGGCCGCCCACAGGCGGCCTCTGAAACCGAAGCAACGGACCGTCAGGCCTGCTCCTTCCTGATGCCGATGACTCGTGCGCGGAGCTGTCCGCAGCCGCCCTCGATGTCCTGAGCTGCACTGTCGCGAAGGGTCGCGACGGTACCTCGTCTGCGCAGGATCGTGATGAGGTCCTGCATGTGGGCCGACTCGGGCCTCCTGAAGCCCGAGCCCTCGACGGGATTGACGGCGATGAAGTTCACCATGGCGTAGCGTCCCTCGATGAGATCGGCCAGACGCTCGACCTGCTCGGGCGCGTCGTTGATGCCCGCCATCAGCGTCCACTCGATCTGGGCGGGGTATCCCGTCTCATCGGCGTAGTCGAGCGTTCTCTCGAGGAGGGTCTCGACGGGAATGTCCTTCGAGTTGGTGAGAAGCTTCCTGCGCAGCGCGTTGTCCGTGGTGTGGAGGCTGAGCGCGAGCGCGGGACGCACGGAGAGCGCGGGCAGGCGATCGAAGAGCCTGTGGTCGCCCACGGTCGAGACCACGATGTCCTTGTGCGCGAGTCCGCACACGTTGCCGAAGAACTCCACCGCCTCGCAGACGGCGTCGAGGTTGTGGCTCGGTTCGCCCATGCCCATCAGGACGATCTTCCTGACGTCGCTGCGCACACGCCTGGCCTCGCAGTACTGCGCGACGATCTCGGCGCTCGAGAGCTGGCGCACGAGGCCGCCCTTGCCCGTCATGCAGAAGACGCACCCGACGGCGCAGCCCACCTGAGTGGAGACGCACAGTCCCTGCCTGGGCAGCAGCACCGACTCGACGCACTCGCCGTCCTCAAGCCCGAGAATGAGCTTGACGGTCTCGGCCTCGGCGCTTCGAACGGGCAGCGCATGCGAGAGGCGGTCAAGACGCTCCCTGATGCCGGGCAGCGCCTCGGCCACGGCCTTCGGAAAGCTCTCGCCCTTTCTGGCCTCCCACGGGGCAAGCCCCGCCCAGGCAAGAAAGATGCGCCGAACGTGCTGGGGCTTCGCGCCCAGCGCCTGCCACTCGGCGGCGAGTTCGCTCAGATGAGGGCCTCGGGCCATGGATGCTCCTTTTATATATTGGATGGTGAACGGAAAGCCGTGATTTTAGCCCATGCGCCCGCCGCCTTCAGCGGATCCGCACGGGTGCGTGCAAAACGGTCGCCTACCCACATTTGTTACAAAACCACGAAATTCACTGTGCCGCAGTCACGTGCAACACCATATACCGTGTTTATGGTATTTTCAATCCGCACCCCTTGCAAAACCCGAAACTTCCTGTACAATTCAAATCTCTCGAGAACGACACGCTCTTGAGAAAACAAAAAAGACTGGTGGGAATAGCTCAGTTGGTAGAGTCCCGGATTGTGATTCCGGTTGTCGTGGGTTCGAGTCCCATTTCCCACCCCAGATTCTTGAGTCCCTGCAGATGCAAGTCTGCAGGGACTTTTCTTTTGTCCGCTTTCTCCTCACTTCCGCCTTTGCATCCCGCTTCCAGGGACTTCCTCCTCGTGCTGCGGCGAAACCGCCCCCCCCTCAACGCTTTCCCCGATTTCAGCCTCATCCGCCCTGTGCTATTGTTCGTGATCTCCGCAAAAGCCGTCCGAAAGAGGCCGGCTGCGGTCAGGCGCGCGATCGAGAGGACGCGCGCGCAGACAGACACTCAATCACAGCACACTATGAAAAGCTTCACTCTCAAGGAGCGCTGCCTCATCGGCCTCACGCTCTTCTCGATGTTCTTCGGCGCGGGCAATCTGATCTTCCCGCCGTTCCTCGGCGCCCTTGCGGGCGACGCAACCCTGCCCGCCATGTCGGGCTTTGCCGTCACGGCCGTGCTCTTCCCGATTCTCGGCGTGGCCGCCGTCGCGCGCTCGGGCGGCCTCACGGCGCTCGGCAACCGCGTCCACCCGGCCTTCGCCTTCCTCTTCACGCTTCTGATCTACCTCTCGATCGGTCCCTGCCTCGCCATTCCCCGTACGGCGGGCACGTCCTTCGAGATGGCGATTGCGCCACTCTTCGCAGGTGAAGGCGCGCTCTCGGGCACCATCATGGGCTTCGAGGCCCATGCCGTCGCCCAGGCCGCCTACTCCGTCTTCTTCTTCCTGCTCGCCTTCACGATCGCACTCAACCCCGAAAAGCTCACGCAGCGCCTCGGCAAGATCCTCTCGCCCACGCTGCTCACGCTCATCGCGGTGCTCTTCATCGCCGCCATCGTGCATCCGCTCGGCGAGTACGGCGCCGTGCGCGCCCCCTATGACGCGGCGCCGTTCGTCCGCGGCTTCATCGAGGGCTATCAGACGATGGACACGCTCGCGGCCCTCAACTTCGGCCTCATCATCGCGATGAACATCCGCGCGCTCGGCGTCACGAAGGACTCGGGCGTCGTCCGCGAGACGATCTTCGCGGGCTTCGTCGCGGGCTTCCTGCTCATCACGGTCTATGCCGCGCTTGCGCACATCGGCGCCGAAGCGGGCGGTGCGGGCCTTACGGGCGAAAACGGCGCCCAGACCCTCACGGGCGTCGTGATCCAGCAGTTCGGCCACGCCGGCCTCTTCATCCTCGGCGCGATCTTCTTCATCGCCTGCCTCAACACCTGCGTGGGCCTGCTCTCCTGCTGCTCGAACTACTTCCGCGACACGTTCCCGGTTCTCGGCTACCGCGGCTGGCTCACGGTCTTCGCCGTGACGAGCACGATCATCGCCAACGCCGGCCTCACCGCGATCCTGAAGTTCTCGGTCCCCGTCCTCGTCGCTATCTATCCGCTTGCGCTCGTGCTCATCATCCTCGCCTTCCTGCACCCGTTCATCGAAAAGCACCGCTTCGCCTACCCGATGACGATGCTCTTCACGGGCGCCGCCGCCATCACGGCGGGCTTCGGCCAGGCAGGCTTCAAGCTGCCGGTCCTCGCCGACTTCTTCGCCGCCATGCCGTTCGCGGCCGAAGGCCTTGACTGGATGCTTCCCGCCGCCGTCGGCCTCGTCGTCGGCATCGCACTGAGCCTCGTGACGCCGAAGAAGGCCGCCTGACGGCCTCCCCTCTGAAGTCACTCAAAATCAGGGCGCCTTCGCGAATTTCATGGATTCCGAAGGCGCCTTTCATTTGACCGTTCACTTCACGGAACACCCTCAGGCGCAACACTGCGGCATCCTCGTGACGCCTGACGCGCGGGGATTCTTCGGTGCAGCCGGCCTGGCCTTCTGCCGAACGCAGGTGCCCGAAGAACGACCGCCGACCTTCGCCAGGCACCTCGAAGCAAGTTCTAACGCCTGGCGGCACGCAACATCGACGATCGTGGTGCCCGCAAGAGAGCAGAGCCGCTCGAGGAGTTCAGGCAGTCGCGAACCATGACCGTACTCGGGATCCACGCCTCCAAGCGTGCGCCACAGAGCGGTTCCCAAGAACGGGAAAAGCTGCTCGAACACGCCCGCCTTGTTCTTGCCGTAACCGGGCATGTGCTTCTTCAGGCGCTTGAGCACGGCCTCGGGATGAGCAACACGTTCCAGAAACTCCATCGTCATCCGGACGCTTCTGTCCGGAGCCACCTGCTTCCCCTGCACCTGCCGCTTCGCAACGTACCAACCCTGCGCCAGAGGAAGATCATCCTGAAAATCATCGAAGTGAAGAAGCAGCCAGTACTCGAAGCACGGCTTCGTGGCCGCAAGATGTATGCAGGGATGCTGCTTCACAAGCTCGAACGCCTCGTGAAAGCCTTCATGGCGGTCGCGATCAAAGACCAGCCAGCACTCGGGAGAGGCGGCGGACGCCTTCGAAACGCCGGGCACTTGCCGGCATATCCACTCGATCGCCCGTGCGGGATTCTTCACGGGACAGACGGAGATGACCGCCTTTTTTCCGGAAAGGCCGATCAGCCTGCAGAAGTCCTGCAAATAGAGCACCTCAGTCTCGCCTTCGCAGAAGACATGGATCCTGCCGGGCCCCGGAACCCGGTCATGCGGGAGATTTGACATCGTCATGAGAATCTCCTTCAGGCAGTCGCAAATGACCGGCTCACGCCTGATCGTACTCGAGCGCAGCGAAAAAGCCCCTCTCCCCGAAGCACTCTTTTGTGACGAATGTTCACGCGGCGCATCCGCCGTCGAAAAAGGCCCGCCTCGAAACCGAAGCGGGCCCTTCTTCTCCCTTCGAGACCTTTGTCAGAGCAGCGTCTTGAGCTTCTCGACGACCTCCACGTCGGCAGGCAGCCAGTCGACGCTGTCGAGCTCGTCGGGCGAGAGCCACTTCGCCGCCTCATGTTCGACGAGACAGATCTCTCCCTTCACGATGGACGAAAGGAAGCAGTGCATCGTGAGGTGAAACTTCGGATAGTCGCACTCGACCGTCGTCACGAGGGTCTTGGGTGCAATCGTCACCTTGAGCTCCTCCTCGATCTCGCGCACGATGGCGGCCTCGGGCGTTTCGCCGGGCTCCATCTTGCCGCCGGGAAACTCCCACCCGTCCTTGAAGTCGCCGTACCCGCGCTGGGTGGCGAGAATCCTGCCTTCATGCTCGATGATGGCCGCGACCACTTCGATCGTCTTCATTCATACTCCTTGCTGTTTTGAATTGAGCTTTTGTCGGCTTCGTGCCGCCGTGCCGCGCGCCTTCGGATTCTAATCCTCGGCCATCGTCACGTAGGCGTAGATGTCGGAACGCACGGGCACGTCGAGTCTGTAATCGATCTCGAAGGCGCGGTCGCCCGTTGCGGGAAGCGTCACGGGCACGGGCTCGCCCTGCGCCTCAACCTCCCCGAGGAAGTAGAAGGCCTTCGCCTCACCCTTGTCCTCCTTGTTGCGGCGCACGAAGAGAAGGATCCTGTTGTCCTTGTCCTCGGGCGTGCGCTTATAGATGTGGTCCGCGTCGGCCGACGTTGTCCTGCGCTTCGTCTTCGAGAGCGCCACGATGTGCGACGGCGAGACGAAGCGGTCCTCGTAAGCGATCGCGCCTTCGGCCTTGTGGTAGTTGACGAAGACGGGCATCGTCTTCGTCGTCTTCTCGTAGAAGTACCCGCCGATGTTCTGGGCGTTCATGTTGGTCGGCCAGTTGAGCAGCCTGCAGACGTCCTCGTACGTATATTTTTCGTAGAGAACGAGGTCGGTGCCCGCGTAGCGCTTCGAGAACCTGGCCTCGTAGCGCGAGACCATGAAGCCCGCGAGCTCCGCGAGCATCGTGCGGAACTCCGCGCTTCGGCCGAGCTCCTCGCGAAGTTCCGCGGCCATGCGCCATCCGAGCGCGGCGTCGTACTCGACAAAGACCATCCCGGCGCGCTGCTTCGCTTCGTCGGCGGTCTTCACGAAGCGGTTCGAAAGAAAGCCGAAGACGCTTGAGAGATGCGCAGCCGAGGGCTCGATCCCATAGCGGGCGAGTCCCTCGCGAAGTCCCGTCTCAAGGTCCGGTCTGCCCGCGAGCAGGTCCCTGATGACAATCGCCTCGGAAACGCGCCTGCCCGCGCCCGCCTTCACGGACAGGAAGGCGAGCATGCCTGCGGCGCGCGTCGAGAGCCTAGTCGTGAAGGACTTCTCGTACTTTTCGAGAAAGGCGTAGTAGGAGCCGAACTTCTCGAAGAACTTGACGGCATCGATCGAGCCGAACCTGTCGAAGTCGAGAAGCCCCGGAATGCGGCCGAGCTTGGCCTTGAGCTGCTCGTAACTCGTACGGATGAGCTTCGTGTCGCTCACGCTCGCGCGGTCGATCGACTCGTAGATGCGCTTGCGCACGATCGGATCGAAGTGCACGCTCGAGGCTCCCGGAATCTGCCTCAGATCGACGGCGAGCGCGCGGCGCATGTTGTCCTTGTTGTACGAGCGGTCGTCGGCGAGCGCCACCGGAATCAGAAAGTTCGACTGGTAGTTCCCGATGAAGTCGAGAATGACCACGAATTCCTTGTCAGGTGCCTTGCGAAGGCCTCGGCCGAGCTGCTGCACGAAGACGATCGCGCTCTGCGTCGGACGCAACATGATGACCTGGTTGACTTCGGGAATGTCGACGCCCTCGGCGAAGATGTCGACCGTGAAGATGTAGTCGAGCCTGTTGTCGCCCACGCCGTACGAGAGGCGGTAGATCGCCTCCTCGCGCAGGCTCTGCTCATCCTCGCCCGTGAGCGCGACCGTCATGAGGCCGCGTTCATTGAAGAGCCTCGAAAGTTCGGCGCACTCTTCCTTCCTCGAGCAAAAGACGAGGCCCTTGACGCGCGGACCGCTCCAGCCGAAGTACTGCGCGCGGTCGAGGATGTTCGAGACGCGCTCCTCGGCCGTCAGCAGCCTGAAGTCGGAGAGGTCCTCGAGCATCATGCCGCCCACCGTGACGTCCTTCACGCCGAAATAGTGGAACGGACAGAGAAGGTCCTCCTCAAGCGCCGTGCTCAGGCGGATCTCGTAGGCGATGTTGTGGTCGAAGAGTGCGTAGATGTCCGCGCCGTCGGGCCTGTCGGGACTTGCCGTCATGCCGAACCAGAGCTTCGGCTCGAAGTGCGCCATGATCTTCTTGTAGCTCTCGGCCGCTGCGCGGTGCACCTCGTCGATGATGATCACGTCGAACGCCTTCGGATCCAACGCGCCGAGCACGCGTTCTCGCGCAAGCGTCTGCATGGTCGCGAAGACGCAGTCCGCGCCCGCCTCGTTCTGCCCGCCGCCGAGAAGCCCGTAGGTGAGTTCGTCCTCACCCAGGACTCGCCTGAAGCTTGCCATCGCCTGCCTCGCGATCTGCTCGCGGTGCACGACGAAGAGCATCCTGCGGGGCTTGAACTCACGCACGGCGAAGGCCGCGGCATAGGTCTTGCCCGTGCCCGTGGCGGAAATGAGCAGCGCGCGGCGCTCGCCCGAACCCGCGATCCTGAGAAGATTCTCGACGAAGGCGCGCTGCATCGAGTTGGGCTCGGGACGCACGGGCGAAACGGGAAGCGGCAGGCGCCTCATCACCTCGGTCTGGGCCGCCATGTGCGCCCTGCGCTCGGCCTCGTAGGCGTCGATCACCTCATGGAGGGGATGGCTGAGCGGATGGTCCCAGAGCGCCCTGAATTCGGCCTGAAGCGCCCTTGCAAAGGCACCCGTCTGCTTCGAGACGAGCCTTGCGTTCCACTCGCGGTTCGTCGCGAGCGCCGTGCCCGTCAGGTTCGAGCTTCCGATCAGGAAGCGGCAGACGTCGCCCGAATTGAAGATGTAGCCCTTCGTGTGAAAGCCTCGGTTCCCCTCGGCCCTGAAGAGCCTCACCTCGATGTTGGAGATGCCCGCGAGCTTGCGCATGGCGGCGGGATCCGAAAAGCCGAGATAGTCCGTCGTCAGCACGCGTCCCGGCACGCCTCGTTCGCGCAGCTCCTCGAAGATGGGCAGAAGCGGCTCGATGCCGCTCATCGTCACGAAGGCGACACTGATGTCGAAGCTCGTGCATCGCGCGAGTTCGTCCTCGATCACGGTGAGGACCTTGATCCTGCGGTCGGGGTCGTTGATGACGAATTCCGGCCGGAGTCCGGCCTCCTCCCCGTCGGTCTCTCCCGTGAGGAAGGCCGAGCGGAGCTGCGCCTCAAGACAGGCGTCCGTCGTCATGCCGGCGGGAAGGCCGGCGGAAATGGGCATGGTCTCGTTCATGCCAGGATTCTAGCAGCCGCTGCGCCCGCCAAAACGCCTCGATGCGCCTGCGGCGCAGGCCCGGGCCTCCGAATCAGGGCAGTCTGCCGGTCCCGGCCCAGGAGAGAGGCGAAGTCGGGCGAATAGGGGTTTTCCCGGAACACGCGTCAAATCGACATCCGCGTGGTCCTGACCAAGCCTTTGCGGAACAGGAACGGTGCGGGGCCCTGACTTTCCACACGCTTCCGATGATTCCGAATCATCTAGGCAAACCTCCCTAAGAGAATCGTCCGAAGCACCTTGCGTGCAGTCACGACTCCCCCGCTTTCCCTGTGTCCTAGGCAATTCGCCCTAGAGACGGCGGATTTTCCTTCGGATAAATTGGAATCATCCCGACGCCCACAACCTTTTTCCCACCCGCGGCGCCGGGATCACCACGGAAGCCGGACCGTGCAAGCGGTCCGGAAGGAAACCATGAAATCCTTTTTTCACCCCTTCGCCACATGGAGCGGCCTGACCGAATAAGTCGGAGCCGACGCAAATCATGATGAAAGTCCTCGCAAAAATGAGCCAGTTCGTTAACAAGACGTTCGCCCTCTGGGTCGTCATTTTCGGCATTGCCGGCTTCGTTTTTCCGGAGATTTTCAAGCAGATTGGTCCCTGGATCGCTCCTCTGCTCGGCGTGGTGATGTTCGGCATGGGCCTCACGCTCTCGCCCTCGGACTTCCGTGAAATCTTCCGCCGTCCTCGCGACGTCTTCCTCGGCATCCTCGCCCAGTTCACGATCATGCCCGGCGGCGCGTTCCTGCTCTGCTACGCGCTGGATCTGCCGCCCGACGTCGCCGTCGGCCTGATGCTTCTGGGCTGCTGCCCGGGCGGCACGGCGTCCAACGTCGTGACCTTCCTCGCCCGCGGCGACGTCGCCCTCTCGGTCACCATCACGTCCTGCACGACGCTCCTCGCCCCCGTCATGACGCCCGCGCTGATGTATCTCTTCGCCAGCCAGTGGCTTGCGATCGATCCGACCGCGATGTTCATGTCGATCGTCCAGATCATCCTTCTTCCGATCGCCGCCGGCGTGTTCGTCCACAAGCTCCTCGGCGCCCGCATCGACACTGCCGTCGCCGCCCTGCCGCTCGTCTCGGTCCTCGCCATCGTGCTGATCGCCGCTGCCGTCACCGCCGCGTCCCGTCAGCAGCTGATGAACACCGGCCTCCTGGTCTTCGTCGCAGTCGTCCTGCACAACGCCCTCGGCATGCTCTTCGGCTTCCTCGTCGCCAAGTGGTCCGGCATGAACCTCGCCAAATGCAAGTGCATGGCCTTCGAGGTCGGCATGCAGAACTCGGGCCTCGGCGTCGCCCTCGCCTCCGTTCACTTCGCAGCCAACCCGATGACCGCACTCCCCGCCGCCATCGCCGCCCTTTGGCACAACGTGGCCGGCCCGATGCTCGCCACCGTGTTCCAGAACTGGCGTGACGACGACGAAAAGGCCTCCTTCTTCGACCGCATGGAAGCGGCTTGCAAGACGCCCGCCAAGGCTGCCGCCGCCGAGTAACAAGGCTCGAATCCACCACTTCCCAAAGGCCGCGACGATTTCTGGTTTCCCGTCGCGGCCTTTGTGCATCCGCCGAAAACACCGCGGGCCGCTCATCCGAACAGGATGAACGGCCCGCATGGCCTTCATAATGCCGCCCGACGCACGGGCGGCTCCTTCACGACTTACTTGCCGACGGCCGTTTCAGCCGCGATGACGCCCGAGACGATGGCCCAGGAGTTCATCATGGCGGTCATGGAGTCCGCGCCGTTGGCGCCGCCCACGACGCAGCCTGCGCCGAAGAGACCCGGAATCGGCTTGCCGCTCTTGTCAAGGATGCGCAGGCCTTCGCCCGCACGCAGGCCGCCGAGCGTCGTCTGATAACGGACCTTCTGCTCGACGATGTAGTACGGCCCCTCGCCGATGCCGCCCGTGATCTGACGACCGAAGACGGTGTCCTTGCCCTGCTTAACCATCCTGTTCCAGTCGCGCACCGTAGCCTCTAGCCCCTTGGCGTCGACGCCCATCACGCCCGCAGCTTCGGAGAGCGTGTCCGCAACGGCCATGACGGGACGGCCGTTGTTGACGATCTTCGTCCACTTCATGAGCGCAGCTTCGTCGGGAACGAGCTTGTCCTCAAGCGACTTCGCAACGTATTCCTTCCAGGCCTTCGCATCCATCACGATGTAGGCGATGTGGTCGGGCTGAGCCACCGTCGTGTCGGTGAGTTCGCCCAGAGAGGCACGCTCGTTCACATAGCGACGGCCGTCGCGGTTGACGTAGATGGCGCCCGACTTCTTCATCGTGTCGGTCGAGCTCGCGGTGGCCGCAAGACCATGGCCCGGCACCGTCTCGACGCCCTGCGGGTACATCTTGACGAGGTCCATGTTGATCGTGTCGGCGCCGATCGCCGTGGCCATCCTGTAGCCGTCGCCCGTTTCGCTGTCAAGGCCGTAGAAGACGTAGTTGCTCATCTCCTTCGGGAGCATGCTCTTCACTGCGCCGTAGCCGCCCGAGGCGAGAATCACGGACTTGGACGTCAGCTCGACGGTGTTGCCCTGCGCATCCTTGGCGCGCACGCCCACGACGCGGCCCGCGTCGTCACGAAGAAGCTCTTCGGCGCGCGTCTCAAGCATGAGCTTGCCGCCCATGTCGAGGAACTTTCCCTTCATCAGGTTTAGGTAGTTGACCGATCGGCCCTGAACGCCGAGCTGGCGGTTGGCCGAATGGTCGGGATACTGCGTTGCCGCGGGACCGTACGGGATCTTCAGGTCGTAGACGAGCCAGTCCACGACGCCGCCCACGCGTTCGGTCACCTGCTTGACAAGAACCGGATCATTGCGGTTCTTGCCGACGCGGAAGATGTCCTTCGTGGCAAGCTCGGGCGAGTCCTTCGTCTCGTGCATGGCCTCGCGCTGGAAGCGGGAGCCCGTGGCGATCAGCGTGCCCGCGTTGAGCGCCGTAGCGCCACCAATCACCGGCATCTTTTCAATGAGGATCACCTTGGCGCCGAGCGTTTCGGCACGAACGGCGGCGGAGATGCCCGCGCCGCCCGCACCGACCACGACCACGTCGGCCTTTTCCTTGATGAGTCTGGCGGCAGCCTTCTTCGTCACGACAGCCGTCGCGAACGCGGCGGGATCGCCGCCCGCCTTCCTGATGGCGTCGGCCACGGCGGTGCGGATGCCCTCGCTCGTGAGCGTGGCGCCGGAGACGGCGTCAACCTTGAGGCTCTGGGCGTCGACGATGCGCGCAGGCATCTGCTTGACGGCCGCGTCCGAAATGCCGACCGTCTCGACATGCTTCACAACGCGAACGGCGGAAAGCTTTCCTGCGTCAACCTTGACCTCGACGGTCAGCTCGCCGTTCCTGCCCTGCCCGACGCCCGTGTATGTGCCGTCCGTCATGGACGGGGCAGTGGACGCACAGCCGAAGACCGCGGAAATGGCCGCGATCGATGCCAGAAGCTTGAAGGACTTCATCATGTTCTCCTCTTTGGTCTTGTGGGGCGGTGCCGCCTGAGCGGCACAACATCCCGAGTCTAGAACGACAGGAACATGATGTCACGAGGCAAAACCCGAAAACCTGCGTAAAGGCGCGCAGGGACTTCGTCTTCGGGCAAAGGAAGCGCCTGATCTTGAAATGTTGAGTCGCCCGAATGTCGCGCAGCTCTTTTTGCCGAGCTCGTTGCGGTCTTCCTTCGACACGCCGAACAAAAGCGCGAGATCCACCTCGAAGTCCTCGATGCACCGCTGACGGCAGCGATCGGAAAAATGCCTGGTCCTTCCGGAAAAACAGTGCGGCGTGCAGTTCATGGCTGGTCTCCTCATGACGGGTTGCTCATGCCTTCATGTTAGTTAGCGGGGAGATCGCCTCCAAAACCGCAAATTTGCGGCCTGATGTCCTTAGATCGAACGACCCTCCCCTACCAGCAACCGCAAATTTGCGCTTTCTCCGAGCACCTGCCTCCGATCTTAAAGTGAGACTTGCCAGACAACCGCTCACAAAGGAGGACATCATGAGCCGCTCGCACCACATCGCCAAAATCACCTCCGGCGCCGCCATCGAACACGTCCGCAGCTACCTTCTGTCTGAAGCCGCCAGGCTCGGTCTCGGCGAGGAAGTTGACGCCGCCGACTGCAGGAAGCTTCTCGCGCTTCTTCAGGACATGCGCAGATCGCTCGAAACGATTGAGCGCCGCGGCGGTCTCGTTGTCGTTTCGTCGACCCAGACCCTCATCACGACCTACCGCTGCGAAGGCTACCGCCCACAGCGAAAGCCCCACAGATGCAGTCCCCATCTTTCCATGTCAGAGAGGGGCTTCATCAAGGAGCGGGGCCTCATGCACGCCGACGGCACCATGGCCGCGCCTCCCGTGCGCCTCTGGTAAGACGAGGCCGGGAAAAGGCAAATTTGCGAAATTCCGGCTCCGTCCCATGCGCCTTCACAATGAACATGCATCCCGCCGCAAAGGCTCCGCCTTCTGCGGCGGACAACAAATCCTTCCAACCCGAGAAAAAAGCCATGACCATGCAGAGCCTCAGCACGACCACCACCGAACTCAAGCCCGTTGAACTCCAGTCCTACCTTGACGAAGGCTGGAGGATCTTCGTCGATACATGCTCCTTCATGTCCTCCGGGTGCGAGCCGTTCTTCACCCGAAGCGCCGCAGCCTTCAGGGACGCAGGCGTGAGCATCCACTGTCCGAAGGAGGTGCGAAGAGAGCTTGAGAAGAATCTTTCCTCCCCGAAGGAGCAGACGCGCCAGCTTGCCATGCGCGGTCTGGCCGCCTACGACGCTCTGGACAAGCTTGACGTCCTGCGCGAGATCGACTGTCCGGGCTCGCAGGAAAACGTTTTTGCCGACCCCGTCTTCGCGAAGATCTTTGACGAGCAGCGCGCCGAGCACAAGCTTCTTCTCATCACCCAGGACAGAAGGCTCGCCGCCGGCCTCTACAGCCGCAATCAGGACGAGTTCATGCACTTTCATCCGGTGCACGTGCTTCGCCTGCTCTCCCGCGGCGACCTCGGCTTTCTCAACCACCCGCAGACTCAGGAGCTTATGTTTCCGCCGAATATGAACGATTTTTCCCGTCAGTCCGTACCAATGATCCGCGCCCATCTCGTCTCGTCCGAGGCGGTTCCGCCCGCAGGAAGGTCGGTCCCGCGCACCGTCTCCGCAGGCCGCACCGGCGACGTGCGCGAAGCGTCCCGTCCTGAGAAAGAGTCCGTTTCGAAGGTCGTTTCCAAGCCGGCCGTTCCCGCCGTCGAAAAGGCCGCGCCCGCCCTGCACGCCGCCTTCCCCGTCTGCACGAGCGTGATCGACCTTGAGGACCGTCCCGTGGGCATCGACAGGGCGCCCGTCGAGGGCGACGTCGTCTGTGACGAATTCGGCATGACCCACACGCTCGGCCGTAGGCTCGGCGAGGGCGGCGAAGGCATCGTCTACGACGCAGGCAACGGCATGGTCGCCAAGATCTACCATGCCGACAAGTGCACGACCCGCCGGGAGGCGAAGGTCCGCCTTCTCGCCTCGCGTCCGATCCGCCTCAAGGGCGTGTGCGCGCCGCAGCGCATGCTCTTTTCCAACGGCTTCTTCGCGGGCTGCCTGATGCCCGAAGCGAAGGGCTTCGGACTCGAGGGACCGCTCGACAAATGCTTTGCGGGCTGGAGCCGCGCCGACCTCGTGCAGCTCGCCGTCACGATCCTCAAGACGATCGGGAGCCTGCACAGGCTCAACGTGCTCGTGGGCGACGTCAACCTCAGCAACATCAGGATCGTCTCGCCCGACGAAGCGTATCTCGTCGACTGCGACAGCGTTCAGGTCGCCAACCTTCCCTGTCCCGTCGGACATGAGATGTACACGGCGCCCGAAATCCGCGGACGCGACTTCAGCACGTTCCTGCGCTCGAAGAGCAGCGAAAACCATGCCGTCGCGGCCCTGATCTTCATGCTCCTCATGCCTGACGAGGACCTCGACGAGAGCGGAAAGTACAGGCTCGGCGCACGGAGGATCTCCTCGGATCCGTTCCTTCTCGACTATCCCGGCTTCCACCGGGGCGAGCCGCTCACGCTTTGCCGCAGGGCCCGCATCTGGAGCCATCTGCCCGACGACCTGAAGTCGGCGTTCGGAAGAACCTTCGACAGCAGAGGGAGCCTCCATGCCGAGGCCGACCGCCTTGGCGTTGCGGGATGGATCCTCCGCCTCAACGCCTATCGCGAGCGTCTTCTCGACGGCACGCTTCTCGCGGACGACCCGCTCGCCAACGAGATCTATCCGAAGACGAGCAGGAAGATCCTGCCTCCCGCACGCCCCGCCTGCGTCGTCTGCGGCAGGCCGCACAACGAGACCGACGGCAGGGACGGCGTCTGCAGCACCTGCATTTCGATCGCCGAGCGCGTGCTCGCCAGGACGACGGTCCGCGCCGCAGGCACTCCCGCACCTTCCGCTCCGAAGAGTGAGCCGAAGGCGTCCGGGCCCGAGACCGCGGCAAGCGAAGACAAGCCTTCCGACACCGCGTACGAACGCACGTGCGTTGACTGCGGGTCGCTCTTTCGCATTACGAAGGGCGAGGCTGAGCATCTGCGAAACCTCGGCTACAGGCTGCCCGCGCGCTGCAAGGCATGCCGCGCCGAGCGCCGCGCCAAGAAAAAGGCGATCGAACGCAGGTCCGACGAGGACGGCACCATCCTCGACGAAATCCTCAACGGGGTTCACGACCTCATCAAGCCGCTCGCCTGAGAGAGGGAGGTCGTCCTGCGGCTCCGCTGCAGGCTGCTATACTTTCCGGCACCATCTCCTTCACCACAAGGTCCTTCGGCGCCATGCAGTTTCTCGAATACATGCTTCGATCAGGCAGGCTGCAGCCCGTCTCCTGCAGAAAGTATGCGGGCGCACTCTACGGCACGCTCTCCCGCATGGCCGAAATGCCGCTCTCCGAAATCGAGTCGGCTCATGAGTTCGAGCAGATTGCGGAAGGCCTCAGGCAGCTCGACGCCTTCTCGCAGCTCAACAAGACCAGCAACCACATGTACAGCAGTGCTCTCAAATGGAAAAGAGAGCTCCAAGCCGCCTCAAGCTGAAAAAGGGCCGCGCACTGCGCGGCCCTCATGCATTTTGCCGTCTGAATTCTCCAGGCTTCGTCTACGCCAGATAGTCCCAGGCGGTCTTCACGAAGAGGATGGCGAGCACCGTGAGAATGATGGGGCGCACGATCCTGCCGCCGTTCTTCATCACGAGGCCCGAGCCGATGTAGTGGCCCGTGATGCCGAAGCATCCGGCAAGGGCGCCGAGCACCCAGTCGACATGACCCGTGGCCGCGTAGAGCACGAGGGCGGCGATGCCGCTTGAGAAGTTGACGATCTTCATCTGGCCGGCTGCGTCGCGCACGCCGAGCTTGGCGGCGGCCGCAAAGCCGAGCAGCATGAAGGTGCCCGCGCCGGGACCGTAGAAGCCGTCATAGGCGCCGCAGGCAAAGGAGACGAGGCCGAGCATGAGCCAGCGCTTCTTCTGCTCCATCTCCTCGCCGTCGGGCGAGAGCGTCTTGTCGCGCATCACGAGAAAGGCCGCGACGGGAAGGCAGAGCACGAGGATGATCTGGAAGACCGAGGGCGGAACCATGAGCGCGATGCGCGCGCCCACGAGGCTGCCCACGAAGGCGGAGAGGACGGGGACCACGGACATCTTCAGGTCGATGAAGCCGCCTCGGTAGAGGCGCACGGTCGAGATGGCCATGCCCATGGCGCTTGAAAGCTTGTTCGTGCCGATGGCCATGTGGGGCGGAACGCCCGCGAGCAGATAGCCCGGCAGCGTGATGAGTCCGCCGCCTCCCGCAATGGAGTCGACGAGGCCGCCCAGAAAGACGAGCGGGCAGACGATGAGCAGTGTGGTGAGATCGGGAAGCATGGCCTGAGCCTGAATATGAGGTCCGTTTTTGGTGGCGATTTCGAAATGGATGCGAAATTCTACTCTGCCCGCGCGACCCTCATGATCAGATCCGCGACTTTTTCGCGAATTCCCCTGCCATGCATCACTCGTTGAATTCAGGCCGCGACACGCGCCCTAGCGCCCTCGGAGGGCCGCTCGGCAAAGTTCCGCATGTGCATGGCCTGACATCCCAGGCGAAACGCGTGCGCCTTGAAAGCGGCAGCGCGCCGTGGCCTGAGTATAATTCCCATTTTGAGCGTGGGACAAGTGTTTCGAAACGACCAAGCAAAAGGAGGGAATTCGGATGCTGGATTTGTCTACGGCTCGGTTTGCTTTTCTGGGTTTCGGGAACATGGCCATGGCGATGGCCGACGGCACCGTCATCGATGTGCTCGAAGTGATAGAAACCCGTGCGAAGTTGAGGATGATTGATGGCGCATAATCTTTTGACTCGCCGCCGACTCATTGGCGCGGCGGGCCTCGGCATGGCCGGGATCGTGTCCGGGCCGCTTCGAGCGGCCGTCAAGCCCGCATTTCGCTGGCAGGACGAGGCGGCAGGCGCGGCGGCGCCGATTGCGGCCGCCTGTGTAAACCATCCATTCGTGAGGGGACTCGCCGATGGGTCGCTCTCCGAGGAGCGCTTTCTCTATTATCTCGGACAGAACATCCATTATCTCGTCAACTATCGCCGCGCTCTCTCGGCGCTCGCAAAGCGCCTGAAGAATCCCGCCCATCGCCGCCAGTTCGAGGCATGGGCCGAAGAGACGGCAGCGACGGAGCGCTATACGCGCGACTGCTTCATACGCGCGAACCCTAAGCAGCTCGACGTGCTTCCGATTTCGCCAACGACCCAACTCTACATGGGCTGGGAGGCACAGGCCGCAAGCTTTCTGCCCGTGCATGAGGCAGTCGGTGCGATGCTGCCGTGCTTTTGGAGCTACGGTGAGGTCGGCCGCTTTGTCGCGCGAACGAAGAAGACCGAGGACAATCCGTATGCCGAGTGGATCGCCGGCTACGGCGACCCGGCATATGCCGGTACTGTGGATCGCGCGATGGGAATTGGAAGCGAGATCGCCGAAACGCTCAAGACCGAAGAGCGCTTAGCCATGACGGCCGCATTCCTGCGGTCGAACCGCCTCGAATGGATGTTCTGGGACGCCGCCTGGCGCCTGGAAGCCTGGCCACCGATCCACTGAGATGCGGGCGTTCCACCCCGTCAATAACCCCCGCCTAAAGGCGGAGGCTTCAAAGAGCCTTTATTGACTAGTCTCAGCAAACCTCCTCTGGGAGGCGAGCTACGTTGGTTTGGAATGTACAGGCACCGTGGGATGTTTATCCTAGTCCCACGCTCTGCGGTCTGTGTTTAAAAGTTCTGAGAGGTAGGAACGGTGATGCAGACAAGAAACCCATTCCAACATTGACGAAGGATGAGAATCGGCCCTCGGGCCGAACAACCGGCCTTCGGGCCGAGCAAGCGGAGCCTGCGGGTATCCGCAAAGGAGATACTTTGAAAGTTTTTGTTTTGAACATGCGCGGCAAGCCGCTGATGCCGTGTTCGCCAGCAAAGGCGCGACACATGCTGAAGGCGGGCAAGGCCTTCGTCGTGCATCGAACGCCGTTCACGATCAAGCTGACCATCGCCACAGGCGAGACGAAGCAGGACGTGACGCTTGGCGTCGATGCAGGCGCAAGGCACGTTGGCATTTCCGCCACGACGGAAAAGGAGGAGGTCTTCGCATCCGAAGTCGCGCTTCGACAGGACATCACGGGACTTCTGGCCGATCGTCTGGCATTCCGACGTGCAAGGCGCAATCGAAAGACGCGCTACCGCGCTCCGCACTTCAACAATCGCGTTCGATCAAAGCACAAGGGATGGCTTGCGCCGTCCGTGGAGAACCGTATCCAAGCGCACATTTCGCGCATCGAGGCGGTCTGCAGACTGCTTCCCGTCACCAAGATCGTGATTGAAACCGCATCCTTCGACATTCAAAAGATCAGGAATCCCGAAGTCGAAGGGACGGGCTATCAGCAGGGCAACCAGCTTGGATTCTGGAACGTGCGCGAGTACGTTCTTTTCAGAGACGGTCATATCTGTCAGCACTGTCGAGGCCGATCCAAGGATCCGATCCTCAACGTGCATCATCTTGAGAGTCGTAAAACGGGCGGAGATGCGCCAAACAACCTGATCACGCTGTGCGAGACATGCCACAAGGCTTATCACGCAGGAAAGATCAAGTTGAAGGTCAAGCGCGGTCAATCGTTCAGGGCGGAAGCCTTCATGGGCATCATGCGTTGGACATTGTTGAACCGCATGCGCAAGGCGCATCCCAGTCTGCCTGTCGAGAATACCTACGGCTATCTGACGAAGCACAAGCGCATTGCTCTTGGCTTGCCCAAGACGCATTGCGCCGACGCCTTCTGCATTGCGGGAAATCTGAAAGCGTTGCGAAGAGGAGATTTCCTCTTCCTACAACAGACGCGAAAGCACAACCGACAGATACACAAGTGTTCGATTCTCAAGGGTGGCGTGAGGACGCTCAATCAGGCGCCATTCCTCGTCAAGGGGTTCCGCCTATTCGACAAGGTGAGAATCGGCGGACAGATTGGTTTTGTTTTCGGGCGACGCGTTAGAGGCACATTCAACATTCGTCGCCTTGACAAAACTGTGATCGGGACAGACATCAATTGCAAAAAACTGAGTCTTCTCGAAACACGCAAAACTTTTTTGACTGAACTACGAAAGGAGTAAGCCGCGATTCCTCACCCGACTGAAGTCGGATGTTCCCTCGCGGCAATTCTATGGAGAGCTTACGGATCATCATAGGTCGAACCGTAGCGCTCGATGCGCAAACGCTCGCACTCGACGGAGCATGAGGGTGCATGTGCCGTTTAGATTAGACCTCAGACTCAGGACTTTCTGGAAGCTTCGGCAACTGCCTTCATGAGTTCGGCCCAGGCATGGGCCCAGGGGATGCGCTCCTGCTCAAGGCGAAGGCGCATGCCATATTTGTCGGACTTGAGTGCGTCCCAAAGCGCGGCTTCAGCAGGCAGAAGGCCCTCGCAGACAGCTTCGGGCGCCTGCCTGGGCTCCTCGACGGCGTAGGCATGAAAGCGCACGAGCGTCGCCTCGTCCATCATGACGGCGCGCGTCTTGGGAAAGCGCCGTCTTAAAGACGCGAGAATCTGAAGGCCCCACGTGTCGGCATCGCCCCAGTAGATGACCGTCCCCTCATGAATCCAGGGAACGGCATCGAGCTGCGTGACGCCCTTGCCCAAACCGAAAAAGAGGACGGCGCCCGGCACGTCGCCGAACGCAAGGCCCGACTGCTCGTTTTCGGAAATGAAGACGATTCTCGGATGAAGCGGCAGGATCGCGATTTCCTCCGGCGGCGCTGAGAGGTCGGAGAGTCCGTGCATGAGCGCACGGTCTGCGGGATCAAGAAGCCTCATGCGCACGCTCGAGGGCCTGCTCCTCAGACCTGCGAAGGCCTCGAAGGCCTGCGCCTCGGGCACGGGCCTCCCGGAAGCACGCCAGCGGGCGGCGAGAAGATCGCGAAGCACCGTCATTCTGGGCTTCGTGAGCCACTTGGTATCCATGCCCTCGACGGGCAGCTGACGAACATAGAGACCGCTTTCGGGATTGTCGGCAAGCCACCTGAAGGCGGAGAGCAGAATCGCGAAATCCTCGTCCTCCCATTCGGCGAGCACGCTCCAGGCACGCACGAGCGCCTCCCTCAGGCCGTCTTCGCCGTCGACGAGGCGGGAGGCACGCTCGAGCGCACGTCTCCATGTGTGAAGCTCGCCCGCTGCACGCGCAACGGCTTCGGGCGACTCGAACACCGCACGTTCGGGAACGGTCTGACGGCCGCAGGCCGTCCAGTCCCGCACCGCGAAGGCCACCTTGAGACGGCCCGATTCGGCCTCCGCGCTCCATGCGTCGCGCCAGTCGAGCGTCTTCTGCGGGTCGGCGAGGACCTCGCGCTCGGAAGGAACGCCAAGCGGGACGGCAAACGGCCAGGCCGAGTCGTCGGGAAGGCCCAGATGACCGGCGAGCCACCTGCGGCACGACGCCCGGAATCGACGCGCCGCAGTCGTGCGGACCTCGGCCGGCGTCTTCATCAGGCCTCCTTCACGGGTTCTGCGGATTCAGCGGGCGCCTTCCAGACGAGGCGGTGGACCGCGCCGTCGTAGGGGATCGTAAGCACGCTCGAGTACTTGCGCTCGACGATGTGCACCACGCAGGCGCCACCAATGAAGGGCTCGAGCGTCGTGACGGCCTTGTCGGGCGTGGCGACGATCATCTGGAAGCCGAACTGGCGGAAGATGTTCATGGCGAGCGTCGTGAAGTCGCTGTCGGCCTTGTCGAAGGCCTCGTCGAGCACCACGAGCGCATAGGTCGGGACCGACACGCTGTCGCCGCAGAGCTGGTACCTGAGGGCGGCAGCCAGGCAAGTCGTCGTGAGCTTCTGGCGCTGGCCGCCGGACTTGCCGGCGCCGCTGCGGTAGACCTCGATCTGGCGTCCGTCGTCATCCACTTCCTCGCCAATGAAGTCGACGTGGCGGCGTACGTCAAGCACTGTGTCGCGGTAGCGGCGGTTTTCAGGCAGGTCCTTGAGACTCGACACGAGCTCGGCGAGGATCGCGAAGCGCTTTTCAGCCTCGCCGTCCTCGACCTTGACGTCCCAGGCGCCCTCGAGGGCGTCGCGGATCCGCTTCCTGAACTCGACCACTTCGGGGAGCATGCGCTCCTGCGTCGTGATGCGAAGGAAGGTCCTGCGACCGTTCGTCACGTTGAAGGGCACGACGTGAAGGCTTTCGTTCACGAGTTCGAGGCGCTGCAGAATGTCACGGCGCTCCTCGGTGAGGTACTGGCGCAGCTGCGAGAGGTTCTGCATGCTCTGTTGGCGCAGGAGCTCGCGGAACTTCGCCTCGAAGTCGGGCAGGCGGTCGCGCTCGAGCGTCTCGAGCAGCCTGAAGTAGTCGCCCGCGAACTCAAGGCCCGCGCCGAGGTCGGCCGACTCTGCGGGGAACTGGTCGCGGAACTTGTCGAACGCGGTCGTGACGCGGATCTCCATGTCCTTCACGCGAGCGACGAGCTTCGAGATTTCGTCATTGATTTCACGCGCGACCATGTTGACGAGGTCGTCGAGCGTGTCGAGGCGGATCTCGCCGAGCCTTGCACCGAAGCGGTCGCCGAGTCCCTTGCGCATGCCGTCGGTGAGCGCCGCGATCTGCGTGCTCCAGGCGTCATTCAGGGTCTGCAGGCGCTTCCTGACGGTCGTGAGCGCGCCGTCGGCGGTCTTGAGGTCGGCCTTTGCGTCGGAGAGCTTCTCCTCGACGGCGGCAATCTGAATGCGCGTCTCCTCGATGGCCTTCGCGAGCTCCCTGAGGGCCTCGTTGCCCTCGCGCACGGCGCGGATCTGGGCCTCGAGGCGGTGGATGTCGGCAAGAATCGGAGCGGGATCGATGTCGATCCAGGAGGCGGCCGCAAGGGTGTGGCAGTGCACGAGCCTGCGGCTGGCCTCAGCCTCCTCGTTCTTGAGGGCCGTGATCGCGCGCCTCTTCTCATGAAGATCACGACGGCGAATCTCCTCTTCGGCCCTGAGGGCCGCGAGCTTGGCGCGATTGTCCATGCCGAGCACCCAGGCGCGCGGATCGTCGACCGCGCGGGTGTCGTTCTTGTCGTATCGTGCGTGCGTGTCCTTCACGAAGCCCGTCTTCGTCACGGCGCGGCGCGCGGCGGCGAAGGCCTCGGGCGTCTCGACGCAGGCGAGGTCGTAGTCGCGGCGAAGGACGCTCTCGAGCCACTGGGCGTGCACGCCGTCGGTGACCCGGATCTTGCGGATGACGGAGTCGTCCGAAAGGCTCCCCGCCTCCTCGACGATCGCGCCGCCCGTCCTCAGCAGGCGCACGTGGGCGCCCCAGTGGGCGCCGTTGACGACACGGGAAACAGCTTCGAAATGTTCGGAGGGCACGAGAATCGAAAGGGCGAGCGGCCTGAGCGCGCGTTCGAGAGCGCCTCTCCAGGCGATCTGCTCGGGCAGCACCTCGATGAATTCGCCCGCAAAGGGCAGGTCCGTGGTCCTGAGCCCCGCCTCGGCAGCGACCTTCTCGCGGATCCTGAGCTGCACGGCGGGAATGCCCGAGCGCTGCGATTCGAGCGACTCGATTTCCTCGCAGAGGACGTCGAGCTCGCTCTTGATGCCGTGCTCTTCGCCGATGAGGGCCTCGATCTTCGCGTCCCTCGCCTTCTTCAAGTCGGCGGCACCCGCCTCTTCAGCGGCGGCAGCCTCAACGAGCGTGCGGAATTCGTCAGCCGTGGGCGGCAGAGCCTCGCCGAGCTCGCGCGCGGCGGCCTCGACCTTTCCGCGCTCGCGCATCGCGCGGTCGCGGTCCTGTTCGCGACGGGCCTTTTCGGCCTCCCAGCCGGCGATCTGGTCGCCGCCGCTCTGGCGCTCGCGAAGCTCAAGGTCGGCGAGCGTGCTGCGCCTTGCGACGAGATCGGCCTGAATCGTGCGGACGTTCTCCTCATGCGTGCGGCGCTCGTTCTCGAGCTTCGCGGCCTGGGCGGTCAGAAGGTTCGCGCGCCAGGACTCGCGGTAGGCGGGGAGCGCCTCCGCGAGGAGCTTCGCGCGGAGGCGGCCCTCTTCTGCCTGCTGCATATCGCCGAACGCCGTCTGCGCGGGCGAGAGCACGCGGATCTGGGCGTTGGCGGCCACGACGGCGCGGTGCGAGGCCTCGAGCTCGACAAACTCGTCGACGAGACGGGCGGCGATCGCGTAGGTGCGCGGCTCATCGAGCATGAAGTTCCTCAGAAATTCGTTGAGGTCGCCAAGGTTCTTCGCGGACTGCGTCTTGTGAAGGAGCTTGAGCGCAAGGCTGCTCTTGATGCCGAGGAGCGCCGTGAAGGCGGTCTCGTAGGGCGGAAAGAGGTCCGAGCACCTGGCGTCGCCCAGATCGATCTTGAGGCGCCTGAGATCGTAGTCGGACTCCGAAAAGCCGGTGATGAGGGCCTTGAGGTCGACGTCCCGCTCGACGACGGCGTAGAGGCGCTTGACGTCGCCCACGCCGTTGAGCTTTCCGCGGATCCAGAATACCTGCAGGAGCGTCACGATGCGGCGGGCGTTGCGGAAGGTGAGCGCAAGGCCCGAGGCGGTCGTCTCCTCGCGCAGGTACTGCGTTGTCACGCCCGCATCGGTCTGAAGCTCGGACCATGCGCCGCGGACGTAGGAGACGATCGAGCGGTCGCCCTTGACCTTGCCGCCCGTCTCATGCGCGGCGGCGTTGAAGTCCACCCAGCGGGGCGGAATCAGCAGCTGGGAGAAGGCGTCGAGAAGCGTCGACTTGCCCGAGCCCGAGGCGCCCACGAAGAGAAAGCCCTCTTCGGCGATCGGAATGTCGTTGCAGCCCGAGAAGGTGCCCCAGTTGTGTACCTGCAGGCGCACGGCCCTGAACTGTTCTTCGGGCATGAGCTCGGGGAAAAGCGCGAGATCGGTCATTCCATGTCCTCCGCATCGTCTTCGTCGTCTTCGTCTTCGGATTCGTCGTTTTCAATGCCGGCGGGAATTTCGGCGGCGACCTCGCCCGGCTTGGCGGCCCTGCCCTCGTAGTAGCCCTTGACCTGCTCGACGAGGTCGGCCGTCATGAGCATCTTGAGGACGGGCGAGATCTCGAAGGCGTCCTCGCCGCTCTTGAGGCGGCGCAGCACGCCGAAGTGGTCCGCCTTGGTGACGGCACCCGCCAGATGCCTCTCGAAGCCGACGGCGTCGCGATTGCGGCCCGCGATGTCGGCTAGATGCTCGCGGATTTCGTCAAGACCGATGACGGCGCGCTCGCCCCTGCCCTCGGCGCTTGAGAGCCTCAGGCGCAGGAAGAGGAAAAGATAGGTCTCGATGTAGTTGAGCGGCTTGCGCTTCAGAAGGATCGGCGCCTTGACGGGATCGGTGTCCGCCTGGCGCGTGAACGCGAAGAGCTGCTCGCGGTCGATCACGAGGTCGAGAAAGAGGTCGTTGAGGCGGCTGCGGATCAGGTCCTCGCTCTCAAGCAGGGCCTTCCAGATGACGGGCATGCGCATGCCGTCGAGCACGGGGCCCTTGAGAAGCTGCACGAGCGCGCGCCTTGCATCGAGCTTCAACCCGCCCGCGTCGCCGCGCCAGAGGCCCGCGGCCTGTTCGTCATTGTGCGCGGCGTCAGTAGATTCGGGTGAGTTCATCGATCTTGTCCTTAACAAAGAAGAGTTGGTTCACGGTGGCGGAGCGCTCGCGGCCGTCGAGCCCCGTCCACTTGAGGCTCTCGGTGCCCGAGCTGGGAATGCCGTGACGAAGCGCGAGCTCCATGAGACCGACGACGCTGCCGAGGCCCTGCTTCGCGGGATGCGCCTCGAGTACCTCGCCGACACTCGCCTGGTCCTTGCGGGAGAGCACGTCGGCGACGTTCTCCCTGAGCTCGCGGATGTTGATTTCGGATCTTGCAATGCGCTCGCCCACGGCGGAGAGGTCAAGCGGAGGCGACGTGCCGTCCTCGACGGGCGGCGGAGGCGCATAGGTGACGGGATCCCAGAGGACCATCTGGCCCGCGGACCTCGGTGTGAAGCCCGTCCTCGAAAGTTCGATCCCGGTCCTGCGGACGGGACTCTGCTCGTCGGCCGCATCGATCCCTGCGCGCATCGCCTCGGTGAGGAGCCTGTTGAGACGGTGCTCCTCGAGATACTGGCGGCTTTCCACGAAATTCCTGAGCCCCTGGGCCAGACGCCTCGTCGTGTCGTGCACGTCCCCGCCCCTTTCGAGCAGGTTGCGGCGCATCGTGCGCAGCATCCTGCGCTCTTCGACGGTAAGATCGCGCGCAAAGTCGCGCGAGAGCACGGCGTCGATCGCCGCCTCGAAGCGGGCGGACTCGACGGGATCGTTGAGCAGGCGCCAGAACGCGAAGAAGGTTCGGCCTGCAGGGCTGAGCCTGATGAGATCGAGCCCTGCGAAGACGTCCTCGAGGACGTCGCCCCTCGAGCCCGAGCACTCCATGATGCGGCGGCGAAGGTCTGCGTTGAGCGCCTCGAAGCTGTCGCGCACGCGATGAAAGTCGCCCACAAGCCCCGAGAAGAGCGTGAGAATCTCGCGGGTGCGCTCTAGCGCGGTGTCCTTGTCCAGCACCTTCACCTCGCCCCTGCCCACGGCCTCAAGCTCGCGGCGGATGCGGCTCTGCTCCTCGATGAGACGATGCTCGCGGCGTTCGACGTCCGCGTCGGTGTCCTCCTCGAGTCCGTCGAGCGCGGTGATCACAAGCTGCAGGCGGGATTCCGTCGCCTCCGCACGGGGCCTGCCCATGCCGGTCACGAACCTCACGGCGTCGGCCGAGGCCGAGGTGAGCGAATAGACCTCCTCGTCGCTGCCGTAGGGCAGCGTGCGTTCGAGAAGCCCTTGGGCGAGCCACTGCGACGCGTATTCACGGGCCGTCGACGGCATGTCGACGCCCGTTGCGCGAAGCTCCTCGAGACTGCGGTCGACGCGCGCGTAAAATTCGGACGCACGCATCCCGTGGTCCGCCTCGTAGAGGTGCTCGGCCAGGATGGCGATGATGGCGGGCGCATTGGCTGCCGCCAGAAGCTTCCAGAGGGGCGCTGCGCGCAGACGCTGGAAGCCGGGGTATGAGATGCTGGCTTTCATAGGCCGTATATTTTACATGGTCGGGCGACTTTCCTCCTCCCCCGCGCACCCAAAGAAGCCCTCTCCAAAGCCTTGATCCGCGCGGTTTTGGAAGAAGCCGCACGACATTCTTCAAGCTCATTTTTCCACTGGGAACCGCATGTCCACAGCACTCCTCGTGCGCCGCGAAGTCGCGGCCTTCATTCCAGAACTGAGCCTCGTCGCCGCCCTCGACGGCTCGATCGCAGGCCACGTGGCGGGCGTGCGGGACGTCATCCACGGACGCGATGGACGAGATCGAAGCGTTCGACAGGACCCTCGAGCCAAGGGAGAAGCTCTGCGACACGCCAAGCCGGAGGCATCTTCTCGAGATTGTGGCGAGGGCGAGACCTGCTGAGAAATCAAACGGGCGTTGCACAGGGAAATTCCGGCTGTCCCGCAGGTTTGACGAAAACACTATTTCACCTTGTCGGCTGGCCCAAGCCTGCCCCATCCCGCACCCGCGCGATTCCGTCTCCGACCGATCGGAGTTATATTTATTAAATTGGGTGCCATTTTCGACCAACTCAGGCGCCTGCCAACCGCGCCGCACGGCCGGGCTCAGGCACTGCCTGCACGCCATGCGGCGCAACCTCATTGGAGAGCACACAAAATGAAGAAGATTCTTCTTGCCGCCGCCGTGTCCGCCGCCTTCGGCATTTCCGGCGTTCAGGCCGCTGAAGACATCACCGTCGACGTCGCCGTGATCGGCGCGGGCGGCGCAGGCCTTTCCGCCGCCGTCGAAGCGGCCAACCTCGGCGCCAAGGTCGTCGTTGTTGAAAAGATGGCCATGGCGGGCGGCAACACGATCCGCGCAGCCGGCGGCCTCAACGCCCCGTGCACGTCGCTCCAGGCCGCCAAGGGTGTTCAGGACTCCCTTGAAATCGCCTACTACGACACGATGAAAGGCGGTCACTGGAAGAACGATCCCGAACTCGTTCGCACGCTCGTCGCGGGTGCGGGTCCCTCCGTCGAATGGCTCCTCGCTCTCGGCGGCGACCTTCGTGACGTCGGCCTGCTCGCCGGCGCCTCCAAGGCCCGCGCCCATCGTCCGACCGGCGGCGCCCTCGTCGGCCCTGAAGTCGTCCGCACGCTCTACACGGCCGCCAAGGACCGCAAGATCGACATGCGCATGAACACTGAAGCCACGAAGATCCTCACCGACGACGGCAAGGTCACGGGCATTCAGGTCAAGAGCAAGAAGGACGGCACCTACACGATCCACGCCAAGGCCGTCGTCAATGCGGCCGGCGGCTTCGGCGCCAACAACGAGCTCGTCTCCAAGTACGTGCCCCGCCTGAAGGGCTTCGCCACGACGAACCATCCGGGCGCCCAGGGTGAAGGCATCGTCCTTTCCGAAAAGATCGGCGCTCAGCTCGTCGACATGACGGAAATCCAGACCCACCCGACCGTCGTGCCCAAGGTCGGTGAAATGATCACCGAAGCCGTCCGCGGCAACGGCGCCGTCCTCATCAACAAGGACGGCTCCCGTTTCTACAACGAGCTCAACACCCGCGATGCGGTCTCCGCCGCCATCCTCAAGCAGAAGGACGGCGTGGCCTACCTCTTCTTCGATTCCGACATGCAGAAGTCCCTGAAGGCCACGAACAACTACATCAAGCAGTCCTACTGCCTCAAGGGCGAGACGCTTGACGAACTCGCCGGCAAGATGGGAGTGCCCGCCGACAAGCTCAAGGCCTCCCTTGAAGCCTGGAAGCAGGGCAAGGCTGCGGGCAAGGACGCCTTCGGTCGCGCCGACATGCGCGCAACCTCGATCAGGCTCCGTTCTACGCCATCATGGTGACGCCTGCCGTCCACCACACGATGGGCGGCGTGAAGATCGACCCGAAGACCCAGGTCTACAACACCAAGGGCCAGATCATCCCGGGCTACTTCGCCGCGGGTGAAATCACGGGCGGCGTTCACGGCGGCAACCGTCTCGGCGGCAACGCCCAGGCCGACATCGTGACCTTCGGCCGCATCGCCGGCCAGCAGGCCTACATCTACTCGAAGCAGGCCAAATAACGGACCTTCCTCCCGTCCTCCGCGACGGGAGCATCCGCTCGCACAAAGCCCCGCCGCCCGGCGGGGCTTTTTTCATCGGAGCACCTCCGCTCGCCCCCGCAAAAAAGCCTGAGCCGCCTTCAGGATCATGAAAACGACGGCGTCCGAGGCGTTGCGCCCCTCCCCTTTCCCGCATCACGGGCGCACCCGCCGTCGCCGCCTGTGAGCGAGGTGAAGAGACGGATCTTCCGCATTTTCCGCGCAGTCGGGAACGAATCGTTCACGTGCCTGAGAATCAGGGTGACACGAATTTCGACCCCGTTCGTTTTTGCAGTTTTTTCGCCCTGAAAACGCGTTTTTTGACCGATTCAGGCCCCGTTTTGCACGTTCTCTGAATTTCGTTCCTGTGCTCGCGGGGTGTGATTTCGAGCCATTTTCCGCCCCTGGACGCCCGCATTGGCTACAATGGTTTTCTGCAGATACAACAAATCCAAAAAAAGGACTTACGATGACCGCAAACACGCAGTCCAAGGCGATTGTCCGA